>CM077153.1:16976553-17281809 GCA_039583875.1 Platanthera guangdongensis | reverse complement strand
CCTTCGCAACGTATCAGTGGTAAAGGCTGATGTTGCTCATGTTGGGAGGAGAGTGAAGAACTTGTTTGTTCTTTCCACCAGTGCCTATGTTGATAAGATGAGGGCCAATGATAGTGCGGCTATCTGGCATGAGAGGCTGGGGCATGTTGGCATGGACAAGCTGAAGGCAATGGCGAGTAGAAGTCTGGTGAGGGGGTTGCCGATGTTGTCCTCCTTTGGTGATGGGCATGTTTGTGCGGGCTGTCAATACGGTAAGGCACATCGCCTTCCGTTTGATAAATCTCAAACAAGGAGCAAGAAACCATTGGAGTGTATTCATGGCGACCTGATGGGACCGACTGTTACCGCCAGCCTTGGTGGAAGCAAATACATGCTTGTCTTGGTTGATGACTACTCAAGGTATACTTGGGTGTACTTCTTAAAGGAGAAGTCGGATGCCTTCCGTTTGTTCGTGGAGTTCAAGGAGTTGGTAGAAGGCCGGCTTGGCTTGCGGATTAAGAAGTTTCGAACTGATAACGGGGGAGAGTTTGTCTCTTCCGAGTTTTCTAACTTCTGCAGGAAGCACGGGATCCAACGGGAGCTTACATGTGCTCACACTCCACAACAAAATGGGGTAGCGGAGCGGAAGATCCGTCATTTGACGGAAACCTGCAAATGCTGGCTGCATGCGAAAGATATTCCGAGGTCCTTTTGGGCGGAGGGAATGTCTTGTGCTGCATATGTTATCAACCGGATGCCACTCAGCCCTATCAACATGAAGACGCCCATTGAGCTGCTGCTGAAGGAGAAGCCGAGTGTTGGACACCTTCGGGTGTTCGGTTCAACTTGCTACGTGCATGTCCCGGATGCTTCACGGACAAAGCTGGATGCGAAGGCAAGGAAACTTGTCTTTGTTGGCTATGATGAGCGGAAGAAGGGATGGAAATGCATGGACCCTGTGACGAAGAAGTTCGTGGTGTCAAGAGACGTTGTCTTTGACGAGCTGACGTCATATGGAGGTGGCTCGGTGGAGCCTACCGGAAGTAGCAAGGTTGAGGAAGCACCGGTGGAGGCTGCTGAAGGCTTGGAAGAGGAGCTTGCTGTTTCTCCAGCAGCTCCTGTTGCTTCGAACTCCGAGGCTGAGCCTTCTGGCTCAGGAAGCAGGGGGAGCACTGCTCAATGCTTGCCCCAGGTAGGAGTGGAGCCTGAAGAAGCAACGGAAGCCGTGAGCAAGGAGCCGTGTCTTCGGAGATCGAAGAGGGTGGTTAAGCCACCGGCTCGGTACTGTGATGGGAATGCAGTGAGCTTTGTCTCCTGCTTCTTTGCGGGTCCTCTGGATGAGCGAGAGCCTGCTAACTTCAACGAGGCCACTGGAGTGAAGGAGTGGGAAGGTGCCATGAAGGAAGAGATTGATGCTCTGAAGAAGAATGAAACCTGGGACCTTGTGCCCAAGGTTGATGGCATTACTCCGGTTACTTGCAAGTGGGTGTATAAGTTGAAGAAGAAGGCTGATGGGAGCATTGATCGTTCAAGGCTCGCCTGGTCGCTAGAGGATTCTCACAGCAGTATGGAGAAGACTATGAGGAGACATTCAGTCCAGTTGCGAAGATGACGTCTGTAAGAGTGGTGATCGCCTTGGCTGCTAGCAAGGGATGGAGGTTGTGGCAGCTCGATGTGAAGAATGCCTTTCTTTACGGAGAGATTGACAAGGACATCTTCATGGATCAGCCGCTTGGTTTCGTCTCTGAGAAGCATCCGGACTATGTCTGCAAACTCAGGAAGGCTCTCTATGGGTTGAAGCAAGCTCCTCGAGCGTGGTATGGGAAGATTGCAGAGTACCTGCAGTTCTGTGGATACCTGGCTTCTAACTCGGATTCAAGCTTGTTCGTCAAGAAAAAGGGAGAGCTAAGAGTCTTGGTCCTACTGTATGTGGATGATATGATCATCACAGGAAACTCGGAGGAGGAAGTAGCAAGGCTCAGGGGAGAGCTTGCTATACGCTTCGAGATGAAAGACTTGGGAGAGTTGCACCACTTTCTTGGTCTGGAAGTGGAGAGGAAGGAGTGCGGGATTCTCATTAGCCAGAAGGGATATGCTGATCGTATTGTGAAGCGGTTTGGCATGGGCGAAGGGAAGAAGTGCTCTACTCCACTGGAATCTGGGCTGAAGCTTCGACGAGATGAGGGAAGGGTGCTTAATGATCCCTTGGTGTTCAGGGCTCTTGTTGGGAGCTTGATCTATCTGACGATTACAAGGCCGGATATAGCTTATGCTGTTGGTCGAGTAAGTCGGTATATGGCTGAACCAAGGCAATCTCATCTAGTGGCGGCGAAGGGAATTCTGAAGTATGTCAAGGTGACTTCTGAGATGGGACTCCTCTATGGAAGGGATGCGGAGTTTGCATTGCTCGGGTACACGGATACTGACTATGGCGGTGATTCGGATGATCGAAGGTCTACTTCAGGTTATGTGTTCACTTGCGGTTCAGCTAGCATCTCGTGGTGTAGCAAGAAGCAGGACTCGGTGTCGGTTTCAACCACGGAGGCGGAGTATAAGGCTTCGGCCTTGGCTGCTCGGGAAGCCGTTTGGTTGAGGAGACTCATAGAGGATGTTCATGAAGAAGTGCAAGGGCCTACTTTACTCCGGGGTGACAATGAGAGTGCTCTCAAACTGGTAAACAATCCAGTGTGTCACGCCAGGACCAAGCATATAGAGATTGATCACCACTTCATCAGGGAGAAGGTGTTGGAGGGGTCTCTGCTGGTCGGGCATGTTCGGAGTGAAGATAATCTTGCTGACATCTTCACGAAGCCGCTGTCGAAGGGGCCCTTTGAACGCTTGCGCAGCTTGCTGGGCTTGGTCACCACTTCTCACTTCAAGGGGGAGTGTTGAAATTTGTGAAGTGGAAGTGGGTGACGGGACAGGCCGCGCGGCCTGTGCGGACAGCCTTGGCGGACTGGGCGGACTGGGCGGACTGAGGTTGCGGCCTGGTGAAAAGTCTGGTGGAAGCCAGCTGTGTTCTGAGCGGGTTGTTGCATGGTGTCCGCGGTTTGGTGCGGCCTGGTATCTGCGGATAGAGAGGCTTGCGGACTGGTGCATTGCTCAGTGGTCGCGGGTGCAAGTTTGTGCTGTTGGCGGGTTGGTTCGAGTTCGCGGGAAGCCTTGCGGACTGGTGTGTCCGCGGTTGGGGCTGTTGCGGACTGGACCTAGAGCTTGGCTGAGGCCTTGTCAAGTTCTGGTGGCACAGCAGGTGCTTGCTGTGGAGACCGGTTGGCGGACTGATGTTTGGAGTCCGCTTGGTGCTACTGCGTTGGACAAGTGCGAGGAGCTCGCGGACTGGTTGCGGTCTGTGCTAGGGTATTTGGCGGACGGGACTTTGTGTCCGCCATGCTCGCACTGGCCCTTGATGGTTTTGGACTTGGTCACACTTGGTGTCAAGTTCATGGTGTCCGCCGTATCCGCCAAGTCCGCTGTGACCGGGCGGACTGTTGCTGTTTGCCTTTGGTCGTGGACTTGTGGCGGATTGAGGTGTGAGTCTTGCGGACTGCCTCAGGTTGGTGCGGACTGCCATTGAAGAGGGTGCTGTCCTAAAGCAGTTGGAGCTTTGCGGGCTGGTGCCTTGTCCGCTTAGCTTGGGCGGACTGGAGAGGGTTCGTCATTGGTTGTCTTGCTCCTGGCGGTTTCCCTTGGTGACTGGCTAAGTCCTCGCGGACTGAGCGGACGGTCGGTTGTATTCGCGCGGGCTGGGTCGGTGTCGCTATCTCATGGGCGGTGACCACACTCCTCACCTGGCCTATAAATAGGACCCCCTGGCACTTCTACAGTAACCTGAGTAACGTGAGTGAACAGTAAATTGGGTTGGGCGAGTGCTGCGGTCTGTGTTTATCAGTCCGCGCGGATTGTTTCAGGCTGACGGTTTGCTGTGTGCAGGTCGCGCGGATAACTTCAAGGAGCCAGGAGCTTGGCTGTGACTTCGGTCAGTGCTTGGAAGTGTGCGGTCTCTGCGGACTCAGCAGGAAGTCGCTCTGCGGCTTGTCAGTTCTGTTTCAACTTTCCCAGCTTCAATAACCTGTCCGCCGGCTTCAGGCGGGTAGGGAGTTCCTCAGTTAGGGTTCAGCAGGAGGCGAATAACGGTCTGTCCGCGCGGCCTCGCGGTCTCGGCGGACTCCGTGGTATTCGGCGGATTGCAGCATAGCCTGGGCGAGCTCAGCGGTCTCGGCGGTCTCGGCGACCTCGCGGTCTCGGCGGACTGGAGTGCTGTCCGCCCGGCTTGTGTTTTGGTTCTTTCTGTTTACAGCTGTAATACTAGCGAAATCATGTCTCGCTATGTATGCCTCGGATTGTAATGAAGTGAATGCATAATAAGATCTTCTTGTGCTTCCATTGTTTTGTTGGGTGCTACCTCTAGTCCTTGGGTTTCCGCAGGTTCAGCGTGCGAACTGGGTAGTTCCGAAGATATTAATTTGGTGTTTGCGCTATCTTGCTGACCACGTTGAGAAAATTTAACACTTACGTGCCTTCCTGTGCGCTACTTCTCTGCACGCTCTCCGCCGGCGAGCGCCCCGCGCGCTCTCCTCCAACAAGCGTCTCGCACCCCCTCCGCCAACATGTGCCTCGCGCGCTCTCCTACAACAAACGCCCCACACGCACTCTGCCAGCAAGCGCTCCACGCGCTCTCCTTCAACTAGCGCTCCACGCGCTCTCCTCCAGCAAGCGCTTTGCGCGCTCTCCTCCACCGAGCGCTTCGCGCGCTCTCCTCCAACAAGCACTTTGGCACCACGACTTCTCCAAAAGACAATCAGAGACAAGCCGCAGAGGACAAGATGCGTATAACGAGCAGCTCAAACTTCTAAGCTGTCGGATCCAAGACAAACCAAGCAACCAGCTCCCGTCTCCAAACAACAGTAAAAACCACAAAGCATCCAGATCATGAAGCCTCCTACAGTTGCAAGTAAAATATTTAACTTCGTGAGTGGTGGTCCGTCACCCTCCGAGCAGCTCTCTCTCTCTCAAATTGTAACGAGAGGCAGGCAGTCGCACTCGAGTTCTTCAAAAAAGTCATGTAACAGTGCTCAGCTTTAGTGGAGGTTTGGTCGACACAGTCCCGATTACGTGGTTTTTCACCTAATTGACAGGTTTTCCACTTCAAAAAAAATTGTCTTGACAACTTTCAATTTTTTGCGACTGTTTGCGCGCTCGACCGCTCCCGGGCTAAGACGGTGCAATTTAATCCGGTCTACCGGAGCCTTGAGCGACCCGCAACATGTAGTATATTTTTGAATCTGTATCTCTTAATTTGAATACTTATTAATTTTATCATGCTACTAAAATTGTACAAATTATATATTTTTTACTCTATATTTAATTGTTCATGGTAATTGCGTTTCCACGATTAAAAATCCAAACAACACTCGAGCAAATAAGTAATGTTGAATAACCTAGGCGTGATTAGGGGGAAAAAAAGACACTCGGGCGCGTGCCCATGTAGACCTTCTAATTTGGAAAACAACATATAAATAAATAAAATTATGCAAATTTTTGTATTTAAATATAGATAAAATTATTGTATTTATGGCAGAGCGAAACTGCATGATCAAATCTATACTTAGCGTCTTAACCTAAACTTTAAGCAATCATATATTATTCGATCATTAAAAATATAATATGTGATTTTTTAATAATATTTTATGATGAAAATTGTACTCATCTTAACACTTGAACTTGTTTATGAAATCTTAACAAGAAAAATAAATAAATTATTAAAGAATATTGATGTTCAACTAATACAAGAGGCGGGCTTACTTATCCTTTATTAAAATATTTCTTAGATAAAATTAATTAAAATCATGGAGATAAACATATCATTATCATTATCACTGTCCTAATTATTATATTTTATGATTAACAAGCATTTTTAATTCGTTATTATGCATTCAAATATGTTTATTAATCAATAAGAGTCAAAAGATACCGTCATTAACATAAACTTTGTTTTAGTTATGTCATTAATGCTATCTACATTAGAAAAACAATATTGTCTCAATTGGCAACAATATTGATTGTTAATTTGCTATTAAAAAAAGATTAAAACATTTCCATAAAATATAGGAGTGATTCATAGAGATGAGCAAAAGATCAGACGGGTCTGGAAAGCCCGTCTAAGCCCGACCTGACAAAAGCCTGGTTTGATCAGGGCTTGGGCAGGCCTAGTCTAAGCACGGGTTAGGTCTAGTGGCCCTAAGGAGTCCATCATCTGGCTTCAAAGTCTGGCCAATAATTATTAACAAGAACTTAAATTGCAAGAAATGTAGGGAAAAAGAAATAAAAAATTAAGAAAATAAGAAAGAAGAAGAAGATAGAGGGCATAAAACAAGAACGAAAAGATGGAACAAGAAAATGATGAAGAGATATGACGACCGAGCTAGATGACATACATTTTTTATGACTGGTACACGTGATAGTATCTTGTCAAAGAAGATGTGTCTAATGTCTTAAACCAAACCTTTTTTATTAGCACTATTCATTAGGATAACTAGTCATCTCTCAGATGATGTCACCCAACTTAAGCATATCCCACATTCACAATATGGTAATTTTATTGCTCCTGCGGCAGGGCGGATCCAGAGGGGGGGCCGAGGGACACTGCCCCCCCCCCCCCCCCCCCCCCTACCCCACCCCACCCACACACACACATTATTTTTTAAATGATTAGTGGATTTGGATTATTCCCGCCGAGAAAATTAATTTTGACTACTTATACGGCAAAACGGTGGTCAGATAAGCGAGAAGCGGCTATGATAAGATGAAATCGTTAAAAAAAAATTTCTAGGAAGTTAATGTCTGACCCCACTTGTTAAATTTTTTGGAATCCAGAGACGCATTCCTATGGTGAGAGCGGACATAGGGCAAAACAATATCGTGTACCCCCATTATCATACTTCAAGGGTTTTCTGAAAAAAGTGTTTTTTAATTTAAAAAGATATAAGTCATGTTTGTGTTATTTCATTTTCAAAAAATTATGCACCCTCATTATCAATTTCCTGAATCCGCCACTGTCATGCATGACAATCAATATGAAGATTAACACTTCCTCTTTGGTTCATCCAGGCGTATTCATAAGGCATGGGCCCGCACCCGGAGAGAGAAAGACCCGGCCTGGGCCAAATGCCCAAACCTAGCCTAAGCTTGGCCCGAGCCGGGGGTGGGGGGGGGGGGGGGGGGGGGGGGGGACTTGTTAGGCCCCCTAAGGCCTTCCATGGATCTAACCGGGCTGAGGCCTAGCCAATGCCTTTCTAGGCCTGGCCTCGACAGGCTTTTCAACTACCCTAAATCACAACAAATAGGGGAGGTTGCATGCCAAGAGTGGTGACATCAATTTTGGCTGATAACGAGACTTCCCCTAGGAGTTTGCATAGTTAAAGGTTGCACCCCCTCTATATTTAAAGGGCGTTTATATTGGCAGCCCGCATATCGATATTGGCAGCCCAATTATAATGGCAGCCTAAAATATGGCTATTGGCAGCCCGATGGATACTGGCAGCACAAACAATAAATTTTTTAAATAGACCTTTTTAGAAAAAGTGTTCAACATGAAAGTTGTAGATCTCGTCGAGATCTACAACTTTTATGTTGAACAATTTTTCTAAAAATGTCATATAGTCGGCCTATTTTGAAAAGGCGCGGAACCCGGGCGGAACTCGCATAGTTCCGCCCGGGTTCCGCGCCTTTTGAAAATAGGCCGACTATATGACATTTTTAGAAAAATTGTTCAACATAAAAGTTGTAGATCTCGACGAGATCTACAACTTTTATGTTGAACACTTTTTCTAAAAATGTCATATAGTAGACCTATTTTTAAAAGACGCGTGTTCCTCATTTTGAGCTGCTATTAGCGGTCATATTATGTATGTTTTTCCTTATTTTCTGGGCTGCCAATATCGATATGCGGGCTGCCAATATAAACGTCCTATTTAAATTATGTCCAACAGCCCAAGGGGGCAGCTTCTAGAGCAAGAAGCAAGCAAAATACACAAAAAGGTCAGCTTATGTCCCAAATAAATTTATAATTATTCAAATATTTTGTATAGATAACATCACCGCATAAAAATCCACTAAATTCAGGCTGTTCAATAATCAAAATAATGTGAATAATTAAATAAAATGTAAAGATTTTTTTTATAAAACAGTTAAAATTTCATAAGGAATACTTGTCACATTTATCATTGTCCTGGTTAGTTCCCGATTTTATCACATTTTCTTTTTGTGTATTTTTCTAATTTAATTATTTGTACTAGTTTTATGTCTCTAGGTCATACATGACATCATATTGCATCAGCATGACACGGTCAAACTATTCAGTGGGTCAACGCGCCAGCATTCCTTCCCACGCCACGACAAAAGTTACTTTGCTATTTATAAGTAATATTATATGGGCGCTGCTATTAGCACGACAGTTTTGACTATTCGCAACGCACTTTTTTCTCATTTTTTGTGCATTTTGAAAAAATGTCTTGTATATTTAGGAAAAGTGTTCAACACGAAAGTTGTAGATCTCGACGATATCTACAACTTTCGTGTTGAACACTTTTTCTAAAAATGCATGTACAATGTGTACTTGAGAAATACGTATAGATTTCACGTCTTTTGGAAATACGCTTTGTACATCCATTTTTAGGAAAAGTGTTGAACACAAAAGTTGTATATATCGTCGAGATCTACAACTTTCATGTAGAACACTTCTTCTAAAAATGCATGTACAAAGCGTATTTTTAAAAGACACGAAAAATTAAGAAAAAGTGCGGTGCGAATAGCCAAAACTGTTGTGCGGATAACATCGCCCTATTATATCTAATAATTTTACTTTACATGTGATTCAATAATTAATTTTAATATTTTCTTTAGCAATTCATATCTTAAACTATTAACTATATTTTATATAAATTAACATAAATTTTAAGAATAAACACTTCATAGTATTGACCGGTTCCCAAAAGCGGTTTGTACGAACGTAGAGCTGTCACTTAAAATCGAAAATCGCAAATTGAACTGGAATCAATCCGGAACCGCAAAGAACCATACCGTACCGTTCGCAAATTATTCGGGTTCTGCTTTGAATTTTGGAACCGCGAAAAACATTGGTCCGAGTGTGGTTCTTACATTTTATTATCCTGACCGGAACCGCAACATATAAGTCTCAAGCGGTTTCAAGATTTTTAGACTCGATCCAAACCGGACCGAAATAGAACCGAACCGCAACCCGTTTATTATTATTATATTGTTATTATTTTATAATTTATTTATAATATTTATACTTACTATCACGAGTAAAGCTGGTGCAATTTGAACCTAAACCGCAATCTCGCTAAAGGGAGTCGATTTTGGACCGAATAAAACATCACCGCATAAAAATCGTGTGATATGATTTGACATTGATGCGGTTTGGAGTTAATTATTGCAGTGCATTTTTTATTTTTATACAGTTATATAATGTATTTTTAATTTTACTTACATATTTTTTTTGAAATATTTTATTTTAAAAATATATAAGATATTAAACTACTATTAATTAGTAATCATGAAAGACAACTAATTGTATCCGATTGTTACGGTTGAGCATGTCAACGAGACGTGTGCAAGTCAACTAGACGTCGTAGCAAATCTACACGCGTAAGAAGGCGATGGATATTATCCTACCGATTGTGGAAAAGACCGTCGAGAAGTGCGTAACATATTTATTTCTATTTTGATGGTGTTTTGAGCTTTACTATTTGCAGCCCGCTTTTATTTCATTCCACCAAGTTTTATTTTGTTTTTAGTTGGAACCGATTGGAACCAGACCGAACCGAATGAAACCGGACCGAACCATTTGTGACCGGTTTGGTTTTGGTTCTTGTTGAACCGTAACCGGAACCGTTGATATGATGGTTCCAAAAATTAAGTTGGAACCAGAACCGGAACCGGTCAAACCAAATAAGGTTTTGGTTCTAATTTGAAGAACCGTTACTTTAGTGGTTCGGTTCATGGTTTTAATAGAACCAGAACCGAACCGGAACCGTGTCAGCTTTATACGAACCAGAGTTTTCATCGTTATTCTGACTGGCTTGCAGACACAATTCCAGCAGAGTCATTTTTGTGTGATCTTGAGTCCGTTTGGCCACACAAACAAGCATCAGAACACAGCCACGAGAGACACGCTCAAGTCGCCTCCATGACACATGCTAACATGCTAGCTTACACACGCGCTGCTCGCCAGCGCAATGTGTGTGCTCCTCGAGCTCTATGTTCCCATTGCCACCTCCCGTCATCGTCGGTCACCGCCTACACCGACGAACCTTCTCGAACCTCTCGGGGGACATGCCCTTCATTTTTTGAAAATTTGTGATCCAGGAAACCAGGATCATGCGACCTCATTCGCCGACACAAACTCCAAGACAACGCAATTATCGAGGTGCCTCTCACACAAACTATAAAAGACTCTTATGCCTTCATTTGAAGACAAGCTACCAAAACAAGAGATGAGAGCTTTGAGGCGTTTTGCCGAAGGCCGCCCAGAGATCTCTTTCAGAGCTTGATGACCTCCTTGGTTCCCATGTCCTTCAAGAGTGACTTATAAATCACCTTTGAAGTTTTATCCACTCAAGTGTCACCTCAAGTGTCATCTCAAGTGACTTCTCTAGTGTCTTCTCTCGTGCCTCTCAAGTTGGGACTTAGCTCTCCACAGAATTGGCTCCAGTGCCTTCTCCAGTTCCTTCTCAAGTGCGGAATTAACTCTCCACAGAGTCTATTCAAGTACCTCCTTCATTTCCTTCTCAAGTGTGGACTTAGCTTTCCACAGTGCCTGCTCCAGCGCCCTTTCCCATTCTTGCTCCATTTCCTAGCTACTCTCGAAGTCACTCCTACGAGCGTCAAGAAAGACTTTGCATATTTTTACTTTCAAGTACTTGTAATCAGAGTCATGGTCTGTCACCCTCTCGAATATTCTAACACTTGTAACCTCAAGCAAACTAGTGGAAATGTTCGTTACCGAACCGACCCCGTGATTTTTTTCCCTTTTCACGTAAAAAGTCGTGATGTCCTTACTCTTGGTTTTCTTTTAACTATTTATGCGTTTACCCCACTCTCAAACTAAGTCGCGCGGTTCGATTCTCTGAACCCAAAGAGCACTAACCGGCCCGCAACAAGTATAAAATACAAATCCTCATTTTATTTTTGCATCGTACTTTAATACTTTATCATTAAATTATATCTTTTAAAAAAAATAAATCATAAATATAAATATATAATTAAAAATATTTTTTTTAAAAAAATCACCTTTCTACAGATTTATATAATGAGTGTCACGACCATCTGTGTGTTGTTGTTGTATCTTGTGTAGAATGTAGTATCTAAACACAATTGTGATCCCAGATACTTAAGCACTTACTTCATATCTATAACAGTGAATCACATGCCTCTATTTGCAATGGCTAATGAACAGTACATTATTTTGCAAATGAAGAGACATGTAAATGGGTTTGGCTCCGCTCAATATAGTTCATATGCCCTATCAAGTTTGGAATAGAGTTTATATTGTATCTTTAGCGTAGATCTTAGCCGTACAGTGCCACGAATCCAATAACACGCTATGATTCGGTCTCAACACGCACAGACATATATTAATATTTCTAACAATCTTCTCTTATGTCCACCATAAATCTGACGTCAGAAAAAAGGTGGTTTGTACAATGTTCAACCAAAACGTGAATCATTCACAACTGTGTTCAACAAATGTTAACTTTTTTGAACTTCAATAGAAGATAGTATGGCACATTAGCAAAAATAAAGCTCAGTCACATCACATCATAGTCTCAGGTACAATCAAGGCACAGATCTTATAAGTCAAGTGTCTCAAATCAAACATAGAGCATAATAGTCCAAACAAATAGGCAAAAGAAAGTGTTAAATAGTGCTCTGAACAGAGATAAACAAAGAAATCTAACAATACTCTAACTGTCACCATCTTCAGATGTGCAGTAGGACATCCTCATCAGGATCTCAGTCTACAAGTGCTCCTCTTATGTCAGCAACCCATGTACTTTTCAACAGAGAATTTCATTTTATAATGAATTCAATATTTTGAAAATGTACAAATATCTAGTTCTACAGTAAAAAACATAGTATTATTTATTATTAACTAGGAGGACACATTTATATAGTATTATAGATTGACCTCAGAATTCATTATCTGTTTATAAACGAAATGATTTTCGGAATTCTGCACACTACAGCTATATCAGTGTTCCTATATAGAATGTCACGGTTACTACCGTTACAAAGTTAACTGGAACTCATCAAGTTTGGAATAGAAATAATTACCAGAAGAAAAGTCAAATCAAGTTAGATTGTGTTATCAAGTTTGGAATAACAATCTCCTTTAAGGCAAGATAACAGAATCTGGGTGAAGTTGTTAGCATCAGATTTTGAATGAAACAACTTACCAGATCCATAATCAGCAACCAAGAGCATCAATGTAGCACAACATGCTTGCTTTGACAAAGGAAATCTGAAAAATCAAAACATTTGCACTAAGACTGAACTAAATAGCATAACCTTGAACTAAGGCCGAACTAAATCACCTTTAGTCTCATTTCCCTCATTGTTTTGATTAATCGGTCTTTGTTCATTCCTTTTGTCAATGGATCGGCGAGGTTATCCTTTGAACGCACATCGATCAAAATGATAGTTTCTTATTTTTTCATATAATTCAACAAAGTATGTCTCAGTCATACATATCTCCTCTTAGTATTATAGAGGACATTCTTAACGTCTTGAACTGATGTTTGATTATCACAATACAAGTTCAATGAGTTGACTTGTAACCTAGACAAGAGTATGTCTAAAATCAGGTTCATGATCCAGTTTGCCTCTTCACTAGCCGAAGCTAAGACAAATAACTCGGCTTCCATAGACGACAAAGCTATACAGTACGTCTTTTAGATTTTTAAGTAATAGAAGCTCTACCCAATGTGAATATATATTGTTGGAGTTCTTTCGTTGTGATCTGAGATAGTCAAATAGTTAGTCTTGCTTCCAACACAATATGATCTTATGTGGTCGCACATAAAAGTTACGGAGAAGTTGGAAATGACTGTGTTGGCCTTGCTCATATGTGATATGAGTGAAGGGTCAAGACTTTTGACATGGACTTGAAACTAGATCAGCCATATGAATTCGAGGGACCTTCTGGAAATCGTTGAATATGTGACTCAATTCTTAGAGTATTCTCGTTGAATTCGTCAAGTATTCTCGACGAGTTCGTCGAGTACACTCGACAAAGTCAATGTGGCAGGTTGTGTTCGTCGAGACGGTCTCGACGGATCCTTCGAGAGTTCTTTATATTCGTCGAGTATACTCGACAAATTGCTCCCGGCGAATCTGTTATGACGAATCTAATATTCGACGAATCCGTCGAGTGGACGTGTCGTTCGTCATGTATACTCGACAAATTGTTCTCAACGAACTGACACAGATCTAGTTTTTCGTAAGTTCATTTTCGATATGGTTTGTAGGTGGGGCCCTCACGATTCTACTAGGGTTTGTATATATACCCTATGTATTGATACATCCAAACAACACGATAGAAAGATCCGTCTTCATCTTCTTCCCAACAGAAAATCCCAAACCCTAGAAGATCGTGATCGGCCCTCCTGTATCGTAAGCTCTTCCGACCCATCGTCGTCTGGAAAGTGTTTCCAGTGATTCATCTTCGACATCGCTGCCTCTCCATTAATGGATCTAGCAATATGTGGAGACGTAGAGGGATTTCCTTCATCTAACCCAACACTTGTGTGACAAGTGCCTTGGGGTTCTCCAAGCTTGTGTAGATACCCAAAGAGGCGTGGACATATTTTATATGCTCGGAACTCTAGCCGCAAGACGTCCAAGATTCCTTTGGAGCACCTTGGTTGAGTGGAGACTCAATCCCTTCAGGTACATTACTTTTATTATACATATATTTTTTTGATTCATGAAATTGCAAGATCCTTATACTGTTTGGGGTTGTCATGTATTATTTCTGCTGCGCACATTTGATGTGCTTATAGTTTTGAATTATATAAAAAACTCAATATATATATCCACTAGTAGACTTGTTGTTTCCAACTTCTGAACACCACATGGCATTATAGAATTTATTCACGATAGGAGGATAACCAGTGTAGCACAGAGCATAATCTTTAGTACCTCTCAGGTATCCCATCAGCCTATCTAGGGCATCCCAATACTCTTTGCCTAGAATATTGGTAAAATGGCTCATCATGCAAACCGAGAAGGCAATGTCTGGTCTTGTTCAACTTGTGGCGTACATGAGACTACAATTATTTTAGAATATTTCACTTGATTAATGTTGGTCTCTTCATTAGGACTCAACTTAATATTGTAATCAAACAGTGTCTCAACTAGCCTATAATATTTATATCCCCAGGCAAAAAGAAGTTGCTCTATATAATGAGTTTGACTAAGGGTAACTCGACCCTTGTTAACTCTAACTTTCATGCCTAACAGGTATCCGCTGGATCAAGCTCCTTCATGTCAAATGCTTCTACGAGAGTGGATTTAATATCCCTAACTGCAGCAAGATCTGACTCCGAAATCATCATGTCATCCACATATAGACATATGATGACTGTTTGATTTGACATTGAACAATGATAAATGTATTTATCAGAAAAACTGGACTAAAATCCAAAGTGCTTTACCACTTGATCAGACTTTATGTGCCACATCTTAGGCGTTTGTTTAAGCTCATAAAATGATTTATTCAATTTACACATTTCATCTTTTATATCTTTATGTATATAACATTCATGTTGTGTCATATAGATCTCTTCATCAAGCTCTCTATTCAAGAAGATTGTTTTTTGCATCCATCTAATGAACTATAAAGTTCTCGATAGACACTAAGGTGAGACGAATCCTAATAGTTGATAGGTGACACACAAGTGAATAAATATCAGAGTAGTCTATTCCTCCTTACTTCTTATAACTTTTAGCTTCTAGACGTGCTTTATACCTAGCTATAGACCCATCACTATGTAATTTCTTCTTCAACACCCACTTGTATCCTAGGACTTTAGCTTCTTTAGACTGGTCAACTAGATGTCGTGTAACGCCTCCATTCGTCATATGGAATATAACGGTGGGTCTGGCTGGTGCCCCACACCATATTTCATAAACAAACGAAGGAATTACGTATGAATATCAAAATCATGTTCTACTCGCATCCTTCTCAGAGCATTCTAGCGAAAACATTTTAAGTTATACGAACTCAACAGAATGAATGTCCACTAAATATATAAACCACACATTTATATATAACACTAGGAATGTATACAACTACACAAACGCTCATGGCCTGAAGGCCTTACATGTTTCTCTTTACAAATATATGGCTTCATATATCGGCGCGCATGTCGACCACACATGAAATCCAAGACTTTGCACGGCCTTCAATGGCCTTTAAGCAGTAAGGGCTTCAATCTGCTCAATACAATTCAACTCGTCAGCTCCTGCAGTTAGACATCCACCACATGAGTGGTAAACAAAGCAACAGTGAGCGTTAGCTGACCAATTATAACGACCCTGCCCCTTACCCGGGGTAGTGGTTCCTTCCTTGTATGCATCGCAATTACCACATATAACTATCATACCAAGTATCACATGACAAACGCCAGCCTCCTCCAGACACTCCGTGCACTCAGGGCACATTACGGTGGGTCGGACTCCTTGGCACCACCACCGAGCAGAGATTTTTAACTTGTTAGTTGGGAGATCCTAGTCTACCAACACACATGCTGGGGACATTCTGTCCATCCCACTCAGATGTGCTAACCTCACAGCAAACTTGAGCATTTATATCGCATCTAGATCGACCCACCGTTGTGGTGCAGCAAACCGGGTCGGGGCCGCATCCGTCCATGCATTGCCACCAATCGATCTCTCACAACACAGGTCCAGTTCAGCCTTTTCCCGTTGCTCAATTCGTTAATAGCGCAGATCTTGACGCGGGTCGGCCTTCCCTTTCCTGCTTCGCACACAGCTCTCGCAGAGCTGCTTTCCAATTCAGCACACACAATCCAAGGGCTCACCCCGAGCTTTCTAGGTATTCATAATTCTAGGTATTCACAATTCACAAGCATCCATACAATACACGGAGTCTTCTCTGGTTCACAAGATAAACATCACCAATCTAGACTACCCATCCGAGTGGGCTTCACACAGCATGCAATGCCATACTACACACTTCCGGCTCTAGATGCAGACTCAACCTAGAATCGCTTACGTTGTCTACTGCTTGGTGGAGGATTCCATGCTTATGCATAAAGTAGGACTTCGCTTATCCAAGAAGGAGATCGTTACCCTTGACGATCGCTTTGGAGCCATGAACTAGCTCTATGGAAATCACCGTCATGGCCTTGCCTCCACAAATCTAAACTCGTCTATCGATTCGGCACTCTGAAGCTCCTCCTGCAACCAGATCCACTCTCCCCTTCCTTTCTTGCTCTCCCTTCTCTCCACTTCTCTGAGAAAGATAAAAGGCTAAAGATAAATGAAGATTATCCATCCACTCTCAGCCTTATAACAGCAGGGAAGGGCCTGAACCCTTGGATCCAAGATGAGGGAAATGAACGGCCACGATTTGCCCATAAATGTCTATTTTTGGGCTAACACGGCCCGTTCCTTAAGCGGCAAAGGATCGACTTAAACCCGACCAGGACACGGGGTTAGACACTCCCGTGTGAGCCTTGACATGCCCATGTCACTCAGTACACGCCCGTGTGGCATGGTGTGTCCCTCAATCGACATAGGACCAAGGACAACCTGAAGAGAACACGGGTTCCCGTCATGTCCGCGTCGATGTTGACACGCCCGTGTCAACCAGAATATATCCGTGATCGCTGTCTCGAGTGCATTTCGTCTACCACTCGAGAAGTTCGTCGACCAGAGGAGGACACGGCCTCGGACACGCCCGTGTCCCAGGCCGTGTGCCTTACTCGAGGCATAATCGAGGCCTACTCAAGTCCCACTCAAGTCCTACTCGAGTACCACTCGAGTCCTACTCGAGTACAGAGCTGGACACGACTTGTACACGCCTGTGTCCCAGGCCGTGTCACCCAGCCTGAACCCAAATTAGGGCTTTTGGGTGTTACATGTCGAGTGTTGTTCTATAGTAGCGAGTTCATCTCATCATTAATGGATTCTCCCCACATCAACAAATCTCTAGATCTCATTACTTCCTGATAGGAGAATGGATCATTCTCTAAGTGGTAGGTAACAAAATTCTCACCAAAATTCTTCGGAATTCTTTCTCTTGTAGATGCTTTAATTAGAACAGGTTCTATCTCAAAAGATTGGAGAGCAGTTCCAGAGGGGCCAGCTTTAGGTTATACAGTAGATTCTGAAATCATATCAGTAGATCCGGAGACAGAAAAATCATGATCCTTCACAAATTTATTTTCAAAGAATATGACATCTATAGACTCTATTACTATATTAGTGGATAGATCGAGAAATCTATAAGATACACTATATTCTGCACCACCTAGATAGATACAGGTTATCGTTCTAGGTCCCACCTTATGTAACTCCCCGAAACTCAAAAGAGCGATGGGAGGCATTTTAAGACAAGTTTGGAATTTGGCAGGAGGCACACGGCCTGGGACACGGGCGTGTCGTGCTTGGGTCGACGATCTGGTGGAGAGGTCGACGAATTTTGGAGTCGACGATCGTCGAGCAGTGAACATGGCCTGGGACACGGGCGTATCACAGGCCGTGTCCTTCTCGGGTTGAAGCCGGGCTGTGGCGTGGGTGTTACACGAGGTCGGCACACGGGCCGTATCAGGTAGGCACGGGCGTGTTAATTTGGACACGGGTATGTCCAAGACCCGTGTGCTTCTCGGGTTGGTGTTGGTCCTGTGTCGATGGAGTAACACGACATAGTACACGGTCGTGTTCTGGATGACACGGGCGTGTCAAGTTTGACACGGGCGTGTCGGGTGCCCGTATTCTTTTCGAGATGCGTCGGATTTGACGGTGAATGGGGAACACGACCCTGGACACGGGCATGTCACAGGCCGTGTTCGACAACCCGCATTTTGAGCACAAGAAAACTTGTCCACGTCAAGCAGGGGATAACTGCTGACGCTCAGGCGACACTGTTAAAATGAATAGAAAACTGATTGGCCGTTCAAATAGTTTTGAAAACCGTAGCGGAAAAATACTTCATGGAGCGCATAAGTTGTCCTAAGAGGACGCAAGACCCTAGAGGGGAAAATAATGATTGAGCCATGCTGATGGTAGTTCTTTATAGGTACTAGCAACCTAGGAGAGCAAGTGAAACTTAAACTAGCAGGCAAAGTCTGGAAAATCACTTGACACGAACCCGCTGGCGAGCATGTATGTCTGTACTACCTACCTCAACAAGTGAGGAAAACTGCTCCTAAAGCCGCACAGCCGGCTAGACCTGAGAGGGGAGAGCAAGGAAGAAGAAGCAAGCATGAGGCAAAGAAACATCAGATAATAATCGAATGTCCCTCTGACCGGAGGGATAAAATGTAAGTAAAACAGTAAGTCGGTAGCCCAAGCCTCCAAATATGCATCAAAAGAACAGCTAACAGTCCTAAACTTCGTTAGCACTGACACAAATCCCAAACCTGTGTCGGAGACTAAGAACAGTCACAACCGAACAAACCCAGGTCCAGAAGAGTACTAAAGGGGCCGCCACAGGTTCCAGAGTTCCAACCTCTTACAGGAACCCAAAATGTCCAAAGGAGGGAATGGTGGTGGCCACGGCTCAAACTCCCTGGTACCATACCGAAACCCAGCTACCACATGCTAAGGATCTACGATTCGGCACGCCGACAGGAAATTATTTCTCCCTACCCGCCGAATTATTTCCCCCTACCCGCCGAATTATTTCCCTCTACCCGCCGAATTCAACTAAAATAAATCCGATAACTTCCTATTTTAGGCCGACTACAAGCCCTAAACTAGGAATATTCCTATCTCACCTATTCTACGACAAGGAGAAAAGAAAATAAAGCAAAAAAAAATACAACTCATGGAGGCGCGCAAGAGGGGAGAAACCCACTTGCCTCAAATCGATCTTGAAAACGTCACCCAAAATACTCCAACACGTAGATCCGTCCAAAAGGGGGCACGCGGAGACGAGATCTACGAAAAAACGGACAACCGGGGTTAGGGCCGAAAAAAAACTATGACGAAACGGTCACCGAAACGGGAAAAGCTTACCGCGATCTCGAAGCTCTCGCCGAGAGCTTTCCAACGCCGCGATCGGATCAAATTCCGTCCACCGGATCGGCGGTGGCGGCCGCCGGAAGATTCGCGAACGGAAGGGGTTCCGCACTCGTCTAAGATTTTACGCACAGGAGGGGGGGGGGGCTGATCGGGGAAGAAGAAGATTTTCTTCTTAAACTTATATAATAATAATATAATACTTATATATTAATTATAATCATAATAATAATAATATAGTTATTATAATATAACAGCCGATCGGTGAGAATGATTCTCACCGATTCGGTGGGAATCGGTGAGAATCATTCTCACCGATTCTCTACTAATAATTATATATATTATTATATATATATATATTTATATAAAAAAAATTTATATAAAAAAAAAATAATGAGAGTTGAAAGAACTTCATAGTTAAGCGTGCTCGGGCTGGAGTAGTACTGGGATGGGTGACCTCCTGGGAAGTCCCCGTAGTGCGGGCTTGACTATCGAGTTTACCTCATGAAAGGGAGGCTGTGGCCACCAACAACCCGCCTGTGGATGGAGAGGGGTTGGGGTGCTTGGGCTGCAGCCCGGTAGCGTCGCCTAGAGCGGAGCCGTGATGCTGTCACGTTGGATCGGCTAGGGGCGTTACACCGTGTTCGACCCAGATTTTGGATTTCAATGACGAATCTTGGCCGTTCGTTTCCTTACTTTGGGATTCGACGGCTGAGGGTTGTTCCTGATGGGATATACCAGGATTTAGGGTTGGAAATCCTTCATTTCATCCTACCAATCTCTTTCTAAAGATCTAGAGAGAGGGGAGAGCAAGGAAGAAGAAGGAGGCTAGATCCGGTCATCACCGGAGCTTCGGAGCTCCAAATCACGAGCCGACTTCGGATCTACGGAGGCAAGGAGATTGCAGTGCTTTTCATCCGCATACATTTCCATGACGCCAAGGAAAAATACTAGGGTAACGATTCTCATCCTAGGACATGTGAAGTCCTCTTTTCCTTTGCATAGGAAGCCCGCTCTCGCGAGTTTGCGGTGAGTTGAGGCTTTCCTTCGGGTAGACATGAATAATCCTCGTTGTGTACATGTAGAGTCCGTAATTGAGAATCAGACATAGGCATAATGTGTGAAGCCTACCCGGACAAGTTGGTCTGGATCAGTGATGTTGCATTGCATTAATGGCCAGAGAAGACTCCGTGCAATTGGTTGTTTTTAGGATTTTCTACGCGGTAGATTGCAACAGGGAGCCTTGGGGACTAACCTCGAGGTGCACCCAGAAAACTGGGCAGATGCGTGATTCTGCCGTCTTGGTGGCCTGTGAGCCAGCTTGTACATAACTGGGTTATTTAATATTGTGTGTTCGATTCACGGGCTTCGGGGAAGCTTAACCCATGTCGATGATTTTAATTGTCATGGCAAAGTGAGTAACAGGTTAAGTGGAACCGTTCCTGCTCTATGCAGTTCAGTGTTAGAGGCCTATCGGTGGCATAGAGGTCGGTTCTTAGGATGTCGATGATTTCAAGTGTCATTACTTCTGCCTGAAAGACTCAAATGCTCACGAGATGTGCCATCCAAGTGGCAGTGGTGAGACCGCGGTATTGACCGGGTTCACCGAGAATGTGCCCTGAGAGCACGGGGTGTGTGGCCGTGCGTGCCTATGCCTGTGATGTAGTGTTATTACTCTATAATGCTTGGTTATGCTAATACAATGCAGGGAAGGAGCATCGCCGCCCTGAGTTTGGGGGCGGGATCGTTATAATTTGGTCAGCATAGCTGACCGTTGCCTTTGTTTGTCACCGTTGCGGTGGGTTGTTGCTTGTAGGTGTTGCAGTATCAAGCGGTAAATAGCGGGCTAAAGCCTAAGTTGCTGAGCCGGCCCTCGAAGGCCTAAATATTGAGTGTTTATTTGCTTTATTCATGTGTGACCAGCCTGCGTGCCGAGGTTTGCAAAACATGTAATTTGAGTAAACAAATGTAAGGCCTTAAGGCCATCGTACTTGTGTATTGTACTTCATTCCTGTTGGTTTGAGTAGTGGACATTCATGCTCGTGTTGGGTTCTTTAATTTGCAACTTTAAATTGCTTCCGCTAGAATGACTCTGTGTAGGACGTTGGATATTAGTTGGATGGTTTCCATTGAGTAACCACCCGGTTTGTCTGTGGTATATGGCGTCGGGCCCCGGCCGGACCTACTGTTATATGCTATGCGACGGACAGGGGGTGTTACAATTTGGTATCGGACTACTGGTTTCGGTAAGGCATAAAATGAATTCGTGGGTGAATTCGTTTAAGGGGTGGTGAGCACATGTGTGTGCGTCATCGTTATAACATCAAAAGAACCCATGAATGTCCACTTAGGAATGAAAACACACGTGTTTGAGGAACCTGCGTGTTCCTATAATTACTTTTTGCAATTTTGTTTGGTCACTTAATGGTGTTTTGTACGACTATAGATGACCAGGAGTGGCGCAGGGCCGTCAGAACATCTGGTTTCTGAGGATTATAGTGCATCCAGCGACGTGCTTGAGACCTTTTCTTCGTTTGAAACCATAAGAAGGATCGTTAAAGCGGTGCTCGCTGTGACTAATGCACAACAGGGTAGTAATGTGCAACCCTTTGTCCCTAAGATGGCTTCAATGTCGGGTGGTGTGTTGGATTAAATGACATTAAGAAGGCCATCATGTCAGCAGTTGAATATGTTCTTAGTGCAGGGTACGCACTCAGTTGATGAGTACTTGCAAGCATTTCTTATGATAAGCCGCTACCCATGCTTTGAGTTGGAGAACGAGCAGTCTATAGTTGATAGATTCTATAATGGCCTACTTGGTGAGCTGCAAATTCTACTGCTAGGACCAAAACTATTGGGATTCCGAGCCTTGGTGGAGTCAGCTAGAGCTTTGGAAGCAGATTTGAGGAAGACTCACAAAATGCCAGTGAGTAGAGTATCGAACTCTGCAAGCCCCATAAGAGCTGCATCCTGTGGAACACTGAAAAAGGGGGCTAGATCATCGACTAGCAAAGTCACTTACAACTGTCATTCTTGTGGCAATAAAGGGCACCCTACCCGAGATTGTCGGGATGGTGCTCAGAAGGCAAAGAAAGCTATGTCAGGAGCGGTGGAGGACTCTTGTGCAAAGGAAACGGTGTTCAAAATGTCGAACTCCTCAAAGTCTGCATACTATAGGTGGTATAAGAAGGCTAGGACTTCTGGTTCAGCTCCTTCTGGTACTTCTAGGACGACTACGGGTCGAACCCCGGGCGCATGCTTTAATTGTGGAAAGCTGGGGCACGAACAAGTACCCGATCCCGAGGATTGACGATCTGTTCGATCAGTTAGTCGGGTCAACGGTATACTCAAAGTTGGATATCAAGTCTGGATATTATCAGCTGAGGACAAGCGAGAGTGATATCCACAAAACAGCTTTTAGTATGAGATACGAGCATTACGAGTTTACGGTCATGCCGTTTGGGCTGACGAATGCGCCGTCGGTGTTCATGGGTTTGATGAACAGGACTTTCAGGGAGTACTTGGACCATTTTGTGATCGTCTTCATCGACGATATATTGGTGTACTCGCAATGTGAGGAGGATCACTTCAAACATCTATATTTGGTGTTGGAGATGCTAAGGAGGAATCAACTATACGCCAAGTTCTCCAAATGTGAGTTTTGGTTGTCCTCAGTGGCGTTCCTTGGTCATATAGTAAGTGGAGAGGGCATTGTGGTGGATCCGGCGAAGATTGTTGCGATACGAGAGTGGCATGTGCTTGCTACGGTAGCGGAAGTCCGGAGTTTTCTGGGTCTTGCCGGCTATTACAGGCACTTTGTGGAGAACTTTTCGCTGATAGCGTTACCAATCATAACTTTGACGAGGAAAGAGCAGAAGTTCGTTTGGACGCCGGAGTGCTCACAGGCTTTTGAGGAGTTGAAGTGTCGGTTGACCACGGCACCTGTACTGAGTTCGCCGAGTGGGACCGAAGGTTTTGAGATCTATAGTGATGCTTTGGGCAGTGGATTGGGTTGTGTTCTACTACAGCACGGAAGTGTGATAGCGTATGGCTCGAGACAGCTGAAAGTGCACGAGACAAATTATCCGGTCCATGTCTTGGAGTTAGCGGCCGTGATTTTTGCCTTGAAGCTGTGGAGGCACTACTTGTATGGGGTGAAAGTCGATATTTATACTGACCATAAGAGCCTGAAGTATTTGTTGGATCAGAAAGATCTAAACATGCGGCAGCGTAGATGGATGGAGTTCCTGGGGGACTACACATTCAAGATCCACTACGTGCCTGGTAAAGGCAATGCGGCTGCAGACGCGTTGAGTCGCAGGGCCCCAGCTCAAGCCAATTGGCTGTTGGTCCATGACGAGCGGTTGGTTCGGGAGTTGGAGGCGTTGAAGATCTCTTGCGTAGACAAGCAGTCGAGTGTTGAAGCACTATTGAACTGGATGGAAGTTCAGTATGACCTGGCTGATCGGATTCGACAGGCTTTGGATGTGGATAGCAGCATGAAGCAGCTCATGATAGAGGCTTTAGATGGGTCAAATTCCCAATATGAGGTTGTGGATGGATTGCTTTGGAAAGACGGTCGTCTGTGCGTCCCAAATGTGGGCACTTTGCGGGTGGAATTGTTATATGAGGCGCATCATACCAAGTACACGATTCACCCGGGGAGCACGAAGATGTACCGCGATGTGAAGAAATTATTCTGGTGGCCAGGACTGAAGAAGGATGTGGCACTGTACGTGGCGAAGTGTAAAACATGCGCCTTGGTGAAGGCGGAATGCCAAAATCTGGGAGGATTATTGAAGTCCTTATCTATTCTGGAGTGGAAGTTTGACGACATTACTATGGACTTTGTGCACGGGCTGCCAATGTCGCAAAAAGGGAACAACGCCATTTGGGTGGTCGTAGATCATCTAACGAAGGTGTCACACTTCATTCCGCATAGAAGGATGATCCCGTGGAGAAACTGGCGAACTTATATGTGGATAACATAGTACGCCTTCACGGTGTGCCCCGCAGCATCGTGAGTGACCGAGATGGGCGGTTCACGACCAATGATTGGAGGCTGGTGCAGCAGATGTTGGGAACAAAGCTGAGTTTCAGTACAGCCTTTCATCCGCAGACGGATGGTCAGACTGAGAGAGTCAATAGGAAAATGGAAGACATGCTTCGCATGTGCGTCCTGGACTTTGGGAAGCAGTGGGAAGACCACCTATACTTGGTGGAGTTCGCGTGCAACAATATACTTCGAGGCCCTCTGTGGTAGAATATGTCGCACGTCATTGTCTTGGTTGGAAACGGGCGAATCAAAGTTGTACAAGAGACAAGAGGTGGAAGATGCTACTTCGTTGGTGCGAACCATTCGGGAGAGGTTGCTAATCGCTTAGGACAGCCAGGCTAAGTACTATAATGCCAAGTACAGGAACGTGGAGTTCGCTGGTGGCGACTGGGTGTACTTGAAGATCAAGTCGTTCAAGGGTGTCTCGCGGGTGCGGCGATTAAAGAAGCTAAGCCCGAGGTACCTTAGACCGTTTGAGGTTCTAGAGCGGATTGGCGAAGCAGCGTATCAGTTGACGCTATCAGTGGAGCTGAGTGGTCTACATGATGTATTTCATATATCGGTGCTACGGAAAGCCGTGCAAGAGCCTTCGCATGTGATCACGGTGGATCACGTGCCGGTGGATAATGGGTTGAAGACGAAGGTCAAGCCCGTAGGAATTGAAGACTCGGAAGTCAAGCGACTATGTAACAAAGAGATCAGGATGGTCAAGCTCCGTTGGGACAATTGCGGTCGGGAAGAGCTCTCTTGGGAGCGAGAGCAGACCATACTTAAGGAGTACCCGGAGTTGTTTCACTCAGGTACCGTTCAAGTTTTGTGTTTATTTTTCCTTTATGTAATTTCGGGGACGAAATTCTTTTAAGAGGGAGAGAGTTGTATTGCCCCGAAACTCAAAAGAGCAATGGGAGGCATTTTGAGCCAAGTTTGGAATTTGGCAGGGGGCACATGGCCTGGGACACGGGCGTGTCCCAGGGCATGCCGTGCTTGGGTCGACGATCTGGTAGAGAGGTCGACGAATTTTGGAGTCAACAATCGTCGAGCAGCGAACACGGCCTAGGACACGGGCGTGTCACAGGCCGTTACCTTCTCGAGTTGAAGTCGGGCTGTGGCATGGGTATTACACGGGGTCGGCACACGGGCCGTGTCAGGTAGGCACGGGCGTGTCAATTGAGACACGGGCGTGTCCAATACCCGTATGCTTCTCGGGTTGGTGTTGGTCCTGTGTCGATGGAGTAACACGACATAGTACACGACCGTGTTCTGGATGACATGGGCGTGTCAAGTTTGACACAGGCGTGTCGGGTGCCCGTGTTCTTTTCGAGATGCGTCAGTTTCGACGGCGAATGGGAAACACTGCCCTAGACACGGGCGTGTAATGGGGGTTCGGCCCAGATTTTGGATTTCAATGACGAATCTTGGTCGTTCGTTTTCTTACTTTGGGATCCGACAGCTGGGGGTTGTTCCTGATGGGATATACCCAAGTTTAGGGTTGGAAATTCTTCATTTCATCCTACCAATCTCTTTCTAAAGATCTAGAGAGAGGGGAGAGCAAGGAAGAAGAAGGAGGCTAGATCCGGTCATCGCCGGAGCTTCGGAGCTCCAAATCGCGAGCCGACTTCGGATCTACGGAGGCAAGGAGATTGCTGTGCTTTTCATCCGCATACATTTCCATGGCGCCAAGGAAAAATACTAGGGTAACGATTCTCATCCTAGGACATGTGAAGTCCTCTTTTTCTTTGCATAGGAAGCCCGCTCTCGCGAGTTTGTGGTGAGTTGAGGCATTCCTTCGGGTAGACATGAATAGTCCCCGTTGTGTACATGTAGAGTCCGTAATCGAGAATCGGACATAGGCATGATGTGTGAAGCCTACCCGAACAAGTTGGTATAGATCGGTGATGTTGCATTGCATTAATGGACGGAGAAGACTCCGTGCAATTGGTTGTTTTCGGGTTTTCTACGCGGTAGATTGCAACAGGGAGCCATGGGGACTAACCTCGAGGTGCACCCGAAAAACTGGGCAGATGCGTGATTCTATCGTCTTGGTGGCCGTGGAGCCAGCTTGTACATAACTGGGTTATGTAATATTGTGTTTTTGATTCACGGGCTTCGGGGAAGCTTAACCCGTGCCAATGATTTTAATTGTCGTGGTAAAGTGAGCAACGGGTTGAGTGTAACCATTCTTTCTCTATACGGTTCGGTGTTAGGGGCCTACCGGTGGCATGGAGGTCGAGTCTTATGTTGTCGATGATTTCAAGTGTCATGGCTTCTGCCTGAAAGACTCAAATGCTCACGAGATGTAACGTCCATGTAGCGGTGGTGAGACTGCGGTATTGACCGGGTTCACCGAGAATGTGCCCTGAGAGCACGGGGTGTGTGGTCGTGCGTGCCTATGCTTGTGATGTAGTGTTATTACTCTATAATATTTGGTTATGCTAATACAGTGCAGGGAAGGAGCATCGCCGCCCAGCGTTTGAGGGCGGGATCGTTATAATTTGGTCAGCATAGCTGACTGTTGCCTTTGTTTGCCGTCGTTGCGGTGGGTTGTTGCTTGCAGGTGCTGCAGGACCAAGCGGTAAATAACGGGCTAAAGCCCAAGTTGCTGAGCCGGCCCTCGAAGGCCTAAATATTGAGTGTTTATTTGCTTTATTCATGTGTGATCGGCCTGCATGCCGAGGTTTGCAAAACATGTAATTTGAGTAAACAAATGTAAGGCCTTAAGGCCATCGTACTTGTGTATTGTACTTCATTCCTGTTGGTTTGAGTAGTGGACATTCATGCTCGTATTGGGTTCTTTAATTTGCAACTTTAAATTGCTTCCGCTAGAATGACTCTGTGTAGGACATTGGATATTAGTTGGATGGTTTCCATTGAGTAACCACCCGGTCTGTCTGTGGTATATGGCGTCGGGCCCTGGCCGGACCTACTGTTTATGTTATGCGACGGATAGGGGGTGTTACACCTTAGGTCTCTTAAGGTCTTGTATTTGTACATAAGCAATACAACTATAAGTCTTTAAAGTATCATATCTACAAAGATGACAATGCCATAACTTATATGAGGTAGAAGTGAGATGAGAATGAGACACTCTATTCAGAATGTGATTTGTTGTGAGTACTACTTCTCCTCCAAAAGGGATTAGACATGTCAGCTGTTAGGAGTATAGAATATAACATTTCGGTTAAAGTTCTATTCTTGCGCTCGACAACATCATTTGACTAGGGTGAGTAAGGAGCTGTGGTTTCAAGAATTATTTCCTAAGAGACACAAAATTTTGTGAACCCAGTAACAGTGTATTCTTCTCCTCGGTCACTTCTAAATCTCATAACTTGAAGGTTTAACTTATTTTCCACACGATACTTGAAGTTCTTAAATATCTCAAAGGCCTTATCTTTTGATTTCAACAAATACACATGACAATATATGAAAAAATCATCTATAAATATAATTAGATACTTCCTTCCCCCTCTAATGACATGACTTCAAAAATTACAGAGGTCTGAATGTATCAATTTCAGAATTTGTGTGCTTCTAGAAACTGACTTGAAAGGTTTTCTAATGATTTTTATTTGAGCACATACCTCACACTTGTCAAATCAAATAGACGGATCTAAGGGGATATTATGACCATTTGCTAGTTCTAGCATTTTTCTATAATTCACATGTCCAAGTCTGTTATGTAACAACTTAGGATCAATAAGGTTTGAACTCACTTAGTTAATGTTATCGTTATTTAAGCTAAGTCAATACATTCCATTGATCAAATACACACACCCAGAGTAATGTGAATTGGCCGCTAAGGTCATTCTACCATTTTGGGCAGTGAAGGACATTCCAGCCTTATCTAATAAACTCATGGAAAGCAGGTTTTTAGTAATGTTGGGAACTACTTTAATATTATTTAAAAATAAAGTTTTACCAGAAAAGAGAACCAGCATTATAGTCCCAGTATGGGTCACATCGGTCTCTTCTCTATTGTAGTTCTCTACCTTCTCCTGGACTGCCACGAACTCAGTCAAAAGATCTCTATCATTCTTCATATGGTAGATAGCATCGCTGTCTAGCCACCACTTAGAGGATGAGCTACGGTGACTGCTCCTGATCATAGCCGTAAAGGACTTGGAATTTGATCCATCTACCAGCTTGTTCACCACATTTTGTGGGGCTTCCTACTTCTTCAGTCTGTGCATTTCAAACTTGAATCTACTCAGGATGCGGCTTGTTAAAAATCAGACTCGTGAAATGATTATCAAACATTTCAAATTGTTTGTCACCTAGCTTGAGATGCAAATTTTCTAGTTCTAGGAGCTTAAAGAGGGTGTTCAAGCATTCCCAATTCTCTTTTACGGTCTTACACGCACTGCAGGTCATAGCGAGTCAAGGATTCAGTGAGTTTAGAAGATAGTCCTTGCAGAAAACATTGTCCTTAATCCATTGATATTCATTCACATCCTCTCGGGTAGTGGCGAAATTGCTCAGAACTGTGTATAAAATCACGCGTTCTTCCATCCCCAGTTGGACGTCCAATTTCCAACTGTGGAAATCAGTGGAGTTGAAAGACTGAAGCTTGACGATGTCGTACATGCTTTGTTTCGACATCTCACTTTAGTTTGAACAGAAAATTTTTAGAAAGAATTCACCTGATCCATGTAGACGAGGCAGTGTCTTTGGATTCAATTCAAAAACTGTGTTTGCTCCTCTCCGGCTAAGCACAGTCGCTGAAGACACGAATCGAGTACCAATAATTGTACAAATGCATACCTCCTCCACCAAGAGAGATCCAAAGAACTCCAGATTAGATTACAACCAAAAAGCAGAGGAACAACAAGATCTAGATCTCATGTTGTATAACCCCATATCCGGCGAGTAGTGGTCGACAGGAGCCAGATCGGCCAAAGTTCAGCAGTCCGGCTCGCCCAAGTTGGGTGGACCATTTGAGGGGCGAGTGGAGCAGGTCGGCTCGCACTCGCCCTAGGGGCTCGACGAGCAGCGGGTGAGTAGGGCAGGCCGGCTCGCACTCACCCCAGGAGGTTCGGCAGGCAGCGAGTGAGGCAGGACGGGCCTGCACTCACCCAGAGGGGGATAAAGGCGGCGAGTACCGGGCCCATCGAGCACTCTCCTCCCCCGGCGAGTGGAGGTTTCAGAGGGCCACTCGCCCAGTCTCTTATGATGTGTTTTTACCATTTTACCATCGCTGGTCTGTCTATAGCCTGTTAGAACAGCGGAGTTACGCTGTTGTCAGACCTAGTTGGGCTGCATATGGCTGTTCAAAACAGCAGAGGTTGGCTATTTGCAGGCCATTTTCAGAAAACTATAAATAGACCCAAGGGGGTACCTCAGAAGGCATGCTTACTTGTGCCCCGGTCTTCTTGTGCTTTCTTAGATACCTTCAACTCGACAATTGGCCAGGGAGGGAAAGCACTCTAATATCTTCTGGGTGTGTAGTGGGACCTCCACGCCGAGCCCTTGGGTCTGTCCACTATTCTTTTTCCTTAGTCGTTTGGCTCGCGAGAGAGAAGTAGGTGTGCGATCACCCCTTCCCCAAGGGTGAACTCCACAGAGACCGAGTTTTCAGTTTCAACATTTTTGGTGCGGTGAGCGTGGAACATGGTCAGCACAAAAAATCTTCAGAAGGCTTGATGATTGTATGAGAAGGTCAAGGTTCAGATAGGGCCGACTCGCCACCCCCTCCCCATCTAGCCACATTTGGGATGTTCGAGGACTTCAGGCAGGAAGTGCTCGGCCTCGTCAAGTTCGCACTCGGCGCGCGAGTCGAGTGCTCAACACTAGCTGTTCCAATCATCGCCGCCCCGACTCTAGGCGAGGATGCCCCGGCTTGGCGAGCTGGGAAGGAGGTTGCAGATAAGGGGAGAGGATGCAAGCTCCCTAGACGAGTGCTTTTCCTGGGCTCAGCGAGCGGAGGCCGGTTCAGCGAGATGGGGGTGCGAGACTCTCCGGCTTGCCCAGCAGTGGGAGGCAGCTCCTTCAACGAGTTGGTTTCTTCTGCTCCAGTTCCAGAGGGGTTTAGAGAACCAGAGATTCCTACTACACCGGGAATTATGACCAGGTACAGCACCTCCAGTGGTTCAAAGATGTGGTTTCGATAAGGCAGATGTCGGATGCCTTCAAATGAAGACTCTTCGCCATCACCCTCAAGGAGAAGGCGAGAGAGTGGTTCCACCAGCTACTGAACAACTCAATCTACTGCTTCGAGGACCTACGTCGGGGTTCATGTTAAGGTTTACCACTTCCAAGAAAAGGAAGGAGTCAGAGTCCCTGTTCCACATCAAGCAGGGGGTGAATGAGACCTTGGGGAGCTACATGGACCGGTTCTAGGAGGAGGTCACCTAGGTCAAGGAGATGTTAGGGCACACCATGATGATGGCCTTCACCTTGGGGCTGCAACAAGGGTTCTTCAAGATGGAACTGAAGAGGGTGCCGCCTCTCTCCTACGAGGAGCTGATGGAGAGGGCGACAATGTAAGTCGGCGGGGAGGCGTCAAACCCCAAGTTTGCGAAGAAGTTGGCCAGGTGGGCCACAAAAGAGGAGAAGGGGCCAGGAGGTGGCCGAGGTCAGGAGGTGAGGAAAGCCAAACCTCGACAAAGGGAGCAGCAACCCAGGTGGGGGCGTCAGGAGCTGAACAACCATCTCGACTGGAGGCAGCCGGAGTGGCAAGACCAAGGCCTGCGGAGAGGTTTCCACTGAGGGGGCTATCGCCATGGGGGGTCAGTTCCACCCTCCAGGATGGAGGAGGGATAGAGGCCCCCTCTCCCCGAGCAGCATCAGGACATGACGATAGCCATATAGAGGCGGATAGGTCAGTAGAGGAGGAGAAGGGAAGTCAGGGTGGACTTACCCTATTGTGACTTCTACTAGGAAGAGGGGCACGCTATAGCCACGTGCCCAGAGTTCTTCGAGTTGAGTGGAAGCAGGGAGCAGCAGCAGGACCGCCAGGGAGTGCGGATCAAGGAAGTCCTGCCTCGGGCGGAGGAGGATAGGTGTAAGGACCGGGCCGATGTTGGGGGCACGAGGCGGGATTGGAGTGATCCACGGGGGGGGGGGGGGAGTTGAGGCATCCCGGAAGGCAAGTCTCCACACCATGTACCGAAGGAGCATTGGATCTACATCCCAGACCCCACCCTCGGAAGAGAGGATTAGCTTCTCTAGGAGTGACATGCCAGATCATGAGGATCCCTTCTGCGACGTGTTGGTCATCAAGACCGCGGTCGAAAATTTCACAGTCTCTCGGATCCTCATCGACAATGGGAGCTCAGTCAACGTCATTTTCAAGAAGGCATTTGACGCAATGAAGGTTGAGGCAAAGTGGGTACTGGCCTTGGATGGGTCTTTGTTTGGATTCTCGGGGGAAAGGAAGGAGGTATGTTGGAACCCTACTTATGATTTGGGTTAGGTTCACTATTAAGATTGATGACCCACCATATATAGTCAGAGTCATAAGTTAGTTCCAGTGTTAAGGTCAATCACGTAAGGTTAGATTACTGAAACATAACTTCAGAAGACTTCAGAGACTCAAGACTTAAGAGACAAGGGAGTTTTGAAGATTGCAGAAAAGTCGTTTGACGATAGCTGAACTCAGCTCGACGACCGTCAATCTCAAATCGACGAACTTAGAGTTCCTTCTCTGAGTTGAGCTCGATGAAAGTCCAGCTGAGATCGACGAACTGTGAGCTTATATCGGAATCTCAGCTCGATGAAGTGCCTTCTCAGCTTGACGAACTTGGAGCTCAGATTGACAAGAATATTTTCTGTTCAACGATCTTGGAGCTCAGCTCGACGAAGGAGAATTATCAGCTCGATGAACTTGGAGCTCAGATAGACGAAAACTTTACCGAGTTCGACTAACTCCATCTAGGTTCTGCTCGACTAAACTTCTCTGCAGTTTCTCAGATCGACTAATGCAGTTTAATTACAAATATTAAGGCAGTAATACTCCGATAATTAATGTTTAATATTCTCAAAAATATAGTCGTTTCTTGGCAGCATTAATTATGGATTTCACAGAGTTATTTCTCTGCCATATTTACTGGGACAGTTAGGGAAATACATTGAAGACAAAAACAGCTGTTCCAAATTCCGAGAAAATACGCAAAGGACTTCAAGGAATTTGAATTTCAAATCAGCAAACAATATAAAATAAAGAAATTTTTCAGAAGATTGCTAAGTCTCATAGTCCAGAATAAGAATAACAGTTAGTCAGAAGAAGAAAAAAAAGAGAATATCTGCAACCAGAGAACAAGAAACAAATACAAAGAATATCTTGTTCATCATCTTCTTCTTCGAGCCTTTTTCTTCCAGCAACACAATATTCAATTTGAGACCAAAAGCTCAATCTCTTAGAGACATTTACTAGAAGAAGAAGTGTTTATCTTTGAAGGCTTATACCTGAAGCAAAGTTTGCTCTACTGATCAGATTCTATAACTCAGGGGGAGCTTTGACAACATCAACTAATCCACTAGTCTTCTCAGAGGATTGAGACAGAGAAGCTACATATTTTATTTTCTTTCACTGTGTACAGGGTTATAACTCCCTTCAAAAGTTAAACTTTTTGATTCTCAAGTCTCCTAATCAAAAGACTTGGTTTGGTTTTTGGGCATCTGATCAAAAGCTCAAATGGTTGCTAGATCTCCCTTAGAAAATAGATCTTGTGGTGACAGAGCACCTGATTAAAAACATGTGGTGATAGGAAACCTAAAAGAAAACCTGTGGTGGCAGGGCACCTGATCAAAAACCTGTAGTTAATTCCTAACAGGGTGGTAGAAGAGTGGATATACCCAGGTTTATTGGGGAACCACTTGTTGAAGCCAAATATGACCTCAATTGAAGTTCGAAGAAAAAGGGGTGCAGCCAAAACCTACTTCTCTCAAGTCTCAACCCTTAACTGGATTCAAAGGACCTAAGACTGACCCAATAACCTCAGCAGGGAGGTCCCACCTCACACCCGGAAGATCTCTGAGAGCTTCCCCTCCAAAGCCAAAGCTGGGCTAGGAGCTCCTCAGAAAGCACTGAAATTTGGGAGACAATGATAGCTTGCTTTCTAAGGAGCCCTTATGGGTCTATTTATAGTATTCTGCTGTCCTGAATTTACTGAAAAGCCCCTAGTTGGTCTGCCAATAGCCAAAACCCGCTGTTTTCCTGAGGGTACGGGGGTAATTTCTCCTGGGGGCAATTTTGTCATTCCACCCAGGGCCCTGATCCCCACTCGGCGAGAGCCCTGAGCCGAGAGCCTTCTGTCAGAGCCTGGCGGAAGCGGTCTCGCCTACCTATAGGCGAGAGTTTTCTTTAAGACGAGTTGGGGCTGGCGCAAGCGCTTGCGCGTTGATCTTCGTTCGACGATTTGGCCGCGCTCGCCAATCCGGGCTCGACGAACACAGGGCGCCTTGCGGCGAGAGCTCATATGTGGCGGGAGCTTATCGCTTAGCGCAAGCGCTCCCGCCTACCTGGGCGAGAACCTTTCCGGCTAACCTGTCTGACTGTTTGTGTCTCCTGGTCTGGCTCAACGAATATGGGGTTGTACACAATCCCTGCTCTTTTTGAGCTAGCTCTACGCTCGAAAAGACATGTCCAACCCAAAAATATTCGCTGAGCACGTGTCAACATCAGGGAATCTTTCGGTGGGCCGTACAGTGCCTATAAATATGTATGCCGATAGACTGCCATAATATTTCCCTCGAGTCGTCATTCTCCCCCTGAGCTCTCGCCTCCTCTCGCTATGCCTTCCAAGCGTGCCGACAAACGCTTCCGCAGGATCTGCAGGACCGCATTAACGCGGCACAGGCGCGAGCCAGGGCCAACAGCGCCCTGGTTGCTCCATGGCTAGCGAGACAATTGTTGGCTGCTGAGTCTTCTCTGCCTAAGAAGAAGAAGAAGAGGGCAAAGGTGGTTCAGCGGGACCTGCCCCGCGAGAACAGGAGCCCGCCTACCCCAACCCCTAGCCGCGCGGACGGCCCCTCGCCGTGGAAGGTATGCTCGATTTGCCAATTGTTGAAAACACCAGCTGCTCAGTAGTTGACGCGTTATATCTCGCAGGAGACGGTTCACGATGCTGTCGCGTCCCCGCGAGAACCCTTGGATCCACCCTCTAGCCATCACGATGATCAACCGCGGGTTCCCGAGGTGGCCCCTCCACCTGACCCGAACACCGCTGGTAAAGGTTCCCCTCTCGCCCCTGACTTAAATCTTTAAATGCTGACCTGATTTCTCGCAGCGTCGGTTTCCGCACCACCAGATCTCGCCACCCGGGAGAGCGGGGCGAGAGCTACGAATCAGACTGCCCATGCGGTTGATTCCTCCCTACCGGCGGGAGGAAATACTGCCGAGTTCTCCGTACCTTTGTTAGACGCTAGCCCTCCTGCGGGAGAGGAGACCGGCTCCCCCGCTCCTGACCAAGCCGGGATCACCATTCGTAAAGTTTACCCCCCGGAAAAGGAAAGTCAATCCACCTCCTCTTTGGAGCTGAGGGGGAGGGGGGCTGGGCCTTCTCGCCTGCCGTCAACCGGGGGCCTCGTCATTCTGAAGGTATATGGAAACTTTATCGCAGCTATCCTTTAGCTCCCGCTAAAATGGGGACTCTTTTGACAGGGGACATGGGCTCTTTGGAAACCACCCGTCACCACACATCTTCCCAAAACCCCGAGGTGATGGTAAGGGGGGACGGGGGTACATGAACACAAAGGATCGCCTACTGCAGGCGATGTGGGACTAACCCCAACCACAGGACCGCGGGGATATTCCGCCACACAAGGGGGCCCACCGGGGTCAACACCCAGACCTGGAACGTGATGCGGAAAGCCCAAACATGAGGTCCCACACATACGTGTCCTGCTAGCTAATATAATCTCAACACACCCCCGCAGCAGGACAACCTGGCTCTGATACCATGTAGAAAGTAGCGAATAAGAAAGAACAAACGGATAGATTTTTGAATAATTGAAATTTTATTATCCAAGAAAGGTATCATTTACAAAGGTATGACCTCCCTTATATAGAATGGAGGAGAAATGAGAGAGAGTATACAAACAATGTGGGACTAAACATTTACAATACTGAGCGGCTAGAAATAAAGGAGACCGCACAGGCCGCGCGGTTAGACAGATGGGTTAACCGCTCGGCAACTCCAGCAGGATAGAACAGGCCGCAATGGGAGACCGACAGACCGCCCGGTCTCCAGGATTCAGAGTGAGACCGCCAGACCGCTCGGTCAACAAACCGCTGGATCAGACCGGAAGGCCGCCCGGTCTAATACTTCAACAGGCTCGCGGCTTGAAGCTGGGGTAGAGGAAGAAGAAGAAGAAGAAGAAGAAGAGAGAGGGGGAGAAGATGGCGAGAGCTCTCCCTTCCCTTCGTCTGACGAGATGGAGGAGATCCTGACTGGTGCCGGGAGCGCGAAAAGACGGGGGAAGAAGGTCGTCGCCGTTCTGTCGAAGCTTATCCGACGAGAACGGGTCCGCGACCTTGCGGCAAAAGAGTTCCGCCTGTCAGTGGAGAAGAGGCTAGAGACCCTGGAGCGGGATTACCTTATTGGCGAGATGGACCGGCCGGGGGGAGCTACCGTTGGGTCCTCACCCGAGAGGTGTATCGAGCGCATCCGGGATCTGTCCCGCCGGGTTGACCTGGGATGCAGCGTTCTGTCGTCCTACTTCAACCCGCAGGCGCCACCCCGGACCAGGCTGCGGGACCGAGAAAAATGGCGGTGGGAGCAAGGGAAATGGCGCTGGGAGCCATACTGATGCGCGAGACCTCCCCTACTCTTCCTCAGGCCTTCCCTTCTCTGATGTACCCTTATTCACTTGCTTAGAGTTGTAACTAATGATTCTGCACTTATCGCTTATTATTTTTATCCCGCTTTCGCTCAGCGAGAGCAATAACTCGGTTTTTTAATACTTTCTATTATTGTATGCGTATGAGTTATTTTCCCGGGTCCTTGGGTGGCGAGAGCCACCCCGCTTCCGCCTACCCTGGCCGTCGCATGTCATCTCGCAACGTTTGCGCTAGTCACTTAGTCAATCGGTCACTGTCAAACTCGGGCGGGAAAAACGAAGCGCCGCCGACCCATGGCGTGCCTGTGGTACCCCCGCCGCCTTTTTGAAAATGATCATCATTACCACGGTTTTCTATAAATAGGAGGCTCACCTACCACATTCATTTCTCCGATTCCAGTCTCTCTCCTCTCCGGTTGCTCTCGCGGTCTCTCCAAAGCTCTCGCCTGTCCCCGCCTTCTGCTTCCGTTCTCGTACCGCTCTCGCTCTCGCTGTTTTCTCGTAGTTCTCGCCTACAAACTTTATCGCGATGCCGGGCGGAGGCGAGGGACGTTCCAACTGCGCGGAAGCTTTCCAGAAGCATCTATTTCCGTCCTGCACTCTCACCGTTGATGAGTTCAACCTGATCAAGTCTCAACATGTTCCCGCCAGCTTCACTGCGCGGAACCCGGGCAATCACGATAAGGTAAACTCCGCAGGGGAGGGGGAGCTCGCCATCCCCATCGAGCACTTCGAGGTGGGCTTCCGCCTCCCGCTGTGGCCTGAGATGCGGCAGGCCCTCCGGTATTACGGGGTGGTTCCCGCTCAGCTAAACCCAAATTCAGTGGCGATTCTTGTGACATTCATATGTTATATGCGGTCCGAGAGGATCGAGTTTAGCTTGTCGATCTTCCGCAAGCTATTTACTTTCCGCGCGAAAGGAGGCGTGGTGTTCTTCTCCGGGCAACTGCTGAAGACAATCGGTCTCGCCAACAAGCACCATCACTGGGGCGAGAGGTTCATCTACGTTTCTGGCGACTTCGGGAACGTACCCCTTGCCCCCATCCAATACGAGGATGTCGCCTACAAGCCTCCCTCCTTGGGCTCGCGCGAGAGCGCCCTCCTTGAGTTCTTCGGAACCAAGGACTTCGACGTCCTCTACCTCCGGCGAGACGTCGATTCTCTCTCCCCTGTACTTCCGGGAGAAGGTAGAGTCTCGCCTTTATCTGTCTTTTCCTTGCCTTTTCCAAGGTCGGAACTTATTGTCATTGTTTTCGCAGGAGAGCGCGAGATCCCCCTACACCAGCTTTTCGACGAGGCTCGCGCCGGAGGGAGTCAACCTCCTAAGGACCCGCTGGCTCTTGCGAAAGCCGCTGCGTAAGCCTGCCGAAAAGAGTCGGGCCCTCCCCCTTCAAGCGGTGTCGTGAAGCAAAAGCCCGGTGCCCCCGCGCCTCAATAAATCAAGAGACCCAAGACAACAGATACCGAGAAGGGCAAGGCTGTTGTGGTGCCGCCCACCCAACCTCTCCCCGCAGGCCGCTCCTTTGAGGAGGTCTTGCAGGCCGTTAGCAAGATTGCCGCCTCCAGGGGCGGCCCCGAGACCCCTGCCGAGAACCCTCAGGCCCCTGGTGCCGCGGAGAGCGAGAAGTGTATCTTTGTAGGCTACGCTCCTGCGAGCAAGGCTTACAAGTTGTATAACCCAGTGACGGAGAAGGCCATCATCTCAAGGGATGTGGTGTTTGAAGAAGGAAGCAGCTAGAGCCGGGATGAAGCAACGAGAGGCATCAAGGGGATGTTCTACGAGGATGATGAGGAGGAAGGTGGAGAAGAGGCTGAAGCCGAGACGGGTGGAGTTGAGCCACCATCACCACCTAGCAGAGGTTCAGGGGGAGCTCTCACCCCTTACTCAAGTGGAGCAAGTACAAGCGGTGGCAGCTCAGGTGGAGCTAGCACCAGTGGAAGTAAAGATAACCGTCCTCAACCTCGGATGAGGAGATTGGATGATATCTATGAGGAGACGACACCAGCACTTAACAATTTTTCATTATACTGTCTATTTGCAGATGTTGAGTCGTGCTCTTATGAAGAAGCCGCCAAAGAAAAAACTTGGAGAAAGGCGATAGATGTGGAGATCGCCTCCATCAAGAAGAACGACACCTGAAAGCTGGTGGATCCACATGCAGGCCAAAAACCCCTCAGGGTGAAATGGGTCTACAAGGTGAAGAAGAACAAAGATGGGGGCGTGGAGAAGCACAAGGCGCGGCTAGTCGTGAAGGGCTACCGACAAGTCCAAGGAGTGGACTATGATGAAGTCTTCGCCCTAGTGGCGCGGATAGACACTATCCGGTTGATCATCGCTCTGGCTGCCCATCATGGATGGAAGATCATGCAGATGGATGTGGTATCTGCCTACCTGAATGGCTACCTGGAGGAGGATGTGTACATCGAGCAGCCTCCAGGTTATGTGGTGAAAGGGCAGGAGAGAAAAGTATGCAAGCTGGACAAGGCTTTGTACGGGCTGAAGCAAGGAGCTCGAGCCTGGAATGGGAGAATAGATGCTTACCTGCAGAAGCATGGCTACAAGAAGAACCCTCATGAATATGCCCTCTACACGAAGGTTGAGAAGAATGACGACATGATGATCGTATGTCTATACGTGGACGATATGATCTTCACAGGCAACAACCCTTCGATGTACGAGGAGTTCAAGAGAATGATGAAGAAGGAGTTCGAGATGACGGACCTGGGAGAGCTCAATTATTTTTTGGGGGTGGAGGTAAAGCAGAGTGAAGACGGGATCTTCATCTCACAAAAGAAGTATGCGGAGGAGATCCTAAAGAAGTTCAGGATGGAAAACAGCAAGCCTATATCTACTCCTGCCGACCCAGGCCTGAAGTTGAGCAAGGAGTCGAAGGAAGGAGCGGTAGACTCCACTTTATTCAAAAGCTTGGTGGGGAGTCTACGTTACCTAACCTTCACCTGACCGGACATCATGTATGCAGTCAGGGTGGTAAGCAGACACATGGAGGAGCCAAAGGAGGATCACTTCACAGCTGCAAAGAGGATCCTGAGATACATAAATGGAAAAAGAGGTCATGGACTGAAGTACTCTATGGGCGAGGAGCTGAAGTTGGTGGGGTACTCAGATAGTGATTATGGTGGAGATGTGAATGACCGGAAGAGCACTTCCGGGTACGCTTTCAGTATGGGAACATGAGTGTTCTCATGGAGTTCGAAGAAGCAGACGACTATCGCCTTATCATCTTGTGAGGCAGAGTACATTGCGGCGGCGACTTGTACCTGCCAGGCTATTTGGCTAAGGAACCTACTGCAGGAGTTGTGTCATGAAGTGGATGGGCCTATGACCATGTTTGTGGACAACATGTCGGCCATCCAGCTCGCGAAGAACCCGGTGCTGCATGGACGGAGCAAACACATAGAGACGAGCTACCACTTCCTCCGCGAGCAGGTGGAGCTGAAGGCGGTGGAAGTTGTATATTGCCCGACCGGAGAGCAGGTTGCAGATATCTTCACTAAAGCGCTGAAGGTGGAGACGTTCATACGGCTCAAAGGCAAACACGGCATGTGCTGCCAATTTTGAGGGGGAGTTTTGTTGGAGCTGACATGTTTGACCGGGTCCCACTATCTTTGGAGTTATGATTTATGATTTATGATTATTTAATGTATGAGAAAGAGAGTTATGATTAATGGGTTAGTTGAGTGGTCACATTTATTAGGAGAGAGGTTTGTTTGTTTTTGCTTGGCCTATAAATAGGCCCTTATAGTTCATTTTAAAGATGGATGAAATAGAGAAAAGTTCTCATATTCCTGTTCCCGTTTAGAGAGAGAGAGAGAAGCACTGAAGCGCTGGTGTGTTTTTCTGTCCGGGCGGCTTGTCAATCAGGTTGGGCGGTTAGAAGTTGAAGCCGAGCGGCTTGGTGAACTCGCCGCAAGAGGGAACTCGCGGCTTGTGCAATTCGCGAGTTGGTGATCTCGCTGCAGGAGGTGTACTCGCGGGTTGAGTACTCGCGTGTGGGGGTCTAGCAGCAAGGGTGTAGCTGTCTCGCCTGTTGATCTCGCGGAGCCAGCTCTCCTGGGTTGTGCTCGCGGGGTGCAGCTCGCGAGAGGGTACTGCTGGCTGGAGGACTCGCAAGCGAGTAGGAGTTCGTTGGCGTCGAGGTCGTGCGGGTTGAGTGATCTAACCGCAAGTGGGGTGCGGTCTCGCCGGGTTGGTAACCGCGCGACTTGGAGGTCTCGCATAGGTGGTCTCGCCGACTACTTTGCTGTGAAAGGTTTGTGGTGTGCGTGAGCTTATCCACGTTTCCAACACGCGCTGCCTTGGCTGTTCGCAAACATACGCGCCGACCCGGCCGCGCGTAAACAGGCATGCAGCCCCGGCCACGCGCAAACAGGCGCGCCTCCCCGACCGTGCGCAAACAGTCGAGCCGCCCGCCCCGGCCCTGCCCTTGCTATGTCAAAATCCTAACTTGCCAGGCCCACCGACAAAGGACGGCTGGGGCCGAGCCTCTTCATCGTGGCATTGCCAGTTCGCCTCCAGCATCTGCTTCTGCAATCTACAACTGGCCAAACGCCCAAAGTCTACAAAGGCTACTGTCATTCGTCAGTAGGTTGACTTCTGAAACCTTTATTTCTAGTTTTTTAAGTTACTGCCCTCCTCATATTCTAGCTCAAATTACTAGGATTTTATAGCCCACACTTCATGGAGTTTGTTATTTAAATTTCATGTTTCCAAGTATACATCATTATTTATTATTGCGGTCAAATTTGACATCTCGGTCGGACCCGAATAATTTGAATTGTCTTAGCTCACGGAGCGATCGAGCTCACACGCGATTAATGAGAGAGAAAATGTTTACACGATGTTTTGACGTGGAAAACCCCTCAACTGTGTAAAACCACGTGACCGGATCCGTGCCAATAGATTCACTATTTGTCTGCGGTGACAACTTGTTTGAAGAATCGAGAGTAACAGACTACTTCTCGTTATACTTTAGTGGCGAGAAAGAAAAATTTTGGGGCTCACGATGGGCAACAGGCTGCGCCGCGTGAGGATAACTGCTTCGGCGATGTGCGCGAACGAGCGGTTGTTGTAGTAGGACTTTCCTTCTCGCCGCTCGCTTTTGGACTTGAGCAAATTTTTGGTGGAGATGAGGTGACTCGAAGGTGGCTCGTAGAAAGAATCCGGCAGAGCTCTGGCCTGAGAATTGAAGGAATAAAGTCGGGGAGAGAAAGATGAGAAATAAGGAGCCCTGAGTGCATTTTTATAGCCTACAGTAGGTGATTACGGTGGTTATTCAGCTATACGCACACAGTAACCATCAATATCATAATTACGAGTATAGTTTTGGGGAGATATTAATTGTATATTTAATTTTACTAAATGGAGGCCCCCAACTCAAAATGTGTCCTCTCACTATTAAAGGTGGTTATATGGGTGGTTACCCGCACATCGGACGATCATGATCGTGGCGGAACGATCAGACGGCGAGAAGGGCGCCCAAGGAGGGTAAGAGAGGCGGTCGACCACCTCCTCGAGGGTTGTCAGCCCCGGCAAAGGGAAAGGGGCGTCGGCCGGTAGTGCGGTCGGCCGCTCGGCTGTACGCCGGGACCGGCCTGGGGAGAGGCCACCGGGCGCGATCCACGTGTCGGGCGTCGGACGCGGCCGGTCGGAGCCGACCCAAGCAGGAGAGGGGCTGTCGGTCGAGCACTTCCTGACGGAAGGTGGAGCGTGGTCGGCTGCTCCCGCCGCCTCCCGAGGAGGCTGCGAGATGGGAGGCCCCCGCCGGCCGGGACGGCCGGCAGGATCGCCGCGCCTCGCGACCGCGGGCGCGAGGCCTCGAGGCACGACCCTCCGGCCGACCGATAGCCAGACCGGCATGAGTCGGCCCGCCGACGGTGGGAGAGAGAGGCCGACAACTATGACCGGCTTTGGGCGGCCCGGGGAAGGAGACCCCAAGCACGTAGACCGCGCACGATTGTGCGCGCCGATCACGCGTGCGACGGTTCCCCATGAACTCCAAAATGGGATCATGGGGAGTAGACTAATCGCACCCCCAATATTTTATAAATAGGTTGGTGGTCACAGACGACGCCAGACTGTTGCGGATTGTTCGAGGCTCCGGTAGACTGGACTAAATTGAACCGCCTTAGCCCGGGAGCGCTCAAGCGCGCAAATAGTCACAGTAAGTAAAAACTGGGAAAATGATTTTTTTAACGTGTAAAACCCATAAACTAGGTGAAAAGTCATGTACCCAGATCTGTGTCGGCCAAACCTTCGTCATTTGCTTATTATTGTACAAAGCTTTCTTTAAGAATTCAGGGGGGGAGGGCGACAGGCCGCCTCTCGTTTTAATTGGTGAGAAAGAGAGAGTGGGAAGGACTCAGAGGGTGACAGACCATCACTCTCAGAGGTAAGTATTTCTTTGTGAGTTGTGGGCAGCAAGACAATGGTCGTGCTTTGAAGTCCTTTGTTGATGCTCAGAAGTGGGGATGACTTGCTACACTCGTCCTTAGCGGGCTCTGAAGTATCTCTTGTAAACTGCGGTGGTGCGGGGCACACAAACTTTGGGCGCTTTGGAAGGCTTGGCCTGCAGACACTGAGGATGATTGGTGGTCCCGGCAGAGCATGTGGAGGCGCTCTAAGAACGGTCTGGCCGGTAGAGCACGCGGAGCTGGCACTAAGAATGCTCTTGACGGTGAGGCGTGTGGAGGCGCGCTTGGATTGTTGGAATCAAAAAGTGGCCCCAATGAGAGTTCGGACCCTGTGGTTTAGCTGACACCTACTTCTCCTAAACTCAGACCCTCGACCAGTGGCTGAGAACTAAAGAACTCCCTGGGCTACAGCACGGAGGTCCCTCCACTAACCCAGAAGATCTTAGAGCGATTCCCCTCCTTAGTCTAGTGCTGAGCTAAGGATACCTTAGAAAATGCTGCAAGACTTCAGAAAAATGATAAAACTTACTTTTTGGGATATCATGTGAGTCTATTTATAGATTCCAAAAAGTTGGTCTGCTAACAACCAAACTCCATTGTCTCAAAGGGCTATTTGCAGCCTAACTAGGTCTGCCAACAGGCAAACTCCGCTTTTCTGAGGAGATAAATGCAGACCTCAAAGGGTATCAAGGTAAATTTGCCTCTAGACCACACCGAGCGAGAGGCTTCTCGCACACCTAGGCGGCAGCCCTTCCACCTCCCAGGGCGAAAGGCTTTTCAACAGCCTAGCCGGATGCAGGCCTACCTGCCTACTCACTAGCCTTAATCCAAAAAGCGTCGAGAGCATTGAGTAGGAGAGCCTCACTCAACGCTTTAGACCATGAAGCGTCGAGAGCGTTGAGTGGAAGAGCCTCACTCAATGCCTTAGGTCGAAAAGCGTCAAGAGCGTTGAGTGGAAGAGCCTCAATCAGCGCCTTAGGCCGAGAGGCGTCGAATGCATTGAGTGGAAGAGCCTCACTCAATGCCTTAGGACTATTAGCATCGAGAGCGTTGAGTGGAAGAGCCTCACTCAACGCCTTAGGCTGAGAAGCGTCGAGAGCGTTGAGTGGAAGAGCCTCACTCAACGTCTTAGGCCGAGAAGCGTCGACGGCGTTGAGTGGAAGATCCTCACTCAACGCCTTAGGTTCAGTGGATTCTACCCACCCTAGGGGTCGTTCGCCTACCCGGTGCACGCCTTCCCGCCTATCCTGGCGAAATGCTCTGAAATCACCTTCCCTGGGGGAAAAACCCACACGGCGAATATGGGGTTGTACACAATCCTCGCTCTTTGTGAGAATCTCGCACTCGGAAAGAAAAGTCCAACCACTAATATTTGGTGAGTGCATGCTGACCTGGAAGAGAATCTTTTGCGGGTCTCACTTTGACCCTATAAATATAGGTCAAGGCTTGTCTCCAAGACTGTCTCCAAGACTTCATTCCTTCTACCACAGCTTATCGCCTAAGCTCTTGCATTTGCCTCAAAATATGCATGTCAAACGAACCGCGAAGCCACTCTTGCAAGAAGTCCAAGATCGTCTTGTCGCCGCTCAGGCGAGAGCTCGCGCCGACTATGCTGGGTTTGCCCCTGGCTCTCGGCAAAAAGGCCTGTGAATTCGGCCTACTAGCGGAAAAAAGCCAAGTCAGTTCGGCGAGACCACTCTAAGAATGAGCCGGCCTCGCAGACCCCAATGTGTGCCCGCAAGGAGTCTACTCATCAGCCGGAGGTTCTTTTCTTTCCCTATCTTTTGACGCTAACCCCCAATGTGGGCTTGCGATATTGATAAATCGCTTTTTTCACAGGAGACGGTTCCGAAAGGCGATGTTGTGCCCCTCCGGCGAATGCTGAGTCAACTCGGCTTCCTGATGAAAGTTCACAGCTAGTCTCGAAAGCTGCCCCTCAGGTTACCCAGGCAGAGCCCGCAAATGCTCTCGGTAACCTTCTCACCTAGCTTTCTCTTTCGCTTTTAATGGTTTGTTTTTTTTCCTTCACTTTTATAGCCTCTCGCAGTGTCCACTTCTGATACCCTAGATGTTGTCAGCCCGAGGTCCAGGCCTCCCGCTGCCAAGGACCCTAACAATCTCGCGACCGGCCTTCTCCCCTCGCCAAGGAGAACTATTGATGAGTCCTCTGCTCTCACGTCGGACTCCTTCCCACTCGGTAGGGAGGGCACTCCCCTCTCGCCTTCGGCCGAGACTCATCTGCCGCAGCAGATGTCCTTCCCCCCGGGTCGGGGAAAGGCGCACCGTCCACTCCTCGGGAAGCCATTTGAAGGGCGGCCCGAATCTTCTCGCCAACCATCAGGTAAACATTGCCCCTTCTCACGCCTTGATTATTTTTTCTCCCCAGAAATTCGCCCTGACACAGTTCTCTCACCAGATCATCAGGAACCTGTGGAAGGGCCCGACGCAGACGAGGAGGTGATCTCGCCGCCGCCATCCCCGAGCGAGATGCTGAGCTTCCTTGAGGCCTCCGGAAACACTGAGAAGTAGAGGGAGAGGATAGTGGAAGTCATGTCAGAGCTTATATGGATGCGGTGAGAGGACTCCTTGTGGGAAGCTACCCTCCTGATGCGGATTGAGCGGCGCCTGAGCGTGATCAAGCGGGACTATACTCATCTTCTTAGCGAGACAGACTGTCTGAGAGGCGGGAGCGAGGAGACTTCTCCCGGGAGGCACATCGCACGGACCCGGGACCAGTTGTGCCTAGTTCACCAGGAGCTCACAGCCGTGACAGACTACCATTACCCGCGAATTCCCCCGAGGATAGGGAGGCGAGGTCGGGGCCACTGGCAGTGGGAACAATACTAAGTCCCAAGGGTTCTTACCTCTTCCTCCCCCAACCTCTCTGCCCGCCCTTCTCACATGTACCCTCATATATGTGTAACGAACATTTGAATATTTATTCTATTTAACTCGGCTCTTGCCCTACGAGAGACCTATTGTATATAACTTATTTTTTCATGACATTCCATTATGCCGAATGATTAGCTCTCGCGCCACGTTTTTCCTTCATACTTGGTGTTACTTTTGTTCTTACCCGGGATCCATCCCGGAGGCTTTTGCCGTCTGCAGGTACATGAAGCGCTAGCGAGACCGAGCGGAATTCGAAACGTCGAATTATTAAAAATCGTTATACACACTTCCATAATTAGAAAAAACATCATGTTTACCATATTCTTCTATAAATAGCATAGCTGACCAACCACATTTACTTCCACTTGCTTTCGGACCTTCGTCATCTTTCTTCTCTTGCATTCTCGCCATTATTTGCTCCCTGAGCCTCTCGCCTACCAGCTTTCTTTACCTTTCTGCCTTCACACAATGCCAGGCGAGACTGAGGGTCGCACCAAATGTGCTCAAAACTTCATCAAACACAACTTCCTCCCTTGCCGCCTAATCGAGACAGAATTTGCCTTCATAACCGGGAACTACGTTCCCCCTGAGTTCGTCGTGCGGAATCCCGGGAATGAAGACAAAGTCAACGTCTTGCCGGAAGGGGAGCTGGTCATACCGTTGGAGCACTTCGAGGTAGGATTCTGCCTTCCCCTCTAGCCAGAAATGCACCAGGCCCTCTGCTACTATGGAGTGGTCCCGACGCAACTCAATCCTAATTCTGTCGCGCTTCTTGTGGTTTTCGCATGCTACATGCGTGTGAAAAGGATTGAGTTCAACCTTTCCATCTTCCGCAAATTGTTCAACTTCTGGGCGAAGAGCGGAATCATCTTCTTCTCAGGACAGATGATCAAGACCAACGGTCTCGTAAATTAAACCACAACTGGGCCCAGAAGTTCATCTTTGTGTCCGGGAACTTTGGCAACGTTCCCTTGTTGTCAATCTAATATGATGAGGTGACCTACCGGCCTCCTGCGCTTGGGGGACGCGAGACGGCCCTCCTGTCCTTCTTCGGGACCAAGAATTTTGACGTCAAGTTCTTGCGGCAAAACATCGACTCCCTTCCGCTAGTTCTTGTCAGTGAAGGTATCATTCTGTCTTACCCATTTTACATTTACTTCAAAGTTTTTATGACTAACCTTTATGGCTTTTATAGGTGTGTGGGAGATCCCCCTCCATCAGCCCTTTAACGAGACTAGGGGTTCTGCTGCCACACTGGCTCTCGCCAAATCCGCCGCCCTTGCTTGCCGGGATGAGCCCGTCTCTTTATCCCAACTGAGCACCCGGAAGTGGAAGCCCGATGTTCCCTCTTCTGCCCCTTCCAAGAAGTCCAAACCCTCTGCGACGGACAAGGTCAAATCCGTCGTCGAGACCGCAGCTGAAGCCACGCCTGCCGCGGGTGAAAAACATGTCGCAGCGCAGGTTGTCGCCGCCTCGAAGATGGCTCCCACCAAACCGGTGCCGAGAGGGCATCAAAATTTTGGCCTGAGCGGGAAACACTTGGATGAAGAGGGCCAACCCCTCCTACAGTCAAACTCAGAAGCTAACTGGGTCTCGATCTCGTCACTCCTTCCCTCGTGGATGGAACAGGAAACTAGCAGCGGCGAAGCCTTCGCTCTCGGCTTTGGACTCTACAGTCGCGTGGATGCGAACATATATGATAAGGAGTCTACCATTGCTCTCGCCTAGGAAGCTGTTCAAGACCTACTGCACGTGTTCGAGCTTATGTACATGTCTACGAGTCATAGCCTAAGCATTGAGCGCAACCTGAGCGAGGCGCAAAATACGCTAGATCTCGCAGTTGTCAAGGTCGTCACCTTGAAGGTCGACCTGGAGGCCTCGCGGAAACTTCTTGCCCTCCTCCTACAAAATCCCCAAAACAGTCAGACCCCCCAGAGTGATTTTGTCATGACTAAGTCATGACAAAATCCAGGGAGCTTAGAAACCCTTGTAGACCTAGACAAAAAGGTGATAAAACACCTTGGTCTGCAAATATTAAACTTTAAATACCCAACTTAGGGCTTGACTGTATGGCTCCAACTTGACTCCTTAACCCCACCCCAACACCCCTAGGCCATCAAGGAGTCCAGAATGACACCTAAGACCCATTGGGGCCAACCAAAGAGGTCAAGTTGACCAAACTCAACCTTAAGCCCTAATTAAGTCAAAATGGTCAATGCTTCACCTGTTGAACAAATTGCCCATCACAACATGGAATTGAACCTACATTTAGGTTAAAGGCATCATGAGAGACCTAGGGGGCCAAAAAGCCACATCAGGGGACCTCCAATTTGGCCAATTGACCAAAATGCCCTCTTAGGTCAAAAAGGGCAATCCTTCACTAACTACCTCAATCGACCATCATAACTTGAAACTGACCCCACCCCTAGCGTCATAATGTCATAAGGAACCCAATGACACAAAAAACCTCATCATGAGGTCACCCATTTGGTCAATTTGCCCAAAAGTGCAATTTGCCCTAATTAGGTAAAATCACTTAAATTGACCAAACCAAGCCCAATCCACTTGGGCTAGCCTCAATTTAGGTTGGCTCATCAGTCCAAGGGAGTTGTAATTATCATTTATGTCACCCAATTTCGTGTAGGGTGACTAGGAGAGAGAGCTCAATTTTCCCAAAAATGGAGGAGAGAGAATGTGATAAAGAGGGTCATTCATGGTGGGAAAGGTGAATCACCCCTCCATTCTTCACTAATTAATTAGCATTCATCTCCCCTATCAGTTTTGAGGAGTTATCAAACGAATTGGGGTCAAGGGGAGGTGAATTTCAAGGGGTTTCCACTAAGGCTGAAAATCACCATTAATGGTGATAATGGCAATTCATGCCTTGATCCCTCCTCTCCCCAATTGGTTCTTTAAACATCTTTAGGGAGTGGAGAGGAATAAAACCCCCTCTCTTTCCCGAAGATTTTGAGCCCTCTGTGCAAGGATCACCATGGCGCCCAAAGCTTCACGGCCGAGAATGGGGGACCGACGATCAACGCGGCTAACCACCCCCACAGAGGTCTGATCCTCTTCCCCTCTCCTGGTGCTAGATCTAGATCAGTTTAGGTGGAGAAATTGGGCTCAATTTAACCTGATTGGGAGCTTGGATTTTCGAATTTTTCATGTAAAATGGTGGTGTTGAGTTCGCCCGAAACCGCCTCCTCCGGCGGCATGGTTGCCGCCAAACGCTAGCCACCACCTCAACAGAGGTGGTGGTGGTGGTGGTGGCCGGCCAAGGAGGTGGTTGGGGTGGTGGAAAGTGGACTGGAAGAGTCTCTAGGTCGGGCCAATCTCGACCCTTGGCTGGAGGTTGAGGATGAGAGGATGCCATCCATTTTGGTCAAAGTATTCTAAATGATATTATTGTTATTTGATTTTCTGGAGATTATTAGCAGTAGATTTTTTAAAATATTAAAAATACTTAGAGGCCTCTACTGTAAAAGTGGTCAACATGAAAATTATAGTGCTTGAAGTCTAATTTAATTTAAAATTTATTTGAACCAATTTGAAAACTTTGTGTGACCACAACACTCATTTTGGTGCAACCTATACACAGGCATAACCAGACATTAGAATTAGTGCCCACACCAAACCACTCATCCAAATGCTTTGAAATTTGGAATATAGGCCCCCATAACCTTCCACTTAGACCGCCAAAAAATCAGAATTTTTGAAAAACATTTTCTATAGTTTTTGGGAAATTTTAATAAACCATATATAATTTAATAGGATGCCTTAAACACCTCAAAAACCCCCAAAATTTTGGTGGGTGATCATGGGGGATATTATAAGGCTCTGGTAAACATTTCACCCCATTTGGGTTTGATTTGATAGGGTACTTGTGTAGGCAAAGATTGACCCTTTTAGGTCAAATTAGGGCAAAAGTGCTCTAAGTGTTCTTGAGTCAGCCAACCTCGCCCAAAGGTGATTGAACCTGGAACTCTGACTTCCTAGCACATAAAACACCCCCACCACTAATTTTGGGTGGAAGTTGAAGGGTGGAGCCCTAGAACTCTAGGGTTGGCTCTATGTGTGCTAACCTAGGGTTTGAAGATCATGTTGTCATATGACCTTGAAACGACTTGAAATTTGGTGGAGAGGACTCTAGGGTGGTTAAATTCCTCCGGTAAAAATCTTTTTGGATTTAGAGGTTGTTAAACCACTCAAAACCCTAACCCTAGCTGTGAGGACCCTGACGAGCCTGGCTCACCAGCGCTGCATACGTCCCAGGCCCCCATCATGGACTGCAGTCCGTGCCACCCCAACCCCTCTCCGTGCCCCTGCGGCCACGGCGGGTTGTTGGAAACTTGCATCGTGGAGACCCTGACCACACAGCGCACCTGCTTACTGTGTTTTCGTCCCAGGCCCCACGGACTGCAATCCTCCCTTTGACGAGAAGTGATCCGGTTAAGCGGGCCTACGGGGACTTCCCAGGAGGTCACCCATCCCAGAATTTCTCCCGTCCGAGCACGCTTAACTATGGAGTTCTTTCACTTCTCATCACCAATTGAGCTGCAGCTCAATTGGTGATGAGAAGTGAAAGAACTCCATAGTTAAGCGTGCTCGGACGGGAGAAATTCTGGGATGGGTGACCTCCTGGTAAGTCCCCGTAGGCCCGCTTAACCGGATCACTTCTCGTCAAAGGGAGGATTGCAGTCCGTGGGGCCTGGGACGAAAACACAGTAAGCAGGTGCGCTGTGTGGTCAGGGTCTTCATGATGCAAGTTTCCAACAACCCGTCGTGGCCGCAGGGGCACGGAGAGGGGTTGGGGTGGCACGGACTGCAGTCCATGATGGGGGCCTGGGACGTATGCAGCGCTGGTGAGCCAGGCTCGTCAGGGTCCTCACACTAGATTTGGGCACAAATCTTATAATTGTATGTTAGGCTATTAAAACTCTGTAAAAAGTTGTAAAACTTGGGTAGTGTAGTCATAGGGTTAGTATGAGTCTCTGATAATTTTATTGGAAATTTTGGAATAATAATTTTAGTACCTCCTTTGCAATACATGGGTTAGCCCTTGATAATCATTTATTTATTATGATCTCACTGTTCACTGGAAAATTACGTAATTTGGCCAGAGGAAGTTTTACACCATTATGCCTATACCTGAACTTTGTTATAGTTTTTAGATGCATATTTCATATACTTACTTTACAAGCTTATAAGTATGGAAACATGTTCAATAATAGTTTCAGAGCTCAATACTTGTTGTAAAATTGTGAAACTTAATCAGTGGTGTTCTTAAGTCAATATGCTCATGTGAAAATTTTATCACAATTTTTAGATGTATAATTTCTATACTTATTCATTAATTTATGAAAGTGGAATATTGTTCAAAATTAAAATTATAGTTTACTATTCATTGGAAAATTAGGAAACTTGACCTGGAGTGTTTATAGGTCATTATAGTCATGACTGAATTTTCTCATAATTTCTGGGAGTTTATTCGCATCACTTGTTTCTTTAACTGATATTTATGGGTTTATATTCAAAATGTTATCAGAGGCCTAAACCTTACTGGAAAATTGGGAGACTTTGAATTTACAGTAAAATAGCTGCCTTGTATTTATCATAATTTTGTGAAGCTTTTTGCATGACTGAAAAAGATACTTCATATTCAAAACTATGGCATTTGGATTTTTTTAGGAAAAATAAATAAAATATCAGTTAAATTAGAAAAATTACAAATTTCTAGATTTGTCGCATATTTGACATAATAGTTACCCCATAATAATATTAGGTCATTTGGAATAGTATTTGGGGTGTCTCCCTTGTACATTTCATATAACCCTTGGTCTGTGAATAGTAAGAAGAGGTAGTCTAGGCTAGCATGGAGAGTCAAATGTACTTAGGGTTAGCTCAACTGAAATATTAATAAAGGGTTGGTCACGGGTAGAAAACAATAATAATAAGTGCCTTGAGAAAGGGAGCTTTGGGCTTCAGCCCATCGTAATTCCTAGTGCCCTCGAGAACCCTTCACCGGGTAGGCCCTGAGCACTCCAAGGTTAATCTTAAATCGTAAGGATAATGTGAACAAGAACAACTCCTATTAATAACACCATCCTACACACACACGTTCACTTATCTTAGCTAAATTGGAAATGAATGGATTGTTTAGACCCACGGTTGGCGGGCTTTCATTATAGAGATAAGACAACTTGATAGTCTGGGGTGCTGTAGGCTCAGAACTTGGTGGACTTGGTAGTCCGGTGAGCTGGACGCTCAGAATTATATATATATATAAATTGTCATGTTGCATGTGCATAAATGTGGTGGGTCTTCGTATTGGATGGTCGTTCGCACCGACGTCAATACATTACTCGGCGGGTGTGGATGTCACTTGGCCAAAGAAAGACTGGTGGATTTGCCAACATTAGTACGCAGGGGCTCCACTGTGTGTTCTTAGTGTTGAGGCGTACGTAAGGGCTAGGCTAGGTAGTGCGAATGCCAGTCCAGGAGTGTGGCGGCCCATCCCACTGTCTCTGTTTGCCACGATGGCAGGCTCCTGAGAGTTTAGCTAACTCCAAAACCGTGGAACTAATGGTCTGTGCGCATAGAGTCGGGTGCGAGTGTTGCATTTATATGATTCATGGCATAACATAGCATAACATAAATCATTGCATTTAAACCTGACACCTATTGTATAAATTGGTATGGGACATTTTATATGATAGGCCCTGCAAAATGACCCCTTGGTCTATAGGGTTGATCCCTATAAATCAATGGTTACTTTTTATTACTGTTCTTACTTTCTGTTCAGTTCTTTTATATTTACCTTACTTCTCAGCACTTTAGTTTACTGTTATACTCATGTTATGTTTTACTATCATACCTCTATTAGTTTAGGATCCATCTGTTTGTTATACACTCTATCTTGTTGTCCTCCTCTTCACACCTCTCCGCTCGGTGCCTAGGAGCCACTGGGAGAGGGGTGGGGGATTGTGACTGAGTCTAGTTTGACTAACGGTCGATGGACCACAACATTTTAGGTGCACTAGATGGGAGACAGGGAGCAGCCCCAAGAGATGCAGCACCAACAGAGTATGATGCAGATGGAGGTGGGACAGTCTAGCTCGGGTGCACCGGCTTCTGGATCCATGAGTGGTGACGCTTAGTTTTAGATTTGCTTCCGCGAGTGACTTGTAGTGAGGGTATGATGTACCGGGCATAAGCCTGTTTTACTTTGTTTCATTGTTTATCTTTTAGACTGTTATGATGTGGACATGTGGTTGTGTTTTCCTCTTTATGTATTACATTATGGACTTGGATGTTTACTTCATTATTATATACTTCTTCTCATTGGTTATCGAGATGGCTGGCAGAATCGGCATTTTGTGGTGTCGACCTCCCTAGGGGATGGAGTCACCGCAAAAACGGCGATTCTAGGCCTAAGACCCCGGAGTTGAAAAAAAGGAGGGTCTTACACCTCCCAACGATTGAGGTATGCAAAACTTTAGAGGCCTTCCGCCTCTTGACTTCCCGCCATCTACTCCTATTCAGTTCTAACAAAATTATTAGAGGATTCCACCCAAGCCCAGCTATCGCATGCGCTCGAGGCTGCTCCAAGGACGAGATCGTGCGGGTGAAGGCCAAGCTCAAACAAGCGCAGGAGGCCAAGGCACCGGTTCTGCTCCCGCCGGTCGAGAAGGTCAAACGTCACCAATACTCAAACTATGAGATAGAGGTGATGATGCAGGAGAATGCACAGGCGGCGGCCAAGTGCGTGATGTAACACCTCCATCCATTAAATGACATATAATAGAAGGTTCGGTCGGGGCCCCACACTATATACCACAAAACAGACGGCGGGGTCACATGTTAATATCAAAGGTTACAACACGCATCCTAACTCAGAGCATTCTAGCGGAAGCATTAGGAGATTAAGACTGAACTCAGCAACCATGAATGTCCACTATATATATGAACCATCAATATATATATCCCGCAAAGGAATGTCTACAAATACACAAAATATTTGGTCTTAAGGTCTTACATGTTTTCTTCACTAGTGTGGATTACATACATCGGCACGCAGGACGGCCACAGATAAAAATAGCAAAATATCTCTTTAATTGGCCTTCGAGGGCCAGCATAGCAGCAACAGCAAGGGCTTCAACACATTATTTTCCGCTCGACTCTCCAGTACCTGCATGGGGACAATCCACCGCAATGGTGGCAAACAAAGCAACGGTCAGCATTCAGCTGACCAATTTATAATGAACCTCCCCCTTTCTCGGGGCAGTGGTATTCTTTCCCTGCAGGCATAACATTTCACAAGCAGATATATCATAAGATGTGCACTCACGCACCATCAATATATCACAAACGTCGACCACACGACCCGACGCTCCGTGCACTTAGGGCACACTATCGGTATACCGGAAAACCAGGGTCCCACAACCGTTCTCAGGTCTCAAACCCAACGAAAAAACTTGAGCATTTATGTTCCACGGCCCATGGCCGGAGACTTTAGTCATTATGGCGAACAGCCCAAGACTCTCATGATATGATCCTAACGAAGCCATTCACTTAGGCACTCAAGTTAGACAACCACCATGTGGATACAGTTCAGCCCTTGCTCGTTGCTCAAATCGCTAGTTCAATGTCTAGACTGACGTGGGTCGGCATCCCCTTGTCCGTTCGGCTCACTGGCCTTTAAGAGCGCATAGCTCGCAATAGCTACACTGTCCTCGAAAGACTGGCTTCACGATCATAGGTTAGCTAGGAGCTATTGCCAGCGACAACCACGATCGCCTGATGTTAGCGACAGAACTCTCTTTTTGTACCCAGCCCACCATATCCGGACCAACTATCCAGAAAACCCTGCAGCTACCTGCAGTACCAGAAACACTGACTTTCAAAGCATACATCACATGCACTTCGAGGGTATTTTCCTGGAATTCCACTCCAGTACTTCCTGCTACTCCACTTCACATGCACAACCCACCGACTCCACACAACACTCGTTTATACGCGGAGTCTTCTCCGGTGCGTAAAATAAAACATCACCAATCCAGACCAACCTGTCCAGATGGGCTTCATACAGTATGTCTATTCCGTACAACACATTTCCGGATCTATATGCAAGACTTCTTGGGGATTTCAAGAATCAACCCAACGGAAATCCCTCAACATTCCACCTTTTGGTGGGGGAAATCCATGTGTATGCCAAATAAGGAATTCACATGTCCAAGGAAGAAGATCGTTACCCTTGGCGTTCTCTTCGGAGCCATGACAAAGCTTTTCTACACGGACGGAAAAGATCGCCTCACTTTCCCCTTCGCGATTCGAGCTTCAGCTCTTGTTTCCATCCCAAAGATCTCCTCCAGTAACTTCATAAGTCCACTCAAACCCTAGCAGCCAAGAGTTCTCTGCTCCAGAACTCGGGAAGTGTGGAAGAGAGAGAAAAAAAGGAAAGAATGATTTCTTGAATCCATTCCTCTACCGATAAGGCCTCGGGTTGTACCCTAGCCACACGATCTCTTCCCATCAAAACACAGCAACGGCTCGGGTCGAAGCTGAAAAGTCCATCACCGCTCAGTGGCAGCACACCAGCCACCTGACACGAGTCACCACTCGGCCATATCCATATTTTTCGACCAATCGTCGAACGGGACTGATTTCATTGACCGAACTTCGTCGATCGGGAATACGTTCGTCAAACGGGTTTTATAATAGGCCAAAATCGTCGAACTCAGCTCGACGTTCGATGATCTTCGTCGAGCTCCGTTCGACGATTTTCGTTGAGCTCTGTTCGACTTTTATCATGTTCTCGCCAACTCCTTTTTGGGGTGTTACACGTGATCCAGGTGCTGCGGGAGTCCGGCTTTCTGAATAAGGGTGGCGAGACGCTCACGACGCGCGGGATCCTCCCCTAGCTTTTTGATCCCATCCCTAGGCCCGCGAGAGAGGATGACTCCCCGGGTGAGGATGACGAGATAATCCTCGGCGTAAGCAACGGGTCCACTAACGAATCATCCATCTAGACATCCGACCACTCCCCCTGAAGAGCTTTTGCATTTTTGTTTTTAACTTGTCATTTTTTTCTTTCATTAATCTGTAAGGGGCGGGATCCCCCAAGCAAAATGTAACAATTTTTGTCATATATAAATGATCTTTCTTTCTGCCGAAATGAATATTGTTTTTCATACTTTTTTCTATTTCTCGTATTTTATTATCTGCGTGCGAATCCGCACATTTGTGTAAGCCTTAGGCTCTTAGGTGATGACCGCCACCTGTTCGAAGAATAGACTAAGTAAATTTTGCCGAGAGGGACACGTCGAGAACCCTGTCGAGAGAGATATGTGGAGAACCCTGCCAAGATGGACATGCCAAGAGCACTGGCGAGAAGGACCTGGATTACCTCATCCCTACTCAGGATAGGTGTTAGCTATCTGAAAACTTGTTATCGAAGTGCTCTGTAATACTATCATGAGTTCAACGGCCCTGCCAGCTAGGTGAGAGCCTGGCACTGGGAGCAACTTTAGATCTAATCACTCCCAACATTTTATGTCTTGCTACCGAGCGAGCCGTCGGCCCTGCCAGCTTGATGTGAGTCTGGTCAGCGGGTCCACTCGGGGCCATTCAAACTAAGAACCTCTTTCCCTTACGCCCCAAGCGAGCCTACGACCCTGCCAGCTAGTGAGATCCTGACAGCGGGTCTACTCTAGGCCGAGTGCGCCTTCCAGCCCTGCCAGCTAATGGGAGCCTGGACAGCGGGATCTACTCGGGGTCTTGTAAATAACAATCTCTTTCCCTTACCCCCCAAGAGAGCCTACGACCCTGCCAACTAGTGAGAGCCTGACAATGGGTCTACTCGGGGTCGAGTGCGCCTTCTAGCCCTGTCAGCTAATGGGAGCCCGAACAGCAAGATCTACTTGGGGTCTTGTAAACCACAATCTCTTTCCTTTACCCCCCAAGCGAGCCTACGACCCTGCCAGCTAGTGAGAGCCTGACAACAGGTCTACTCGGGGCCGAGTGTGCCTTCCAGCCTTACCAGCTAATGGGAGCCCTGACAGTGGGATCTACTCGGGGTCTTGCAAATCACAATCTCTTTCCCTTACCCCCCCCCCCCCCCTCCAAGCGATCCTACGACCATGCTAGCTAGTGAGAGCCTGACAATGGGTCTACTCGGGGCTGAGTGCGCCTTCCAGCCCTGCCAGCTAATGGGAGCTGGACAGCAGGATCTACTCGGGGTCTTGCAAACCACAATCTCTTTCCCTTACCCCCAAGCGAGCCAACGGCCCTGCCAACTAGTAAGAGCCTGACAGCGGGTCTACTCGGGGCTGAGTGTGCCTTCCATCCTTGCCAGCTAATGGGATCCCTGAAAGCGGGATCTACTCGAGGTCTTGCAAATCACAAACTCTTTCCCTTACCCCCAAGCGAGTCTACGGCTCTGCCAGCTAGTGAGAGCCTGATAGCGGGTCTACTCGGGGCCGAGTGCGCCTTCCAGCCCTGCTAGCTAATGGGAGCCTGAATAGCGGGATCTACTCGGGGTCTTGTAAACCACAATCTCTTTCCCTTACCCCCCCTAGCGAGCCTACGACCCTGCCAGCTAGTGAGAGCCTGACAGCAGGTCTACTCGGGGCTGATTGCGACTTCCAACCCTACTAGCTAATGGGAGCTTGGACAACGGGATTTACTCGGGGTCTTGCAAACCACAATCTCTTTCCCTTACCCCCCAAGCGAGCCTATGGCCCTGCCAGCTAATGAAGGCCTGACAGCGGGTCTACTCGGGGCCGAGTGCGCCTTCCAGCCCTTCCAGCTAATGGGAGCCTGGACAGCGGGATCTTCTCGGGGTCTTGTAAACCACAATCTCTTTGCAATATTCAAAAGAAACAAACATGAGACAATTCAATGAATTCATTATAATAAGATTTACAATCTTACCCCAACTAAGGGTAGAAACTCTTCAGATAGTCATCACTCCAACTATGGCTCATTGTTGTTGGGTACATTGGTCAAATGTACCTGATTTGAAGAAGCCTCACCCAACTCAATGATATACATCATAATGTATTTGATGTATGTTTGAGTTACTTGTGCAGGTTAGGTATTCACTGGACTGAAGCTAAAACTTTCTAAGTCCATGTGTCGACACCCAGAGGGAAAGTGTCGACACTTGAGAAGGCTTGTGTCGACACCCAGACAAGCAGTGTCGACACTTGGAGTCATTGTGTCAACACCTGGGATGAAGAGTCGACACCAGACAGAAAGTGTCGACACAAGGAGCTGTGTCGACACTCAGTGAAGAAGAATGCAGAGAAGCAGTGTCGACACTTAGCAGAAGTGTCGACACCTAGAAGAGCTGTGTCTACATCAGAAAGTGTCGACACTTGGAGTTGTGTCGACACTCAGCAAAAGTCTGCAGAGTCTAAGTACAAGTGTCGACACTCAACACAATGTGTCGACACTATGCAGAAGAGTCAGCACTTGAAGTAAGTGTCGACACTCAACACAATGTGTCGACACTATGCAGAAGAGTCAACATTTGAAGTATGTATCGACACCCAGAATAATGTGTCGACACACAGCTAAAGACTCAACACTTGAAGAAAATGTCGACACAAGGAGCTGTGTCGACACTTAGCAAAGAACAGAAATATCTACAAAAATATTCTAAGTACAAGTGTCGACACTAAGGGAATGTGTCGACACTCAGCTGAAGAATCTATATTGAAGACTTGTGTCGACACCAAGAAGCAGTGTCGACACTTGACAGTTTCAACACATGAAGATGTGTCGACACAAAGGAGATGTGTCGACACTTAGAAGAATTTAACAAGTTACAGAAGATCAAGTACTTGTGTCGACACTCAATTCCAAGTGTCGACACCTGAATAAGAATCTGTGTCGAGACATACAAGGAGTTGTGTCGACACCTTGTAGACTTGTGTCGACACTTACACAGCATGTGTCGACACTTGGTCTATAAGTGTCGACACTTAAGAACAGAAAGTCTCGACACTATCTGACAGTTAGAGAATTTCAAGAATTGACTGGATGACATGACAGCTGCCGTTCCAGCCGGTCTACAGCACTTGTCAGAGATCTCAGAAGTCAGTTATGAACCGGACCAGCCGGTTACCATGAAGAAGGCCTATAAATAGGCACAGACTGTTTACAGAAAATGTTGTTGAAGTTAAGATTGTTAAGAGTTAACAAAAGAAGATTAAGTTCTGATTGAGTTCAGATTAATCTAAGAGATTTGTTCAAGTGGTTGCTGATCAAGTTATCCAAGTGATACAAATCAAGAAGATCTTGCTGTCCAACGGTAGATCTAAGAAGTTGGAGAGAGAGAGCTCCAATCAAGAATTCAGTCTTTGGAACTAGGCTGAGAAGAAGGATTCAGAAGCATCTGGATCTTAAGAAGCAGAGGTCAAGGAACAACTGCAGAGGATTCAGACTTATTCAGTTCTACTCAAGAAGCTTTGAAGGAAGCTAAGTCAGTTTGGATCTATCTGAGTTCTTCCAAGAACTCAGCAAGAAACTCTCAACTCCTCTCTTATTTTCTGAGTTGTTGAGTTATTTGTTGTAATACTATTTTAACTTGTAGGATCTTTGGATCTGAGTGCATTGTAAGCCTAAATTTATAAAGGCTGAGGGTAGGGCTTGATAGCCTGAGTGTAGGCCTGGGTGGCTGAGTGTAGGCCTTTGTGGCTGAGTGTAGGCTTTGGAGAAAGCTGAGTTGTAAGGCTTTGGGCCTGAGGTAGGAACCAATTTGGGTTCTGAGACAGTGGAGAAGTTTGGCCGAATCTAGTTCACTGCTAGATGGGCGAAGGGGGAAAGTGGATGTACCCAAAGATTGGGGAACCACTATAAATCATTGTTTCTGCTGTGCTGTGATTGTGGATTTGTTGTGTATGTGTTGTATTGCTGTGTAAAACTAGTTAGAAATCTGTGATATAACTGATTGCTGCCAACAAAGTTAAAAAGGATTAGGTCACCTATTCACCCCCCCCCCCCCCTCTAGGTGTTTAGGTACCATATCTTTCAAGTGGTATCAGAGGGAGGTTCCTCAAAACAAGGACTAACAGTCTAAGGAGATCCTGTTTGACAGAAACAGTCTAGGTCAGAAAACAGCTTCAAGAAAATCAAGAACCATGGGTTCCTTTGAAAATCATAAAGAATTGGGTTCCATGAAATTACCTATTTGCAGAAAGGAAATTTTTGGGATCTGGAAAGAGAGGGTAAGGCTATTCATGGAGGCCTCAGACCCTAGAATATACATCACAGTAAAGGAAGGGCCTTATGTGCCAATGAAGATCTCAGTATTGGATGCAAATCAGAGGACTCCAAAGGATTTCTCTGAGATGACCAAGGATGAAATTGTCCTAGCCACTATGGACAAGAGGGCACAAAACATAATAGTGAGTGCCATTGATGATGCAACTTTTCAGAACTTAATTCACTGTAAAACAGCAAAAGAAATGTGGGATACCCTCATTGTCTATATGGAAGGTTCTGAAGAAGTTAGGCAAGATAGGAAGTCCTTGCTTAATCAAGAGTATGAGAGCTTTAGGCAAGGCAAGGGAGATAGCATCACTGAATGCTACAAGAAGTTCTATAGAATAGTTAATGAACTCATGTCTTATGGAAGAGAGTTCAGCAACTATGAACTAAATGACAAATTCCTAAGGTCCCTAACCAAAGATTGGGACACCAAGATCTGTGCCATAAGAGAAATGGCAAAGTTGGGAGAAATTCCTCCTCCTACACTATTTGGCAAGTTGTTGTCATATGAGATGCAGCTGACAGTGAGGAAAGAGGAGGAGAAATCAACAAGGACTGAGCACAAGGAAAGGACTGTTGCCTTCAAGACAGATGTTCCCAGAAAATGCAGAACTAAGTCATCAACTCCACCTCCAGAGGTAGTTGAATCTGAGTCAGAAGGGTCTGTCAGTACAAAGTCTACAAGCAGTGAAAGTGATGAAGACTTTGCTGCCTTCACTAGACACTTTCAGAAATTCCTGAAAAAGAAACAGTGGAGGTCCAGACCATCTACTTACAAGGGAAAAGAAGTCTTGTATCAGGAGAAAAAGCCTTCTAAGAAGGACAGGAAGAAGACAAAGACAAGCAAGGCAACTGGATCAAAGATTGTGTGCTACTGCTGCAATAGACAGGGTCATGTCATTGCTGATTGTCCTGAGAAAAGAAAAGAATCCAGTGACAGGAAAAAGACTCACTTCAAAGGGAAGAAAGAGAAGTCTTTTGTTGCCAAGAATGAGAAGACTCTTTCAGATATTTCTTCTTCAAACACTGATACTGATGCTGAAGCCTACATAGGGCTATTTGCTGAAGAAGAAGAAGAAGAATTTATGCAGATCTTGGAGTCAATTTATGAACAAGAAGACTGCCAGTGCCAAGGACTGATGGCATTGACTGAGAGTACCAAAATCCTGGAGCAGCCAGGACCTAGTCAGGTACAAAGTCCAACTCTAAGTTCAGTTTCTTGTTCTAGTTCAGAATCAGAATCATCTTCATCAAATGATGGAAGTGGTTCTGAGTCTGAGGATGATATTCATCAGCTCATAGATGAATATAAGGTGCTGTTACAGACTTATAAGAAAAGCAAGTCCCTTGCCAAAAGTCAGGCAAAGGAGATTGCTGATCTCAAGGCTGCTGCAACAGAATTTGAGAAGCAATTTGATCAAAAACTGAATGAGGTAGCTAGGCTGAAACACATTACAGTGATTCAGATGGGTACTATCACATTTAAGAATGATCAAATTAAGAAACTGGAGATAAATCTTCAGAAAGAGAGAGAACTGGTTGCAAAGTTTTCAAAGCCTAAATCAGTTCTACCTTTGATTGATGATTTTACTCATCACAAAGGTAAGGCTGGACTGGGTTTTGTTAAACCTGCCAGGACTGTTCAGGATCAGTCCAAGCCCAAGGGCAAGGCCCCAACATTCAATCAGTCAGCTGCAGTTAAGACAGCAAAGTCTGTACCTAAGCAAAGGTACAATAAGTTTGAATGTTGGTGTTGTGGCAAGGTTGGCCACTTTGCCTTGGATTGTTGGCACAATGCCAGTGCCAAGTTGAGTAGCAAGTTACCTGGTGGAAAGCCAGTAGGTAGCTGTGTCATGTTGCAAACTAACAATCACCAAGGACCCAAGTTTACTTTGGGTTCTAAGGTTCATTAATTTGTTTTGCAGGTGAATCCAAGTGACCATACCCCAACATGGTACTTGGATAGTGGATGTTCCAGACATATGACTGGAACAAGGGGACTACTGAAGGACTATATTCCAATCAAAAATGGTCCTAAAGTGACCTTTGGTGGTTCTGAAAAAGGAATCATCAAAGGGTTTGGTAACATTTCTTCAAACCTTGTTACCATTACTCAAGTGGCTTATGTTAAAGGGTTGAAACACAACCTTATAAGTATAAGTCAGTTAAGTGATGTAGGGTATGACATCTCATTTGTTAAAAATGGTTGTCATATCAAGAGGTCAAGTGATCAAGAGATCATTTTGACAGGATATAGAAAGAGGAATGTCTACTGTCTAGACATCATGATTGAGAACAATGGTTCTCCTGTTTGTCTTGTAGCTGATGAGACAGTCTCTCATTGTGTCAAGTGGCACAAGAGGCTAGCTCATCTTAACTACAAGACTATTAGCAAACTCTTTAGCAAAGAGTTAGTGAGGAATGGTCCTCAAGTTAAGTGTGTTAAAGATGGCATTTGCTCAGCTTGTCAAAAGGGCAAGCAGACCAAATCCACCTTTAAAAGCATTGAGAACAAAGATGCTGTGAGGTGCTTATACCTCTTGCATATGGATCTCTTTGGTCCAATGCCAGTTCACAGCTTAGGTAGGAAGGTCTATACCTTTGTAGTTGTTGATGACTACTCAAGGTTTTCCTGGGTGTTCTTCTTAAGGCAGAAATCTGAAACACCTAGTGTCTTCTACAGCTTTGTCAAGCAAATTCAGAATGAACTAAATAGTACTGTGGTCAAAATTAGAAGTGACCATGGTACTGAGTTTCAATCTGAAAGCATGACAAAACTATGTGAAGACTTTGGGATATTTCAAGAATTCTCTTCACCTAGAACACCTCAGCAAAATGGCATTGCTGAGAGGAAGAATAGAACCTTGATAGAGGCTGGTAGAACCCTACTTAGTGATACATCACTGCCTGAGTATTTCTGGGCTGAAGCAGTTAACACTGCATGCCATGTGATAAATAGGGCTACCATCACTAAAAGACTAAACAAGACCCCCTATGAAGTTGTGAAAGGCAGGAAACCAAACCTATCCTATTTTAGGATCTTTGGTTGCAAATGCTTCATACTTAACAATGGGAAGTCTTACATAACTAAGTTTGCTGCCAAGTCCCAAGAGGGAATTTTTGTTGGGTACAGCAACAATAGTAAGGCTTATAGAGTATACAACTTGACTTACACAAGTTGTAGAGGAGACTGTGCATGTAGTTTTTGATGAGACAAAACTTATTAACAATGAGTTGTCTAGCAATGTATGCAGCCCCACAGGTTTGACAAAGAAATTGGACAAGCTTACTATAGAAGAGATGCCTGCTGCAAGACAGCAAGTAGAAGGCAATAGCAGTTGTCCAGGGGGAGAACTACATGTGCCAATAGCTGAAGAAATACAAGAAGTACAGCATGATGCAGATGCTGAAGAAGTTCAACCTGAAGCTAGGATGCCTCCAGCCCACAGACATCTAAGAGATCATCCAGTAGAGCTGATTATTGGAGATCCAAGACAAGGAGTTCAGACAAGGAGCAGAAATCAGAATGCTGCAGTATATTCTAGTTTTCTGTATCAAATAGAACCTAAGAAATTTGAAGAAGCTATACAAGATCCACAGTGGACTGAAGCTATGCAAGAAGAACTTAATCAGTTCAAAAGGTGCAAGGTTTGGGAACTGGTTCCTAAACCTAAAGACCACAATGTTATAGGAACTAAGTGGATCTACAGAAATAAGTTAGATGAACAAGGGGTCATCATTAAGAATAAAGCAAGACTGGTTGCAAAAGGATATAGGCAAGAAGAAGGTATTGATTTTGATCAAACCTTTGCCCCAGTAGCCAGACTGGAGGCCATAAGGATGTTCTTGGCCTATGCAACCTATCAAGGATTCAAGGTTTACCAGATGGATGTCAAGTCAGCATTCTTAAATGGTAATCTTAAGGAAGAAGTCTATGTGGAGCAGCCTTCAGGTTTTGTTGATCCAACTCAACCTCATTATGTCTATAGACTTAGGAAAGCATTATATGGGTTAAAACAAGCTCCTAGAGCTTGGTATGAAACCCTATCTAGTTTCCTCATTGAGAACAAGTTCACAAGGGGGAAAATAGATAAGACTCTATTCCTTAGGGAATCTAGAGGCAAAGTCATACTTGTCCAAATATATGTAGATGACATTATATTTGGGTCTACTGAAAGTAGCCTTTGCAAAAAGTTTGCAAAGCTTATGCAAAGTCAATTTGAGATGAGTAGTATGGGAGAGCTAAAGTTTTTCTTGGGTCTCCAAGTTAAACAGACTGAAAGTGGCTTGTCCATATGTCAGTCCAAGTTCACCCTAGAACTCATAAGGAAATATGGTATGGATTCATCCAGTACCATGAAGACTCCTATGGGGTCAAGTATGTCTCTTAGCAAGGATGATGCAGGAAAACCTGTAGATGAAACCTTGTATAGAGGGATAGTTGGCTCCCTACTATACTTGACTGCAAGTAGGCCTGACATTATGTATGCTACATGTGTTTGTGCCAGGTATCAAGCTTGCCCTAAAGAGTCTCACTTGACTGCTGTCAAAAGAATATTGAGATATCTAAAGGGCACTCCCTATCTAGGCCTCTGGTACCCTAGGAATGGAGATTTTGATCTAACAGGTTATACAGATGCAGACTTTGCAGGATGCAAAGAGGATAGAAAGAGCACAACTGGAACCTGTCAATTCCTAGGTGGAAGAATAATTTCATGGAGCAGCAAAAAGCAGACTAGTGTGGCTATCTCCACAGCTGAGTCAGAATATGTAGCTGCAGGAAGTTGCTGTGCTCAACTTCTATGGATTCAACATCAGCTAGTGGACTATGGATTTCAGGTAGTAGAACTCCACTTTACTGTGATTCTACAAGTGCTATTTCAATAGCTAACAACCCTGTATCTCATAGTAGAACAAAACATATTGAGATTAAATATCACTTTCTTAGGGAGCATGTAGAAAGAAATGATATTGCACTTGAATATGTTAAAACTGATAATCAGATAGCTGACATGTTTACTAAGCCCTTAGAAGAAGCTAAGTTCAATAGATTCAAAATTGAACTAGGTATGATAAACTTAGACTAAGTTTACAGAATAGAAAATTGACTAAGTAAAAAGGTGTCGACACATAGACAAGTCTATGTCGACACAGAATAAAAGTGTCGACACTTCAGGAAAAAGGTGTCGACACATCTAGGATGTTGGTGTCGACACTTCAGAATGTTAGTGTCGACACATGTCGAGTAGGTGTCAACACATCCAATGTGGTGTCGACACTTAAGTTTTACTCAGAATTTTCTAAGTAAAGTCTCGACTATTCGTCGAGTAGAGTGGTGTCGACACATAAACATGTGTCGACACATAAAATCTGTTGACTAAACTTGTGTCGACACATATGTGTCGAGACATTATAAGTCAGTGTCGACACTTATTGCCAGTGTCGACACATGTTTAGCTAGCTGTCCCGCCTGTTCATCTTCAAAAATAGACAGGTATAAATAGGGTTCTGTCTTTGATTGTCGACACGCTTTCAAAGTTTCGAGACCAAAACTCTTGTGTCGACATTTCTCTTTTCTCAAGCCTAATTCTCCAAACCCTAATGGCTCCCAAGCTCGAGGAAAACGTCAACGAAGGCTACGAACTTGTGCGCGGCGCATTCGACAATGGCGATCAAGATATCAAGTCCGTGGTTACCCTATTCAGCGATTCGGGACTAGAATACTTGGTTTCAGAACCAACCAAGATATGGAAGAAGGAAGTGCTTGAATTCCTTACTGGAGCAACTGTGGATGACTCTGGATACAGAATCAAATCCAGAGTGCATGGAACCAAGGTCAAGGTATCACCCAAAAGTTTGAGAAAGGTACTTCAGCTACCTAAGACTCAAGAAGAAGAAGAAGTTTCTACATCCAAGACCAGGGAAGCTTTGGTCTGGTGTGGTCTTGATTCTAAGATAAAGATAGGTTCTGTCTTTACCAGAAAAGGCATGAACAGTCAAGGAAAATTTCTGTCAGAGATAGTGGGCAAGGTCATTCTCAGTAAACCTGGAGGGCATGACAGGGTGTCAGCCTCAATGTTCAATATCATGACAAGAATCATCTTCACCCTACAAACAGATTGGTCAATGGTCATCTATGAAAAGATCAAGGAAAGTCTGAAGAAGCCCAATCTGGGCAGAATTATAAGTCTCTACCTGGCTGGTACAATACCAGAGGTAATGAGCACTGCTGCAGGTAGCAAGATCAATCATATGAGAAAGATGGATTCTAGGATATTTTCTAGGTGGGAAAGGGTGTTGTCAAAGGACATGCCTACCCCTGAGAAGCCAGTTTCTGAGAAAGTTACTCCTCCCAGGAAGAAGAGAAAGACTGCTGCTGTGACACAAGAGTCCTCCAGCAGTTCTGATAGTGAAGAACAGGTTGTTTTCACACCTGATGACCATGAAGAAGTGGCTGCAGAGAAGACTCCTGCTCCTCAAGATGTAGCTGAGATCCAGGGGGAGCTGCCTCCAGCTAGCCCCATCCATAGGGATCACAGCCAGGGGGAGCTTCCAGTAGTAGAAGAAATATCTACTCTGGACAGTGAGCAAGCCACCCTCATTATCTAAGAGGTACTCACTGACTTAAAAACTTTAGACTATATTATAGAAGATGCTAATTTGTTTGATGTTCATCAGCAAACTCAGCTAGACAAACCAGTTCCAGATGTTGTTTTAGAAGACAAATCTGCTGAACAAGAAGTGGTACCTGAGTCAGTGGATGAAGAACAAACACTATCTCCAGCTCCATCCCCTCATGAATATACTATGGAAGATTTGTTTCTGAATTTAGATCAAGAGGACTTTGACATGGATAAGGTTGCTGCTGCTGAAGAGAAGGGTGCTGCTGCTGAGGGGGAGCACATGACAGTTCTGGAAGAGCCTTTAAGGCTAGACACTGAGAAGGCACTAGATGTGCAAGCTGAAAAACCACAAAGCCCTAAGGATAGGGTTGAGATTGCCAGCACCTCTGCCTCTGAAGATGAGGAGAGTGCTAGGGCTAAGAAGAAGAAATTGTTTGTATTCAAAAGAAGGAGTCAGAGCTACAAGAAGGCTCTACACACTGTTGCTCAACAATCCTTAGTCACACAAGCTCCATCACCTGATTACAGTGCCTTAATCTTAGCCATGCAGATCAAAATGGATGAACAAAGGAAAGCCATAGAGGCTTATGTTGATGCTGGGCACAGATCATTACAGTTTGATCTTGCTCAAGATATAAAATCTATAAGGTTTGAGATGAATCTCAACAAGAAAGAGATGAATGAATGCTTCCACAAGGGTGGAAATGCTGTGGTGTTTCTGGCTACACACCAAGAGAAAATAAAAGTACAAGTAGATGATATAGCATTGAAGCAAGGCTATGTGCTGGAAAATCAATTAAGGATGAATGATAATTTGACTGCATCCCACAATGCTATAGTCACTGAATTAAAGAATAAGACTGCTGAATCTTCTACATCTGCTGATGTTAAGGCTGGATTTGACAAAGTTTTCCAAGAAGAAATCCAAGCTGTAAAGACTGCAATACAGGATTCCCAGAAAGCCATCTCAGAACAGCTTACAAAGCTTAAACCCTACTTTAAGGATGGAATCAGGTATTTGGATAGTCAGATTAGATTCCAAAAGGATGATGTAAGAGACCATGTGGCCCAAGAAGTCATAAAGGGGGAGAGAGTATTAGTCAAGGCTAGCTCTGATCATGCCAAATGGATATCTAACTCCATCAGAGCTACCCTAGGCTATCCTCCACTCTGTGATGATGATAATGTTGCTGAATCAGGGATTCAAAGTGCATATCTTGGAGGTGAGCAACCAGAGGTAGCTCAAGTGATTTATCCACCTCCAGATTTTGAAATGGTTCATGCAGATGTAAGCACAATGTATAGTCCAACTACAGGGAAGTCCAATGTTGTTCTGGAAAAGGTTGTTCAACCTATCTCTACAGCTGTGCAAGAGGCATTAGAGAAAGAAGAAGAGACAAGGCTGTCAAAGAAGAGGTTTAGGGAACTAGCAGAACAAAAGCCAAATTTTGAACAGTGGAGCCCTACCTCTAGAAATATAATTCTTACTGCCTGGAAAGCTGCCAAAGACAACATGAATGACAGGAACAAGTGGTTCTCAGAAGCAGAATGGAGGAAGCATGAGATCAGGCAGGAAGCCATTGTCCAGTACAGAAGAAAGGCTAAGTTAGGAAAGCTACCTCCTACTGTAGTGGAGCCTAGCAAGTACTTTCCTAAGCCCTATCATTATTTTGAGAGGCAGAAAATCAAGGCTGAAGAACAAAAGAAGAAGGACTCAAAAGGCAAGAAGCCTGCTGATGCTGAGCCTACTGCTGCTGCTGTCAAGGCTAAAGTCCTAGCTGGCAAAGGAATTGTTATCAAAGAACCTGATCAGAAATAGATTAGGAATTAATTTGAAGATTGTTGTAGTCCTTTGTATGAGAAACATTTTTGTAAATCATTAAAGATGTATTACAAAAATGTTAGAACAATTTATGATTAATATAGTATAATTGTTCTGAAATGTGTCTATTTTTTGTTTATTCTGGAATGATTAATGTGTATACATGTGTGCATTATTACATGTTTAAGTTTACCCTGTTGAAATATACCTGCTTTACATCATTTTATAATTTTTAATTATGAGTGGTGTATATCATTGACTAAGGGTTATGACTTCTCCAAATAGGGGGAGATTGTTGGGTATATTGGTCAAATGTACCTGATTTGAAGAAGCCTCACCCAACTCAATGATATACATCATAATGTATTTGATGTATGTTTGAGTTACTTGTGCAGGTTAGGTATTCACTGGACTGAAGCTAAAACTTTCTAAGTCCATGTGTCGACACCCAGAGGGAAAGTGTCGACACTTGAGAAGGCTTGTGTCGACACCCAGACAAGCAGTGTCGATACTTGGAGTCATTGTGTCAACACCTGGGATGAAGAGTCGACACCAGACAGAAAGTGTCGACACAAGGAGCTGTGTCGACACTCAGTGAAGAAGAATGCAGAGAAGCAGTGTCGACACTTAGCAGAAGTGTCGATACCTAGAAGAGCTGTGTCTACATCAGAAAGTGTCGACACTTGGAGTTGTGTCGACACTCAGCAAAAGTCTGCAGAGTCTAAGTACAAGTGTCGACACTCAACACAATGTGTCGACACTATGCAGAAGAGTCAGCACTTGAAGTAAGTGTCGACACTCAACACAATGTGTCGACACTATGCAGAAGAGTCAACATTTGAAGTATGTATCGACACCCAGAACAATGTGTCGACACACAGCTAAAGACTCAACACTTGAAGAAAATGTCGACACAAGGAGCTGTGTCGACACTTAGCAAAGAACAGAAATATCTACAAAAATATTCTAAGTACAAGTGTCGACACTAAGGGAATGTGTCGACACTCAGCTGAAGAATCTATATTGAAGACTTGTGTCGACACCAAGAAGCAGTGTCGACACTTGACAGTTTCAACACATGAAGATGTGTCGACACAAAGGAGATGTGTCGACACTTAGAAGAATTTAACAAGTTACAGAAGATCAAGTACTTGTGTCGACACTCAATTCCAAGTGTCGACACCTGAATAAGAATCTGTGTCGAGACATACAAGGAGTTGTGTCGACACCTTGTAGACTTGTGTCGACACTTACACAGCATGTGTCGACACTTGGTCTATAAGTGTCGACACTTAAGAACAGAAAGTCTCGACATTATCTGACAGTTAGAGAATTTCAAGAATTGACTGGATGACATGACAGCTGTCGTTCCAGCCGGTCTACAGCACTTGTCAGAGATCTCAGAAGTCAGTTATGAACCGGACCAGCCGGTTACCATGAAGAAGGCCTATAAATAGGCACAGACTGTTTACAGAAAATGTTGTTGAAGTTAAGATTGTTAAGAGTTAACAAAAGAAGATTAAGTTCTGATTGAGTTCAGATTAATCTAAGAGATTTGTTCAAGTGGTTGCTGATCAAGTTATCCAAGTGATACAAATCAAGAAGATCTTGCTGTCCAACGGTAGATCTAAGAAGTTGGAGAGAGAGAGCTCCAATCAAGAATTCAGTCTTTGGAACTAGGCTGAGAAGAAGGATTCAGAAGCATCTGGATCTTAAGAAGCAGAGGTCAAGGAACAACTGCAGAGGATTCAGACTTATTCAGTTCTACTCAAGAAGCTTTGAAGGAAGCTAAGTCAGTTTGGATCTATCTGATTTCTTCCAAGAACTCAGCAAGAAACTCTCAACTCCTCTCTTATTTTCTGAGTTGTTGAGTTATTTGTTGTAATACTATTTTAACTTGTAGGATCTTTGGATCTGAGTGCATTGTAAGCCTAAATTTATAAAGGCTGAGGGTAGGGCTTGATAGCCTGAGTGTAGGCCTGGGTGGCTGAGTGTAGGCCTTTGTGGCTGAGTGTAGGCTTTGGAGAAAGCTGAGTTGTAAGGCTTTGGGCCTGAGGTAGGAACCAATTTGGGTTCTGAGACAGTGGAGAAGTTTGGCCGAATCTAGTTCACTGCTAGATAGGCGAAGGGGGAAAGTGGATGTACCCAAAGATTGGGGAACCACTATAAATCATTGTGTCTGCTGTGCTGTGATTGTGGATTTGTTGTGTATGTGTTGTATTGCTGTGTAAAAGCTAGTTAGAAATCTGTGATATAACTGATTGCTGCCAACAAAGTTAAAAAGGATTAGGTCACCTATTCACCCCCCCCCCCCTCTAGGTGTTTAGGTACCATATCTTTCAATGGTCACCCCCTCCACATTCTGGAGGTGGTAGCCTCCGACCTCAGTGTCTTTTAAACTATGTAGGGACCTTCCCAGTTTGGATTGAGCTTCCCAACTACTGTCGACCTTCCTGCGGCGTTGCCTTTCTTCAGGACTAGATCTCCCTCTTTGAATTGCTTGATCCTGACATGTTTGTCAAAATACTTGACCATCCGCCGCTTGATCTCCTCTTGCCTGATGGTAGCCACATCTTGAAGCTCTTCCACAATATCTAGCGAGAGTCGTAGCACCCCTTCATTTTCTTCCCTCCATTACTCATCTTTGCCACTGGCGGCTGCGACTAGCGGCGACCGAACCTCAAATTCCACGGGCAAGACCGCCTCACACGCGCGTGAAAGCTTGAAGGGGGTTTCTCTGGTGGCCGTGTTGGGGGTTGTCCGCAGAGCCCACAACACCGAGGGGAGCTGCTTCACCCAACTACCCCTCAAGTTCTCTACCTTCTTCTTAAGCAGGTTGATGATGATTTTGTTGGCCACCTCCACATGGTCGTTGCTCCTGGGATAGTGAACGGAAGCAAACCTGAGGTCAATCCCCAGCTGGGTGTAGAAACTGATGAACTCTTCGCTTATAAACTGGGGTCCATTGTCCGTGACAATGGCTTGGGGCAAACCATGTCGGCAGATGATCTCCCCCCATATGAAATTCCTGATGATTTGGGAGGTCACCTTAGTCAACGCCTTGACCTGCAGCCACTTTGAGAAATAATCAATCATGACTGGAAGGAACCTTCTCTGCCCGCTTGCCAGGGGAAAAGGTCCAACCAAGTCCATCCCCCAGATGGCAAGAGGTCATGGTGTTGTGATGCTTCGAAGCCTTTGGGCAGGCAAGAGTTGGAGAGGGGCATACAACTGACACTTTTGCACCTCCTTGCGAACTCCGCAGTATCCTTTCTGAGGGATGTCCAGAAGTACCCCTGCCTGACCACCCTTGCTTCCAAAGTCCTACCTCCCGAGTGACTGCCACATTCACCGGAGTGAACTTCCTCCAAGATCTACAGGATCTCCTACTCTGCCACGCATCGCGCCAAGAGTCCCAGCAACATCTTCTGATGCAACCCCCCTTCATACATCAAGTAATGAGCCGACTTGTGCCTAAAGCATTTCACATATTTGGTCCCCTCGAGAAGTTTACCCGTAGTCAAGAAAGTTACGAAGGGATCTACCCATGAGGGCCGCCGATCCACTTCCATCAACTCTCCTTCCTCGATCGACGGGTGGAACAACTCGGCCAAAGTTCCTCCACCCCAGGGCACAAATTTAGCCAACTAATTGGTCTCTGCGCTCTCCTCCCTGGGGACATGCTGGATGGAGAATGTCTGGAACCTGCCGACCATCACCATTACCTTGGACAAGTACTTCATGAGGGTAGGCTCCCTAGCCTCATACTCACCCCTGATCTGCGACACCACAACAATGAGTCTGTGAACACTTCCACGTCATGTACCCCGAGTTCCTTGGCTAGTCGCAGCCCTGCTATGATGGCCTCGTACTCTGCCTGATTGTTGGTGACATGGAAGTGCAAGACCACTGCCTGTTCTATAATGACCCCCTGGGGGCTTACCAGCACTACCCCTCTCCCTAGATAATGCTTCCCCGAGGCTCCATCAACCAACATCTTTCAAGCATCCCGCGGTGGTGGTTTATCACCTTCTACCTTAATGATGTAGTCGGCCAGAAAATCGGCCACCACTTGAGCCTTGATGGAGAGTCGTGGCACGAAAGTGATATCAAACTCGCTTAACTCGATGGACCACTTAGCCAACCTTCCCGAGTGATTTACCCCTTCGAAAATCTTCCGCAGAGGGTGGTCCATCACTACCTTGATCGAATGGGCCTGAAAGTACGGCCTAAGCTTCCTGGCTGAGATGATCAAGGAGAAAGCTAGCTTCTCTAGGATGGGGTAACAGAGCTTAACCTTTTTTCAGGATCCTGCTGATGTAGAAGATGGGCAACTATTTCTTCCCTTCTTCCCTGACCAAAACAGAGCTTACAGCCTCCGCTCCCACCCCGAGATACAAGGCTAGATCCTCCCCCTCCTTCGAGTTCTGAAGAAGCAGCTCTTGGGAGAGTTGACCCTTCAATGCCTGGAAAGCCTCCTCGCATTCCTTCGTCCACTCGAACTTCTGGTTCTCCCATAGCGTCTTGAAGAAAGGTGACCATTTCTCCCCGGCTCGAGAGAGAAACCTACTCAGCCTGGCTAGCTTGCTCGTCAAGCACTGAACCTCTTTGGCATTACGGGGCGACTCTAACTCCATGATTGCCTTCACCTTGTCTGGTTTGGGCTCTACCCCCGCAGGGGTCAGAAGATGTCCGAAGAACTTGCCTCGCCTTGCCCCGAAGACACACTTCTGGGGGTTTAGGCGCATCTTGTATTTTCGCAGGGTGGCGAATGTTTCTTCCAAGTCAACAAGATGGGAGTCCACCTCCCTGCTCTTCACCATGAGGTCGTCAACATAGACCTCCAGATTCCTATCTTGTTGATTTTAGAAAACCCGATCCATCATGCGCTGGTACGTTGCTCCCACGTTCTTTAGCCCAAAAGGCATCATTTTATAGCTGACGCATCCATCCCTCATGATGAAGGAGACATCTTTGATGTCGGGAGTATGCATTCAAATCTGATGGTAACCTGAAAAAGTATCCAAAAAACTCATAATAGAAAAACCAACGGCAGAATCAACTAGCACATCGATCCAAGACAGGGGTAGCAATTCCTAGGACATGATTTATTTAATAAAGAAAAGTCCACACACATTCTCCACCTCCCATCCCCTTTCTTTACCATTACCATTTTAGAGTCCCAGCCTGGATACTAGATCTCTAAGACGAAACATGCTTCAAGAAGCTTTTTGACCTTCTCGCGGATGGGCTCCTCCAGCTTGTTGGCGATGGTCCTCATCTTCTGGCGGATGTGACGTGTCCTGGGGTACAGATTCAGGCGGTGGCAAGCCATGTCCGCATCGATGCCCGACATGTCCGCCACGCTGCAAGCGAAGATGTCGATGTTCCTTTGGATGCACTCCCGCATTCTCTCTTGATCTTCAAGGCTCAAGCCGTCGCTGATCCGCACCCTCTCCGTCTTTCATGCCCTGGTGAAGACCTTCATCTCCACGACCTCCTCTGCTAGCTCCAGCCTGCACTGCTCTCTGCCGCTCCTCGGCTCCTCCTCTTTCCGGACTCTTCCTCCCCGTCGAATTCCTTAACCTTCATCGCCTCCTGCTGACTTTCCTTCAGCTCCACTTCTCTGCATCCATGGGCCTCCACCCGAGCTTCTCCTTCTCCCTGCTCCTCCGCAGCCTTCTCTCCAGCCTCACCTAGGCTCACCTCTCCCTCCTCTATAACCTCCTCCTACGTCGCCATCTCCTTCTCCAACTCCTCTGCCACTGCCATCCAGGATATGGTGTTGACTGCAGTCACATAGCACCGCCTAACCACTTTCGGATCCCCCCTGATCCTGACCTGGACTCCCCCACTGCTGAACTTGAGACATTGATGGAATGCGAAGGGGATGCAACGAAAGGCGCTAATGAGAGGGTGCCCGAAGATGGTGTTGTAGCTGCTCGGAGCGTCAACAATGACAAACCGACAGTTCCTCAACCCCCCCCCCCCCACACACACACACACACACACACACAAGCATTACGTGCAGTCCCACCCCTCCATCAACTTCCTTCCTCTCCACTGATAACCCAAACAATGGTCCATCCGAGTGCACAATCTTCTGGGCCTCTAGCTTCATCTCGTTGAATGTCTTTTTGAAGATTACGCTCACGGAGCTCCCATTGTCCATCAGAATCATGGAGACTGTGAAGTTTTCCACGACCGTTTGGATCACCAAGGCGTCACAGAACGAGTCTTCATAGTCGGGCATATCCTTCTACGAGAAGATGATCTTCTCCTCCTAGGGGGAGTTAGGTAGGTCGAGGAGACGCTCCTCCTATACATGGTTTGGAAACTCCCCTGCAGGTGGCCTCAATCCCCACTCCCCCAGGGATCACTCTGATCCCTCCTCAGGCTCCCACATCTGCTCGGTCCTCACACCTATCTTCTCATCCTCCTGACAAAACTTCCTCGATTCTCACGGGCTGCTGCTGTTGAACTTTCCCCCTGGCTCCTCTCATCTCCAAAAACTCTGGGCACGTGGCCGTCGCGTGACCCTCTTCCTGATGAAAGTCACAAAAAGGCAACATCACCCTGCCTTCTCTTCTCCTTCCTCCTCCCCTAGCTCTTCTTCCCTCTCTCCTCGCTTGGGCGATCTCCATTGCCTCCTGCTGCTGTGGGAGAGGGGCCCTCTGCCCCTGCCTCCAAGCTGGCAGATTAAACCTTCCCTGACCGCGGAAGTTCTCTCCACCTTGGAATCCTCCCCCTGCCCCCGGGGGGACCTTCTTGAGGCCTCCAGGCCAACCTGTTGTTTGGCTCCCCATGCCCCCAACCTTGGTGTTGTCCCTGGCCTCGGGGCTCTTCTCTCCTCCTCTCCTCTCTCTGCTCCCTCTGCTTCCCTGCTCCTAGCTCCTTCAAATCATCCACTGCCAATTTGGCCAACTTCCTGGTGAACGCTAGGTTGGCCGCTTCAATCTCTATCTCCTTCGCCGTCCTCTCCATCAGCTCTTCAAAAGAGAGGGGGTGCTCTTTTTAGCTCCATGCTGAAGAACCCAAATCTCAACCCCAGGGTAAACGCGAGCATCAGCGTGTACCCCGGGACCTCCTGAACTAGAAGGATCTCCTCCTGGAACCAATCGACATAGTGTCTCGGCGTCTCCTCCAGCTTCTGCTTGATGGAGAACAAGCTCTCTGCCCCCTTCTTCCTCTTCTTCGATGTTGAGAACCTCAATAGGAACCCACGATGCAGATCTTCAAAGCAGTAGATTGAACTTGCAGGGAGTTGATGAAACCAGTCCCTCGTCTTCTCCTTCAAGGTAATGCCAAAGAGCCTACACTTGAAGGCATCAAACATCTGCCTTATGGAAACGACATCCTCGAACCATTGAACATGTTACACAGGGTCGTCCCTACCCGCGTTTTAGGATATATCTGGCTCTCTGAACCCGTCAGGGACCGGGGCAGAGATAATCAGCTCACTAAAAGGGCTCCCGCCCACAACCTAACGAGAGGGCATGTCTCGCGGCCTCGGCTCTCTAACCCTATCAGCGCTAGCCTGCCCGGGGAAGAGCTCCCTCCCGGCGACATCCCTCTCGACACTCTCTACCGGAATCTCCTTCCCGGTGCGCTGGCCGGGAGCATTCTCGCCCAAAGAAGGAGCCGTAACCACCAGAACGGAAGGCGTCGCCCACTCGCTTCTCGCCGCAAAAGCCAACTGGATGGTCTGATAGACTTCCCGCCTGAAATCTTCCAGCATCCCCATCGTTACCCCACTTGTCTGGGGTGGAGACCCTCCTAAACCTGCTCCTTCCTCACCTCTAGCCATGAGACTAAGCCTGTGATTTTCTTGAATCAGCTACGGTCCACGCTCACCGTACCAGAAATGTTGGAACCAAAAATTGGCCCCAACGAGAGTTCGGACCCTGGGGTGTATCTGACACCTACTTCTCCCAAACTCAGACCCTCGGCCAGTGGCTGAGAACTAAAGAACTGACCCTGGGCTACATCATGAAAGTCCCTCTACTAACCCAGAAGATCTCAGAGCGCTTCCTCTCCTTATCCAAGTGTTGAGCTAAGGATACCTCAGAAAGCGCTGCAAGACTTCAGAAAAATGACAAAGCTTGCTTTTTGAGGTATCATGTTGGTCTATTTATAGATTCCAAAAAGTTGGTCTGCTTACATCCAAACTCTGCTATCCCAAAGGGCTATTTGCAGCCCAACTAGGTCCGCCAACAGCCAAACTCCGTTGTTCAGAGGAGATAAATGCAGACCTCTAAGGGTATCCAGGTAAATTTACCTCTGGACCACACTGTGCGGGAGGCTTCTCGCACACCTAGGCGGAAGCCCTTCCACCTCCCCTGGCAAAAGGCTTTTCAACGGCCTGGCCGGATGCAGGCCTGCCCGCCTACTCGTCCGCCTTAATCCAAAAAGCGTCGAGAGCGTTGAGTAGGAGAGCCTCACTCAACGCTTTAGACCGAGAAGCGTCGAGAGCGTTGAGTGGAAGAGCCTCACTCAACGCCTTAGGCCGAGAAGCGTCGAGAGCGTTGAGTGGAAGAGTCTCACTCAACGCCTTAGGCCGAGAAGTGTCGATAGCATTTAGTGCAAGACCCTCACTCAACGCCTTAGGTCGAGAAGCGTCGAGAGCATTTAGTGGAAGAGCCTCACTTAACGCCTTAGGTCCAGGGGGTTCTACCCACCTCGGGGGCCCTTCGACTACCAGGGTGCATGCCTTCCCGCCTATCCTGGCAAAATGCTCTAGAATCACCTTCCCTAGGGGAAAAACCCACTCGGGTGAATATGGGGTTGTACATGGACGGTCTTGACGACGGGGTCGTGGAGGCGCGCATGAACGGTCTTTACGGCGGGGAGCGCGAAGGCGTGCTTGAATGGTCTTGACGGTGTGGGGAGTGTGGAGGTGCGCTTGGACGGTCTTAACAGTGGAGCACGCAGAGGTGTGCTTGGACGGTCTTGACGGCGGGGCCCGTAGAGGCGCGCTTGGATGGTCTTAACGGCGGAGCGTGTAACGCCCCGAAACTCAAAAGAGCGACGGGAGGCGTTTTGAGCCAAGTTTGGAATTTAGCAGGGGGCACACGGCCTGGGACACGGGCGTGTCGTTATTGGGTCGACGATCTGGCCGTGTGGTCAATGAATTTTGGAGTTGACGATCGTCCAGCGGCGAACATGGCCTGGGACACGAGCGTGTCAAAGGCCGTGTCCTTCTCGGGTGGTTGGCCGATTTTTGTTCAAGGGTGAAACACGGCCTGGAAGCCCAGGCGTGTTCGGTGGTGATACGGGCATGTCAACTAGGACACGGGCGTGTCCAAAACCCGTGTGTGTCTCGGGTTGGTGTTGGTCCTGTGTCGATGGAGGAACACGGCTGGGAACACGGCCGTGTACAGGATGACACGGGCGTGTCAGGTCAAACACGGGCGTGTTGGTTGCCCGTGTTCTTCTGGGACGCGTCGGTTTCGACGGCGAATGGGGAACACGGCCCTGGACACGGGCGTGCCACAGGCCGTGTTCGTCCAGATTTTGCATTTCAGCTCCGAATCGTGGCCGTTCGTTTCATTATTTTGGGATCTGACGGCTGGGGTTGTTCCTGGGGGGATATACCCGGGAATAAGGTTGGAAATCCTTCATTTCAGCCTACCATTCTCTTTCTAAGATCTGGAGAGAGGGGAGAGCAAGGAAGAAGAAGGAGGCTAGATCCGATCACCGGCGGAGCTTCGGGGCTCCAAATCCCGAGCCGACTTCGGATCTACGGAGGCAAGGAGATTGCAGTGCTTTTCATTTGCATACATTTCCATGGCGCCAAGGAAAAATGCTAGGGTAACGATTCTCATCCTAGGACATGTGAAATCCTCTTTTCCTTTGCATAGGAAGCCAGCTCTCGCGAGTTTGCGGTGAGTTGAGGCGTTCCTTCGGGTAGACATGAATATTCCCTGTTGTATACATGCAGAGTCCATAATCGAGAACGGATATAGGCATGATGTGTGAAGCCTACCCGGACAAGTTGGTCTGGATCGGTGATTTTGCATTGTATGAATGGTCGGAGAAGACTCCGCGCGAATGTTTGTTTTTCGGGTTTTCTACGTGGTAGATTGCAATAGGGAGCCTTGGGGATTAACTCCAAGGTGCACCCAGAAAACTGGGCAGATGCGTGATTCTGCCAACATGGTGGCCTGAGAGCCGACCTTAACATAACTGGGTTATGTGTTGTGTGTTGGATACGGGACTCGGGGAAGCTTGACCCGCGCAGACGACTTAAATTGACGTTGCGGTGTGAGCAACGGGTTAGGCGGAACCGTACCCGATCTATGTGGTTCGGTTAGAGAGACCTAAAGTACGTGGTACTCGCCATTGGCATAGATGGAGGGTCTTAGGCAGTGGCCAGAAAGACCAAATGCTCACGAGATATTGCCGTCCTGGGGGCGGTGGTGAGTCAGCGGACTTTGACCGTGTTCACCGAGAATGTGCCCTGAGTGCACGGGGTGTGTGGTCGTGCGTGCCCACACCTGTGATGAAGTGTTTATTCAATATGCTGCTTAATTATGCTAACAATGTGCAGGGAAAGAGCATCGTCGCCCCGATTATGGGGGCAGGATCGTTATAATTTGGTCAGCATAGCTGACCGTTGCTTTTGTTTGCCAGCGTTGCGGTGGATTGTTGCTTGCAGGTGCTGCAGAGCCGAGCGGTAAATAGCGGGCTAAAGCCCAAGTTACTGAGCCGGCCCTCGAAGTCCTAAATTGAGTGTTTACTTGTTTTATTCATGTGTGGTCGGCCTGCGTGCCGAGATTTGGAAAACATGTTATTTGAGTAAACAGTTGTAAGGCCATAGGGCCAGGGTACTTGTGTGTTGTACTTCATTCCTATTGTTTTGAGTAGTGGACATTCATGCTTGTGGCTGAGTTCTTTAATTTGCAACCTTTAATAATTGCGTCCGCTAGAATGACTCTGTGTAGGACATTGGTTATTAGTTGGATGGTTTCCATTGAGTAACCGTCCGGTCTGTCTGTGGTCTATGACATCGTGCCCCGGCCGGACCTACTGCTATATGCTATGCGACGGATAGGGGGTGTTACAATTTGGTATCAGACTACTGGTTTCGGTCAGGCTTAAAATGAATTCGTGGACGAATTTTTTTAAGGGGTGGTGAGCACATGTGTGTGCGTCATCGTTATAACATCAAAAGAACCCATGAATGTCCACTTAGGAATGAAAATACACGTGTTTGAGGAACATGTGTGTTCCTATAATTGCGTTTTGCAATTTTGTTTGGTCGCTTAATGAGGTTTTGTACAACTATAGGTGACTAGAAGCGGTGTAGGGCCGTCAGAACGTCTAGTTTCTGAAGCTAGTAGTGCACCAAATGATGCTCCTGCAGCACCTCCCTCGGCTGAAACCATACGATTGGTTGTTGAAGTAGTGTTTACCATGATCAATGCGCAGCCTGCAAGGCAAATGTAGCAGCCCGCTCCTGCAATGAAGCAGGTACTGCTTCAAAGGGATGAACCGAGAAAAGTGGAGCAGGTAGTGGTGGAGCCTTTAGTGCCGAGGAGAGCAACTGAAAGGCAGCTCAAGCACGTTATAAGCTTTAGTCCTCCTGTGTTCTCGGGGTTGGGAACCCCATCTCAAGCTGAAGTTGGCTCTCCCGAGTGAAGAGAGTCCTGACAGCTACTGAAACGGAGGAGTGGCAGATGACCACTATAGCTATGTTCCTTCTGGATGGTGATGCTAGGTTGTGGTGGGAAGGCTTAGAGCTACATCACTTGAGGGGTAGGCAAATTACAGACGTCTCGATAGAGGAGTTCTCGAGACTATTCTTGGCAAGGTACCTCCCTTCAGCGCAGAGGATAGCTTTGGAGAATGAGTTCCTGAAATTGGTGCAAGGAGAGAGTAGCGCGGATGAGTATCTCCACGAGTTTACTCGTTTGGGTCAGTACGCTAGCTCCACATTCGCGGATGAGGAGCACAAGACGAATCGTTTATATAAAAGTCTGAGAGATGACTTGAGGCTACTGCTCTCGGGGCCGATGACGCAGGGCTTCTTGACCCGGGTCAATATGGCCCGGTCTTTGGAGAAGGACTTGAAGAATGTACAAGCGAAGAAAAGCTTTGGTGATAAGAAGACAGAGTTCAAAGTGCCGGCTAATGCGAAGTTTGGGTATCGCAAGTTCAACAAGAAGGCTAGGACTTCGGGTCCAGCCCCCTCTTCTAGTGCTTCTAGGGCGACTACGGGTCGGACCCCGGGTGCATGTTTTACCTGTGGAAAGCGGGGCACTTTGCCCGTGACTGCTGGAGCGGACGTCCCAAGTCCGGGAGGAAGCCGGGAGCAACTTATGAATAGAAGGGCAAGTCAGTAGAGTCAACCGAATCCCATTACGCTCCGGCTCAACCGAGAGTTTATATCTTGGCCAACAGGAGGCCATCAAACAAGCGGATGTGGTGACAGGTATGATTTAAATTTATAGCAAGTTATTTTTTAAATACTTGTTATGCGCGTGATACCTTACACTGCTTGTTTAGGATTTGTTTTGATTTGTGATAATCTGGCGAGAGCATTCTTTGATACGGGAGCTTCGCACTCCTTTTGTCCGAAAAATTCTTATCGCGCATCGGAGTACCTTCTTCGGTGGCGAAGGACAAACTGGATGTGTTGTTGCCCAATGGGTGTTCGATGCGCGCAGAGAGAATCCGTGGCGTTAAGATTCGTATTGAGAGTCAGGAGTTCCATTTGCTAGTGTCGCTACTGCCGCTGGTGGAGTTCGATGTAATATTTGGCATGGACTGGCTCTCGGAGCAGCAAACTTATATTGATTGCGGTCGCAAGGAACTTAAGTTGTGAACAGGTCGTGAGACGACTTTCACGGGCTTGAAAGGGTCGAGCAAGACGTTGATGTCTGCTCTTCAGGTGGTGAAGGCGGTTTGTGCTGGTGCAAAGCTGTTCTTTACGCTAGTGGAGGTTGCAAAGCCTAAGCCTATGATGGATAGTATTTCAGTGGTAGCTGAGTACCCTGATGTGTTCCCTGCCGATCTTCCTGGAGCCCCGCCTCAACGAGAAATTGATTTCACGATTGAGCTAGTGCCAGGTGCGAAACCTGGCACTATATCCGTATCGGCTAGCGCCTAAGGAAATGGCGGAGCTGAAGGTGCAACAGCAAGAGTTGTTGGAGCAAGGTTATGTGCGTCCAAGTTCTTCGCCTTGGAGCGCACCTGTCCTATTTGTTAAAAAGAAGGATGGAAGCTTGAGACTATGTATCGATTATCGAGAGCTGAACAAGCTAACGGAAAAGAACAAGTACCCGATCCCAAGGATTGATGATCTATTTGATCAGTTAGTCGGGTCGACGGTGTACTCAAAGTTGGATCTCAAGTCTGGTTACTATCAGCTGAGGATAAGGGAGAGTGATATCCCTAAGACAGCGTTCAGTACGAGATACGGGCATTACGAGTTTACGGTCATGCCGTTTGGGCTGACGAATGCGCCGTCGGTGTTCATGGATTTGATGAACATGACTTTCAGGGAGTACTTGGACCATTTTGTGATCGCCTTCATCGACGATATTTTGGTGTACTCGCAAAGTGAGGAGGATCACTTTAAGCATCTGCATTTGGTGCTGCAAACGCTGAGGAGGAATTAATTGTACGCCAAGTTCTCCAAATGCGAGTTTTGGTTATCCTCAGTGGCGTTCCTTGGTCATATAGTAAGTGGAGAGGGCATTGCGGTGGATCCGGCGAAGATTATTGCGATACGGGAGTGGCCTGTGCTTTCTACGGTAGCGGAAGTCCGGAGCTTTTTGGGAATGCTGGATATTACAGGCGCTTCATGGAGAACTTCTCGCGGATAGTGTTACCCCTCACTACTTTGACGAGGAAGGAGTAGAAATTCGTTTGGATGCCGGAGTGCGCACGAGCTTTTGAGGAGTTGAAGTGTCGGTTGACCACGACTCCTATGTTGAGTTCGCCGAGTGGGACCGAAGGCTTTGAAATTTATAGCAATGCTTCGGGCAGTGGTTTGGGTTGTGTTGCTGCAGCACGGAAGTGTGATAGTGTATGGATCGAGACAGATGAAAGTGCACGAGAGGAATTATCCGGTCCATGACTTGGAGTTAGCGGCCGTGATTTTTTCCTTGAAGCTGTGGAGGCACTATTTGTATGAGGTAAGGGTCGATATCTATACCGACCATAAGAGCCTGAAATATTTGTTGGATCAGAAAGATCTGAACATGCGGCAGCGTAGATGGATGGAGTTCCTGGGGGACTATACTTTCAAGATCCATTACGTGCCTGGTAAGGGCAATGCGGTTGCGGACGCGTTGAGCCGCAGGGCCCCAGCTCAAGCCAATTGGTTGTCGGTCCATGACAAGCGGTTGGTTCGGGAGTTTGAGGTGTTGGAGATCTCTTGCGTAGACAAGCAGTCGAGTGCTGAAGCGCTATTGAACTGGACGGAAGTTCAGTATGACCTGGCTGATCAGATTCGGCAGGCTTTGGATGTGGATAGCAGCATGAAATAGCTCATGATAGAGGCTCTGGATGGGTAAAATTCCAAATATGAGGTTGTGGATGGATTGCTTTGGAAAGACGGTCGTCTGTGCGTCCCAAATGTGGGCACTTTGCGGGTGGAATTGTTGTACGAGGCGCATCATACCAAGTACTTGATTCACCCGGGGAGCACGAAGATGTATCGCGATGTGAAGAAATTGTTCTAGTGGCCAGGACTGAAGAAGTATGTGGCAATGTACGTGGCGAAGTGTCAAACATACGCCTTAGTGAAGGCGGAGTACCAAAAGCCGAGAGGATTCTTGAAGTGCTTGCCTATTCCGGAGTGGAAGTTTGACGACATTACTATGGAATTTATGCACGGGTTGACAAGGTATCAAAAGGGGAACGATGCCATTTGGGTGGTCGTAGATCGTCTAACGAAGGTGTCGCACTTCATTCCGCATAGGAAGGATGATCCGGTTGAGAAATTGGCAAAGCTGTAAGTGGACAATATTGTGCGGCTTCATGGTGAAAGTCCACCTAGTGTCAACTATCTTCACCTATGGGGGGGAATAGGTGACGTGCAGCGTTTTTGCGGAATTTATAATAGTACCTGCACAATAAAAATAAACAGCACAGCACACAGAAAACACAAGCTATTTATAGTGGTTCCCCGAGTTGGGTACATCCACTTTTCCCCTTCGACCTATCTCCCAACAAGGGACAACTCGGTCTCTTCACCAACAGGATTGAAATCCAATCCTTGCACTATCGGAAGGAACCCTTCCACACGTAGGAGTCAACACTCCCACACACGGGTTGCACCCAACCCTTACAACTCGGAACAAACGTTCCTTTACAACAAAAGTAAAACTAGAATGTACAAGAGATACAAACTACGTTTGGAGACTTCGGTGTCCCTCTTTGTTGACGACGTGTTCTTGAAGTCCACAAAGAGTCCACAACCCTAGATCTCTCTTGGAGAGGATCTCCCCGGAACCGGCGGCGGCAAGATGGGCGACGGCAAGGTTCACGGGATCGGCGGCGACGACGATGTGCGGCTGCTGTACTTTGGAGATCCAAACTTCGTAGCGAAGCTAGCTAGGTCTACCAACGGTCACACGAGGATCGGTCGTCTCGATCGATTCGGACGGGGAAGTTTTTCCCGATCAACAAATCGAGAGACAAGAGATCTCTGGATAGACGCGTGAGACTCTAAGCTTGGCTAAGCTTCTGTCGTCGGAAGATCAGGAAGAAATCTCGATCAAAAGCGGCGACCAACTAGCGAGCAGCGACGGCGGCGGCGGAACTGTTTCGCGATATTAGGTTTAGATCGTGCTCGGCTTCTTGATGTGTGTTCGTAGGTACTGTTCAAAAATACCATGTATTTATACTGTAGACAACTTCAATATGACCGTTGCGGGACCCACAAGAAGAATCCCTAAATCCCGGTCCAGAACATTGACAGCGGCAGAATCCGGTTCAGGAATTTCCAGAAAAATTGCCAAGTCAAAATCGGCGAGAATCAAAGTGAATCTCGTCGAGTCGTCGAGAATCAAAGGTGATTCTCGACGATTCGGCGAGAATCAAAGATGATTCTCGTCGAATTTGACTTGGTTGCACGCACTGATTTAGCCGGGTCGAGACGGCGAGAATCAGCCAGTGATTCTCGACGATTCGGCGAGAATCACTAGTGATTCTCGCCGAATCGGCGAGAATCACTCTCGTCGATTCTTACTTAGAATCAGAGTTGCTTGCTTCGAAGTGTAGTTGGATCGAGTCAGCGGGAATAAGCCACTGATTCTCGGCGATTCGGCGAGAATCTCTAGTGATTCTCGCCGAATCGGCGAGAATCACTTGGCGATTCTCACCAATTTACACTTAGACGAATTTCGTCTTTCCACCCAATATGTGCTCCTTGACCCATCCTTGATCCTTGTCTGCTCTTGCAAAATCACAGTCCTGTACTTGAAAGTAAGTGCACTCCAATAGAGAGAGTACACGTAGGCCAACACACTGATCTGCTCAACGAGGGATTACGTCGTGCAGACCCGTGTATATTGACCTACTGCACCCTGACATTGGTGTGCACTTAGCGTGGAATAACTGCAAGCATAACTTGAGATAATTTGTCAAAAACATTGCCTATTTACCTTAGCTTGTACAGGGGCTTCTTCAAATCAGGTACGTTGTGGATACAATGCCCAACAATCTCCCCCTATTTGAAGAAGCCTAAACCCTACAAGCTAAGGTGAATAAAGCGTATAGGAATGAAAATCATAAACTTGAAATTGAGTTGAGTGAGTTATTCATTACCAATACCAATTTCTTGAGAGCAAACAGTTCTTGAGAGCAAGCTTGGAGCCACCTTAGCCTTAGCCGAGAGGGTGCCGAGAGGGTAATCTCCCCTTTTCAGCTTCTGCAAATCGGGGTCTGTAGCATTTGACCCCTTGCTCCCCCTCAGTTCTTGCTCCTGTGCTCATACTTGAGTACCTTGCTCCCCCTCAGTTCTTGCGCCTGTGCTCAGCTTGAGTACCTGCAGAGGCACCCTCTAGATGCATGATCCTGGAGCTTCAGTAGTCTTCATTCCTCATAATTTAGCATTCCCAATTCAGTTTTGAAGAGACTGAACTTGGCTTCGTCTAAGGGCTTTGTGAATATATCTGCAATCTGCTTGTCCGTGGGGACATAACAGAGAGAAATGTCCTTGTTCTCCACGTCCTCCCGAATGAAGTGGTATCGCACTTCAATATGCTTCGTTCTGCTGTGCGATACCGGGTTGTTGGCAATTGCAATTGCACTAGAGGAGTCGCAGTACATTGGAACTTCCTTGAACTGAAGGTCATAGTCGGCTAACTGGTTTCTGATCCATAGGAGTTGTGCGCAACAGCTGCCTGCCGAGATGTACTCAGACTCTGCTGTGGAGGTTGCAATACAATTCTGTTTCTTGCTATTCCATGAAACAAGCCTTCGTCCGAGGAATTGACACGTCCCGGAGGTGCTTTTCCTGTCATCCCTACTCCCTGCAAAATCAGCATCTGAAAAACCTATTAGCTCGACATCATTGTTTCTCGGGTACCACAAGCCAAGATTGGGAGTACCTTTAAGGTATCTTAGAATTCGCTTTGCAGCGACATAGTGAGATTCCTTAGTGTTCACCTGATATCTGGCACAGACACATGTGGAGAACATGATATCCGGTCTACTGGCAGTAAGGTAGAGCAGGGATCCAATGATGCTTCTGTATTTGGTTTCATCGAAAGGTTTACCTTTCTCATCCTTATCCAGAGACATAGTGGATCCCATTGGAGTCCCCATAGAGGTTGCACTCTCCATACCGAATTTCTTAAGGAGTTCATTTGTGAACTTCGTCTGAGAGATGAAGATTCCATCCTCAGACTGTTTCACTTGAAGTCCTAAGAAATACTTGAGCTCTCCCAAACTGCTCATTTCAAACTTTCCTTGCATAAGTTTAGAAAACTTTTTGCAAAGATTGTTGTCCGTTGAGCCGAATATTATGTCATCAACATAGATTTGCACCAGCAAAATCTTGCCTTTGACTTCCCTGAGAAACAAAGTTTTATCTATTTTACCTCTAGAGAACTTGTTCTCAAGAAGAAAACTAGATAAAGTCTCATACCAAGCTCGTGGAGCTTGTTTTAACCCATATAAAGCTTTATTAAGAAAATAAACATGATTGGGATAAGTAGGATCGACAAAACCTGGGGGTTGAGCGACGTATACTTCCTCTTTCAGGTCTCCGTTCAAGAATGCTGATTTCACATCCATTTGATAGACTGCGAATCCTTTGTGCGAAGCATATGCCAGGTGTTAAATTTTCTCAACGTGGTCAGCAAGATAGCCCAAACGCCAAATTAATATCTTCGGAACTACCCAGTTCGCACGTTGAACCAGCGGAAACCAAGGACTAGAGGTACAAAGGTAAATCCCAACAAACAATGGAAGAACAAGCAGGTCTTTTATTCATTCACTTATTTACAATGCAAGGCATACATAGCGAGACATGATTTCGCTAGTATCACAGCTGAAAACAGAAAGCACCAAAAAACAAGCCGGGCGAACAGCACCCGAGTCCGCCGAGACCGCGAGGTCGCCGAGTCCGCTGAGCTCGCCCAAGCTATGCTGCAATCCGCCGAATAGACACGGAGTCCGCCGAAGCCGCGAGGCAGCGCAGACACACCGTTATTCGCCTCCTGCTGAACTTGAACTGAGGAACACCCCTACCCGCCTGAAGCCGGCGGACAGGTTATTGAAGCTGGCAAAGATGAAATAGAACTGACAAGCCGCAGAGCGACCTCCTGCTGAGTCCGCAGAGACCGCACACTTCCAAGCACTTGACCGAAGTCACAGCCAAACTCCTGGCTCCTTGAAGCTATCTGCGCGACCTGCACACAGCAAACCGTCAGCCTGAAAAAATCCGCGCGGACTGACAAACACAGACCGCAGCTCCTTGCACACCCCAACTTACTGTTCACTCAAGTTACTGTAGATGTGTCCAGGGGGTCCTATTTATAGGTGAGGTGAGGAGTGTGGTCACCGCCCTAGAGATAGCGTCACCACCCCAGCCCGCGCGATAGCAAAAACACCGTCCGCCGAGTCCGCATGGACTTAGTCGGATACCAAGGAAAACCGCCAGGAGCTAGGCATGCAATGGCGAACCCTCTCCAGTCCGCCCAAGCTATGCGGACAAGGCATCAGCCCGCAAAGCTTCAACCACTGCAAGACAGCAACCCTCTTCAATGGCAGTCTGCACCAACCCGAGGCAGTCCGCAAGACTCACACCTCAATCCGCCACAAGTCTACGACCAAAGGAAGACAGCAACAGTCCGCCCGGTCACAGCAGACTTGGCGGATACTGCGGACACCATGGCCTTGGCACAAAGTGTGACCAAGTCCAAAACCATCAAGAGCCAATACGATCATGGAGGACTCAAAATCCCGTCCGCCAAACACCCTAGCACAGACCGCCAACAGTCTGCGAGCTCCTCGCACTTCTGTCCAACGCAGCAGCCAACCGCGGACTCCAAAACACAGTCCGCCAAACGACCTCCACAGCAAATCGCCTGCTGTGCCACCAGAGCTCGACAAGGCCTCAGCCAAGCTCTAAGCCCAGTCCGCAACAACCCACACCGCGGACACACTAGTCCGCAAGCTTCCCGCGGACACGAGCCAACCCGCCTATCAGCACAAGCTTGCACCCGCGACCACTGAGCAATGCACCAGTCTGCAACCTTCATCCGCTCAGGCCGCTCCTTGGCAAAGCCAATCAGCAAACATCCTATCCGCAGACTCCAGGCCGCATAAGTCCGCGGACTACATGCAACAAGCCGCTCAGAAGACAGCCGGCTTTCCACTAGACTTTCCACCAGGCCGCACTTCTCAGTCCGCCCAGTCCGCCAAAACTGTCCGCCCAGGCCGCCCGGCCTGTCCCGTCACCCACTTCCACTTCACAAATTTCAACACTCCCCCTTGAAGTGGGAAGTGGTGACCAAGCCCAGCAAGCTGCGCAAGCGTTCAAAAGGCCCTTTCGACAGTGGCTTCGTGAAGATGTCAGCAAGATTATCTTCACTCCGAACATGCCTGACCAGCAGAGACCCCTCCAACACCTTCTCCCTGATGAAGTGGTGATCAATCTCTATATGCTTGGTCCTGGCGTGACACACTGGATTGTTAACCAGTTTGAGAGCACTCTCATTGTCACCCCGGAGTAAAGTAGGCCCTTGCACTTCTTCATGAACATCCTCTATAAGCCTCCTCAACCAAACGGCTTCCCGAGCAGCCAAGGCCGAAGCCTTATACTCCGCCTCCGTGGTTGAAACCGACACCGAGTCCTGCTTCTTGCTACACCACGAGATGCTAGCTGAACCGCAAGTGAACACATAACCAGAAGTAGACCTTCGATCATCCGAATCATCGCCATAGTCAGCATCCGTGTACCCGAGCAAAGCAACCTCCGCGTCCCTTCTATAGAGGAGTCCCATGTCAGAAGAAGCCTTGACATACTTCAGAATTCCCTTCGCTGCCACTAGATGAGATTACCTTGGTTCAGCCATATACCGACTTACTCGGCCAACAGCATAAGCGATATCCGGCCTTGTAATCGTCAGATATATCAAGCTCCCAACAAGAGCCCTGAACACCAAGGGATCATGAAGAACCCTTCCCTCATCTCGTCGAAGCTTCAGCCCAGATTCCAGTGGAGTAGAGCACTTCTTCCCTTCGCCCATGCCGAACCGCTTCACAATGCGATCAGCATACCCTTTCTGGCAAATGAGAACCCCGCACTCCTTCCTCTCCACTTCCAGACCAATAAAGTGATGCAACTCTCCCAAGTCTTTCATCTCGAAGCGTATAGCAAGCTCAGCCCTGAGCCTTGCTACTTCCCCCTCCGAGTTCCCTGTGATGATCATGTCATCCACATACAGCAGGACCAAGACTCGAAGCTCCCCCTTCTTCTTGACGAACAAGCTTGAATCCGAGTTGGAAGCAAGGTATCCACAGAATTGCAAGTACTCTGCAATCTTCCCATACCACGCTCTAGGAGCTTGCTTCAACCCATAGAGAGCCTTCCTGAGTTTGCAGACATAGTCCGGATGCTTCTCAGAGACAAAACCAAGCGGCTGATCCATGAAGATGTCCTTGTCAATCTCTCCGTAAAGAAAGGCGTTATTCACATCGAGTTGCCACAACCTCCATCCCTTGCTAGCAGCCAAGGCGATCACCACTCTTACAGAAGTCATCTTCGCAACTGGACTAAATGTCTCCTCATAGTCTTCTCCATACTGCTGTGAGAATCCTCTAGCGACCAGGCGAGCCTTGAAACGATCAATGCTCCCATCAGCCTTCTTCTTCAACTTATACACCCACTTGCAAGTAACCGGAGTAACGCCATCAACCTTGGGCACAAGATCCCAGGTTTCATTCTTCTTCAGAGCATCAATCTCTTCCTTCATGGCATCATCCCACTCCTTTACTCCAGTGGCCTCGTTGAAGTTTGCAGGCTCTCGCTCATCCAGAGGACCTGCAAAGAAGCAGGAGACAAAGCTCACTGCATTCCCATCACAGTACCGAGCCGGTGGCTTAACCACCCTCTTCGATCTCCGAAGACATGGCTCCTTGCTCACGGCTTCCGTTGCTTCTTCGGGCTCCACTCCTACCTGGGGCAAGCATTGAGCAGTGCTCCCCCTGCTTCCTGAGCCAGAAGGCTCAGCCTCGGAGTTCGAAGCAACAGGAGCTACTAGTGAAACAGCAAGCTCCTATTCCAAGCCTTCAGCAGCCTCCACCGGTGCTTCATCAACCTTGCTACTTCCGGTTAGCTCCACCGAGCCACCTCCATATGACGTCAGCTCGTCAAAGACAACATCTCTTGACACCACGAACTTCTTCGTCACAGGGTCCATGCACTTCCATCCCTTCTTCCGCTCATCATAGCCAACAAAGACAAGTTTCCTTGCCTTCGCATCCAGCTTTGTCCGTGAAACATCCGGGACATGCACGTAGCAAGTTGAACCGAACACCCGAAGGTGTCCAACACTCGGCTTCTCCTTCAGCAACAGCTCAATAGGAGTCTTCATGTTGATAGGGCTGAGTGGCATCCGGTTGATAACATAAGCAGCACAAGACATTCCCTCCGCCCAAAAGGACCTTGGGATATCTTTCGCATGAAGCCAGCATTTGCAGGTCTCCGTCAGATGACGGATCTTCCGCTCCGCTACCCCATTTTGTTGTGGAGTGTGAGCACAAGTAAGCTCCCGTTGGATCCCGTGCTTCCTGCAGAAGTTATAAAACTCGGAGGAGACAAACTCCCCCCCCCCCAGTTATCAGTTCTAAGCTTCTTAACCCGCAAGCCAAGCCGGCCTTCTACCAACTCCTTGAACTCCACGAACAAACGGAAGGCTTCCGACTTCTCCTTAAGAAGTGCACCCAAGTATACCTTGAGTAGTCATCAACCAAGACAAGCATGTATTTGCTTCCACTAAGGCTGGCAGTAACCGTTGGTCCCATCAGGTCGCCATGAATACACTCCAGTGGCTTCTTGCTCCTTGTTTGTGATTTATCAAACGGAAGGCGATGTGCCTTACCGTATTGACAGCCCGCACAAACATGCCTGTCACCAAAGGAGGACAACTTAGGCAACCCCTTCACCAAACTTCTACTAGCCATCACCTTCAGCTTGTCCATGCCAACATGCCCAGAGGCAGTCCGCAAGACTCACACCTCAATCCGCCACAAGTCCACGACCAAAGGAAGACAGCAACAGTCCGCCCGGTCACAGCGGACTTGGCGGATACCGCGGACACCATGGCCTTGGCACAAAGTGTGACCAAGTCCAAAACCATCAAGAGCCAATACGAGCATGGCGGCCTCAAAATCTCGTCCACCAAACACCCTAGCACAGACCGCCAACAGTCCGCGAGCTCCTCGCACTTCTGTCCAACGCAGCAGCCAACCGCGGACTCCAAAACACAGTCCGCCAAACGACCTCCACAGCAAATCGCCTGCTGTGCCACCAGAGCTCGACAAGGCCTCAGCCAAGCTCTAAGCCCAGTCCGCAACAGCCCACACCGCGGACACACCAGTCCGCAAGCTTCCCGCGGACACGAGCCAACCCGCCTATCAGCACAAGCTTGCACCCGCGGCCACTGAGCAATGCACCAGTCCGCAACCTTCATCCGCTCAGGCCGCTCCTTGGCAAAGCCAATCAGCAAACATCCTATCCGCAGACTCTAGGCCGCATAGTCCGCGGACTACATGCAAGAAGCCGCTCAGAAGACAGCCGGCTTTCCACTAGACTTTCCACCAGGCCGCACTTCTCAGTCCGCCCAGTCCGCCCAGTCCGCCAAAACTGTCCGCCCAGGCCGCCCGGCCTGTCCCGTCACCCACTTCCACTTCACAAATTTCAACACCAGGAACAATCTGATTGCCTCGAGCCTTGCTACTGGTGCGAAGGTCTGGTCGAAGTCAATCCCCTCCTCCTGTCTGTAAACTTGAGCCACCAGCCTGGCCTTGTTCTTTATGATGACACCATGTTCATCCAGTTTGTTTCTGAAGATCCACTTGGTGCCAATCATATTCTGCTTGTATGGTCTGGGAACTAGCGTCCAAACGTTGCAACGTTCAAATTGATGTAGTTCATCTTGCATGGCCAGAATCCATGCCGCATCTTTGTTCGCCTCGTCGAACTTCTTTGGCTCAACCTCTGACAGGAAGCTAAGATGCAATACTTCGTTAATAGTACCTCTTCGAGTTCTGACACCGACACGAGGATCTCTGATGATCTGATCTCTCGGATGATCCCGCACGTGCCGGATCTCTAGAAGTCTGGCGTCTGGAGCTTCGACTACTTCTTGGGCTTCTCCTTCTTCTAAGGGATTTGTTCCATTTTGATCTTCAACATTTCCAGATGACGTGGAGGTGGAAACTTTGACGTGTAACGCCCCGAAACTCAAAGGAGCAAAGGGGGACGTTTTGGGCCAGTTTGGGTTCTGGCTGTAGGCACACGGCCTGGGACACGGGCGTGTCCCAGGGCGTGTCAAGCGTGTGCCGACACTTAGCCGCGAAGTCGTCGAGATTTTCTGGACGATTCGCTGAGTATGGGCACACGGCCTGCGACACGGGCGTGTCGCAGGGCGTGTCGACCCGTGTCGACACTTAGCCGCGGAGTCGTCGAGTTATACTCGACGAATCGTCGAGAATGGGCACACGGCCCGCGACACGGGCGTGTCGCCGGGCGTGTCGACCCGTGTCGACGATCGTCCCGGGGAAGTCGTCGAGATTCGCTCGACGATCGTCGAGACAAGGCACACGGCCTAGGACACGGGCGTGTCCAAGGCCGTGTCATCAAGTCGTCGAACTGCACGCGACGAAATGTCGAGACCATGTACACGGCCTGGGGCCCAGGCGTGTCAAGGTGACACGGGCCAGGACACGGGCGTGTCCTAGAACCCGTGCAGTGCTCGGGTTGAAAATGGGGAAAATCATGGGGTACACGGCCGGCTACACGGCCGTGTCAGCTGGAACACGGGCGTGTCAGCTCGAACACGGGCGTGTTCGATACCCGTGTTAGGGTCCAGGAGATTCGATTTTGACGGCGAATGCGGCACACGGCCCGAGACACGGGCGTGTGCCAAGCCGTGTTCGGTCCAGATTGGGCATTTCAGCCCCGAATCAAAGCCGTTCGTTTCCTTAGGTTGAGATCCAACGGCTGGGGGTTGTTCCTGAGAGGATATACCCGTGAGTTGACTTAGAAATCCATCACTTTCTTACCTTATCATCTCTCCAAGTCCTTGGAGAAAGAGGAGATCCATTGGAGGAAGAAGAACTAGATCCCGCCATTGGAGGAGCTTCGGAGCTCCGAATCGCGAGCCGACTCCGGATCCACGGAGGCAACGCAAGTGCGGTGATTTCTATCCGATTACTTTTCGATGGCGCCAAAGAGGAACTCAAGGGTAACGATCCTCATCTTGAGCACGAATAGCTCTCTTTCCTAGCATAGGAAGCCCGCTCTCGCGAGTTTGCGGAGAGTTGGAGGCATCCCTTCGGGTAGATATGTAAAGTCCCCGTCGTTTAGAGTCCGTATGCGAGAACGGACGTAGGCATGATGTGTGAAGCCTACCCGGACATGTTGGTCTGGATCGGTGATGTTGCATTGCATAAGGCCGGAGAAGACTCCGTGTTATTGGTTGTTTTTCGGGTTTTCTACGCGGTAGATTGCAGCAGGGAGCCTTGGGGACTAACCCAAAGGTGCACCCGGAAAACTGGGCGGATACGAGATCTTGCCAACTTGGTGGCCTGAGAGCCAACTTGAACATAACGTGGTTATGTGACTTGCGGTAGAATGGGACTCGGCGAAAGTTTGACCCGCGCAAATGGCTTAAATTGTCGTTGCGATGTGAGCACGGGTTAGATGGAACCGTACCCGCTCTATGTCGTTCGGGTTAGAGAGACCTAAGGTTACGTGGCACTCGCCGTTGGCATAGATGTGAGTCTTCGGCGGTCAATGGCTTAAACTGACGTGACCCATGCCAAGAAGACAAATTGCTCATAGGTTTGGCCGTCTAAGTGGCGGTGGTGAGTCCGGAATGTTAATGGCTTTAATTGACGTGACATCGACCGGTTCACCGAGAATGTGCCCTGAGTGCACGGGGCGTGTGGCCATGCGAGCCAACGTCTGTGTTGAAATGGCTATGGATATATACATTGCTCGCTTATGCTAATGTAATGCAGGGAAGGAGCATCGCCGCCCCGAGTTAGGGGGCGGGATCGTTATAATTTGGTCAGCATTGCTGACCGTTGCCTTGTTTTGCCACCGTGCGGTGGTTTATTGCTTGCAGGTGCAGCTGGACCAAGCGGTCAATAGCGGGCTAAAGCCCTTTTTGCGAAGCTGGCCCTCGAAGGCCCAAGTAGAAGTGTTTACTGCTTTATTCATGTATGACCGGCCTGCGTGCCGTGGTTTGTAAAACATGTAATTTTCAAGTGAAACACTTTGTAAGGCCTTAAGGCCGGTTTTGGGTATTTTTGTATAACATTCCTTTTGGTATTAGTGGACATTCATGCTCCTATGCTGGGTTCTTGTTTACAACTCTTATAAACTGCTTCTGCTAGAATGCTCTGTGTAGGACGTTGAGATTGGTTGGATGGTTTCCATACGTAACCACCCGGTCTGTCTGTGGTATATGGCGTCGGGCCCCGACCGGACCTACTGCTATATACTATGCGACGGATAGGGGGTGTTACAATTTTGTATCAGACTACTGGTTTTGGTTGGACTTAAGCTGAATTCGTGGACGAATTCTTTTTAAGGGGTGGTGAGCACATTGTGTGCGTCATCGTTATAACGGTAAAAGAACCCATGAATGTCCACTTAGGAATGAAAATACTCATGTTTGAGGAACCTGCGTGTTCCTATAATTGCTGTTCGCAATTTTATTTGGTCGCTTGACGGTGTTTTGTACCACTATAGGTGACCGGAAGCGGTGCTGGACAGCCAGAATGTCCGGTTTCTGAGGAGCATAGTACACCCGGTGAGGTGTTTGAGCCTCCTCCTTCGTATGAAACCGTTAGAAGGATTGTAGAAGCCGTGTTCGCTGTGACGGGTGCACATCTAGGAGGAAATGTACAACCCTGCGCCCCTGTTGTGGCTTCAACGCCGGTGGGCGCGACGCAGCAGATGACCTTTGGTAGACCTTTGGGGCAGCAGCTGAATATGCATTTAGTGCAGGGCGCGCACACGGTTGAGGAATATTTGCAAGCATTTCTTCTGATAAGTCGCTACCCATGCTTCGAGTTGGATAACGAGCAAACTACAATCGATAGATTTTATAATGGCCTTTGTGCCGAGTTACGAGTTCTACTACTAGGACCAAAGTTATTGGGGTTCCGAGCCTTGGTGGAATCAGCTAGATCATTGGAGGCAGAGTTGAAGAAGACCCTCCCAATGCCAGCGACCATGGTATCGAACTATACAAACCCCATAAGGGCTGCATCCAGCAGAATGCTGGAGAAAGGGGTTATGAAATCGACTAGTAAAGCTACTTACACTTGTTATACTTGTGGAAAGAAAGGGCACTTTGCCCGAGACTGTTGGAATGGTGCTCGGAAGGGTAAGAAACCTATGTCAGGAGCAGTCAAGGATGTCAGTGTAAAGGAAACGACATTCAAAGTGCCGAACACCTCAAAGTCGGCATATCGAAAATGGTATAAGAAGCATAGGACTTCGGGTCCAGCTCCTTCTGGTACTTCTGGGGCGACTACGGGTCATACCCCGGGCACATGTTTCAGCTGTGGCGAGCCGGGGCATTATGCTCGTGAGTGCCTAAAACCCTGGTGGAAGCACGTTGTCGTGACGACAGGTATGGTTTAAAGATAGTTTTGCTTTAAATACTTGTTATGCATATTAGCTTAGGACTACTGTGCTAAGCTTTGTTGCGACTTTACTTTATCTGCGAGAGCGCCGTTCGTTTAGGGAGCTTCGCGTTCCTTTATTCGAAATTTTATTGTGCCTTGGAGTACCTCCTTCGATGGTAAGAGATAAATTGGATGCGTTATAGTCCAATGGTGCTCTTTCGGCGAGGGTAGAATTCGTTGCTCTTAGTTTGTGGTTTGGGAATTAGGAGTACGATCTACAAGCGTCGTTACTTCCGTTGGTGGAGTTCGACGTTATATTTGGCATGGACTGGCTCTCGGAGCAGCAAGCCTACATAGACTGCGGTAGCAAGGAAGTCAACTTGGGAGCAAGTCGTGAGACGACCCTTATGAGCTCAAAGAGGTCGAGCAAGGCGATGATGGCCGCTCTTCAGGTGGTGAAGGCGGTTTGTGCTAGTGTAGAGCTGTTATGTACACTAGTGGAGGTTGTAAAGCCGAAGCCCGTGTTGGATTGTATTTCAGTGGTATTGGAATACCCTGATCTGTTCCCCGCAGATCTTCCTGGAGCCCCGCCTCAGCGGGAGATAGATTTTACGATCGAGCTAGTGCCAGGTGCAAAGCCTGTGTCACGATCCCCGTATCGGCTAACGCCTAAAGTAATGGCGGAGCTGAAAGTTCAACTGTAAGAGTTGTTGGAGCAAGGGTATGCGCGTCCAAGTCCTTCGCCTTGGAGCGCACCGACCCTCTTTATTAAGAAGAAGGATGGAAGGTTGAGGCTGCGTATTAATTATCGGGAGGTCAACAACTTGACGGAAAAGAGCAAGTACCCAAGCCCAAGGATCGATGATCTTTGTGATCAGTTGGTAGGGTCAACGGCGTACTCTAAGGAGATAAGGGAGAGTGATATCCCTAAGATAACGTTCAGTACAGGACACGGGCGCTACGAGTTTACGGTCATGCCGTTTGGGCTGACTAATGCGCCGTCAGTGTTCATGGATTTGATGAACAGGACGTTCAGGGAGTACTTGGACCGTTTCGTGATCGTCTTCATCGACTATATTTTGGTGTACTCGCAAAGTGAGGAAGATCACTTCAAGCATCTTCATTTGGTGTTGAAGACGCTAATGAGAAATCAGTTGTATGTCAAGTTCTCGAAGTGCGAGTTTTGGCTATCCTCAGTGGCGTTCCTCGGGCATATAGTGAGTGGAGAGGGTATTGCGGTGGATCCGGCGAAGATTGTTGCGATACGAGAGTGGCCTGAGCTGGCTACGGTAGCGGAAGTCCGGAGTTTGCTGGAGCTTGCCGGCTACTATAGGCGCTTCGTGGAGAACTTCTCGCGGATAGCGTTACCTCTCACTACTTTGACGAGGAAGGAGCATAAGTTCTTTTGGACGCCGGAGTGCGCGCGAGCTTTTGAGGAGTTATAATGTCGGTTGACTACGACGCCTGTGCTGACTTCGCCAAGTGGAACCGAAGGCAATGAGATTTTTAATGATGCGTAGGGCAGCGGTTTGGGTTGCGTGCTACTGCAACACGGAAGCGTAATAGCGTATGGCCGTGAGTTTTGCCTTGAAGCTATGGAGGCATAATTGTATACGGTGTGAAAGTGGATCTCTACGCCGGTCACAAGAGCCTAAAGTACCTGATAGATTAGAAGGATCTGAATATGCGGCAGCGTAGATGGATGGAGTTCCTGGGGGACTATACATTCAAGATCCACTACGTGCCTGGCAAAGGGAATGCGGTTGCGGACGCGTTGAGTCGCCGAGCCCCAGCTCAAGCCAATTGGCTATCGGTGCATGATGAGCGGTTGGTGGGGGAGTTGGAGGCATTGGGGATCGTTTGTGTGGACCAGCAATCAAGTGCTGAAGCAGTTCTGAATTGGACTGAAGTCCAATATGACCTGGCTGATCGTTTTCGACGGGCTTAGGATACGGATGCTCATATGAAGCAGTTCATGATAGAGGCCCTGGATGGGTCAAATTCCCAATCCGTCGTGGAGGACGGATTGCTTTGGAAAGACGGTCGTCTGTGCGTCCCAAGTGTGGGCAATTTACGGGTGGAGTTGTTGTGCGAGGCGCACCATACCAAGTACTCGATTCACCCGGGGAGCACGAAGATGTACCGTGATGTAAAGAAACTATTTTGGTGGCCGGGTTTGAAAAAGGATGTGGCGCTATCCGTAGCGAAGTGCCAAACCTGCGCCTTGGTAAAGGCGGAGTGCCAAAAGCCGGGAGGATTTCTTAAGTCCTTGCCTATTCCGGAGTGGAAATTTGATGACATCTCTGTGGACTTTGTGCACGGTTTGCCAAGGTCGCAAAAGGGGAACGACGCCATTTGGGTGGTTGTTGATCGATTAACGAAGGTGTCGCATTTTATTCCGCATAGGAAGGACGATCCGGTGGAGAAGCTGGCAAAGCTTTATGTGGATAATATAGTACGGCTTCATGGTGTGCCCCGCAGCATCGTGAGTGACCGAGATGGGCGGTTCACGTCCAATGATTGGAGGCTGGTGCAGCAAATGTTGGGAACAAAGCTGAAGTTTAGCACAGCCTTCCACCCACAAACGGATGGGCAGACCGAGAGGGTGAATAGAACCATGGAAGACATGCTTCGCATGTGTGTCTTGGATTTTGGAAAGCAATGGGAAGACCACCTTTATTTGGTGGAGTTCGCATACAACAACAGCTACCAAGCAAGTATTCAGATGGCGCCTTTCGAGGCCCTTTATGGTAGAAGATGTCGCACGCCGTTGTCTTGGATAGAAACGGGTGAGTCAAAGTTGTATAAGCGATCGGAAGTAGAGGGTGCTACTTCTTTGGTGAGAACCATTCGGGAGAGGTTGCTTATCGCTCAGGACCGACAAGCAAAGTACTATAATGCCAAGCACAGGAATGTGGAGTTCGCTGTGGGCGATTAGGTATACTTAAAAATCAAGCCGTTCAAGGGTGTCTCGTAGGTGCGACGAGTGAAAAAGCTAAGCCCGAGATACCTTGGGCCGTTTGAGGTTCTGGAGCGAGTTGGCTAAGCGGCCTATAGGTTGGAGCTAAGTGGTTTACATGATGTATTCCATATTTCGGTGCTTTGGAAGGTGGTGCAAGAGCCTACGCAAGTGATCGCGGTTGATCAAGTACCGGTGGATAGTGGGCTAACGACAAAGGTCAAGCCCGTATGGATTGAGGACTCGGAGGTCAAGCGGCTACGCAATAAAGAGATCAGGATGGTCAAGGTCCGGTGGGACAATTGCGGTCGTGAGGAGCTCTCTTGGGAGCGAGAGCAGACTATGCTTGACGAGTATCCGGAGTTGTTCCGCTCAGGTACAAATTTTGTTTTTGTATGTCTTTCCTTTATGTAATTTCGTGGGCGAAATTCTTTTAAGAGGGGGAGAGTTGTAACGCCCGAAACTCAAAGGAGCAAAGGGGGACGTTTTGGGCCAGTTTGGGTTCTGGCTGTAGGCACACGGCCTGGGACACGGGCGTGTCCCAGGGCGTGTCAAGCGTGTGCCGACACTTAGCCGCGAAGTCGTCGAGATTTTCTGGACGATTCGCTGAGTATGGGCACACGGCCTGCGACACGGGCGTGTCGCAGGGCGTGTCGACCCGTGTCGACACTTAGCCGCGGAGTCGTCGAGTTATACTCGACGAATCGTCGAGAATGGGCACACGGCCCGCGACACGGGCGTGTCGCCGGGCGTGTCGACCCGTGTCGACGATCGTCCCGGGGAAGTCGTCGAGATTCGCTCGACGATCGTCGAGACAAGGCACACGGCCTAGGACACGGGCGTGTCCAAGGCCGTGTCATCAAGTCGTCGAACTGCACGCGACGAAATGTCGAGACCATATACACGGCCTGGGGCCCAGGCGTGTCAAGGTGACACGGGCCAGGACACGGGCGTGTCCTAGAACCCGTGCAGTGCTCGGGTTGAAAATGGGGAAAAATCATGGGGTACACGGCCGGCTACACGGCCGTGTCAGCTGGAACACGGGCGTGTCAGCTCGAACACGGGCGTGTTCGATACCCGTGTTAGGGTCCAGGAGATTCGATTTTGACGGCGAATGCGGCACACGGCCCTGGACACGGGCGTGTGCCAAGCCGTGTTCGGTCCAGATTGGGCATTTCAGCCCCGAATCAAAGCCGTTCGTTTCCTTAGGTTGAGATCCAACGGCTGGGGGTTGTTCCTGAGAGGATATACCCGTGAGTTGACTTAGAAATCCATCACTTTCTTACCTTATCATCTCTCTAAGTCCTTGGAGAAAGAGGAGAGCCATTGGAGGAAGAAGAACTAGATCCCGCCATTGGAGGAGCTTCGGAGCTCCGAATCGCGAGCCGACTCCGGATCCACGGAGGCAACGCAAGTGCGGTGATTTCTATCCGATTACTTTTCGATGGCGCCAAAGAGGAACTCAAGGGTAACGATCCTCATCTTGAGCACGAATAGCTCTCTTTCCTAGCATAGGAAGCCCGCTCTCGCGAGTTTGCGGAGAGTTGGAGGCGTCCCTTCGGGTAGATATGTAAAGTCCCCGTCGTTTAGAGTCCGTATGCGAGAACGGACGTAGGCATGATGTGTGAAGCCTACCCGGACATGTTGGTCTGGATCGGTGATGTTGCATTGCATAAGGCCGGAGAAGACTCCGTGCTATTGGTTGTTTTTCGGGTTTTCTACGCGGTAGATTGCAGCAGGGAGCCTTGGGGATTAACCCAAAGGTGCACCCGGAAAGCTGGGCGGATACGAGATCTTGCCAACTTGGTGGCCTGAGAGCCAACTTGAACGTAACGTGGTTATGTGACTTGCGGTAGAATGGGACTCGGCGAAAGTTTGACCCGCGCAAATGGCTTAAATTGTCGTTGCGATGTGAGCACGGGTTAGATGGAACCGTACCCGCTCTATGTCGTTCGGGTTAGAGAGACCTAAGGTTACGTGGCACTCGCCGTTGGCATAGATGTGAGTCTTCGGCGGTCAATGGCTTAAACTGACGTGACCCATGCCAAGAAGACAAATTGCTCATAGGTTTGGCCGTCTAAGTGGCGGTGGTGAGTCCGGAATGTTAATGGCTTTAATTGACGTGACATCGACCGGTTCACCGAGAATGTGCACTGAGTGCACGGGGCGTGTGGCCGTGCGAGCCAACGTCTGTGTTGAAATGGCTATGGATATATACATTGCTCGCTTATGCTAATGTAATGCAGGGAAGGAGCATCGCCGCCCCGAGTTGGGGGCGGGATCGTTATAATTTGGTCAGCATTGCTGACCGTTGCCTTGTTTTGCCACCGTGCGGTGGTTTATTGCTTGCAGGTGCAGCTGGACCAAGCGGTCAATAGCGGGCTAAAGCCCTTTTGCGAAGCTGGCCCTCGAAGGCCCAAGTAGAAGTGTTTACTGCTTTATTCATGTATGACCGGCCTGCGTGCCGTGGTTTGTAAAACATGTAATTTTCAAGTGAAACACTTTGTAAGGCCTTAAGGCCGGTTTTGGGTATTTTTGTATAACATTCCTTTTGGTATTAGTGGACATTCATGCTCCTATGCTGGGTTCTTGTTTACAACTCTTATAAACTGCTTCCGCTAGAATGCTCTGTGTAGGACGTTGAGATTGGTTGGATGGTTTCCATACGTAACCACCCGGTCTGTCTGTGGTATATGGCGTCGGGCCCCGGCCGGACCTACTGCTATATACTATGCGACGGATAGGGGGTGTTACATGACGTACTTAGGAGTGTCATCTTTAGTGGTCTCATCCAGACTCAGTTGTTCAAGTCGTGCACCTGCATCTTCAAGAATACCACTGGAAGAATTGCTGTTAAGCAAACTTCCTTCATCAAATACAACATTTATTGATTCTTCTACCACTAGGGTTTTCTTATTGAAGACCCTATATGCCCGACTGTGGGAACTATAGCCCATGAATATGCCTTCGAAGCATTTTTCACCAAATTTAGTAGGCGGGTACTTCCCATTATTCAGTACATAGCATCTGCAACCAAAGATCCTCAAGTAGGACATGGTTGGTTTCCTGCCTTTCAATAGCTCGTAAGGCGTCTTACGATGATGCTTGTTGATCAGTGCTCGGTTTTGTACATGACAAGCTGTATTGACGGCCTCTGCCCAGAAGTATTCTGCGAGAGAAGCGTCTTTCAACATTGTCGTGCAGGCTTCAATGAGAGTTCTATTTCTCCTCTCCGCAACTCCATTTTGCTGAGGAGTGCGCGGGGAGGAAAACTCATGAAAGATACCTTGTTCTTCATAAAACTCTGTCATAGCACCAGATTCGAATTCTGTTCCATGGTCACTTCTGATTTTGACCACTGAGCAGTTAAATTCGTTCTGAACCTGCTTGACAAAACTAGTGAAGATGTCAAACGTATCTGACTTTCGTTTCAAAAAGAACACCCATGTAAACTGAGAATGATCATCAACTATCACTAGCGTATAGGACTTGCCTCCCAAGCTATGAACTTGCATTGGACCAAACAAGTCCATATGTAAAAGGTAAAGACATCGGGAAGAGTCTTTGTCTGCAATGCTCTTAAAGGTAGCCCGAGTCTGTTTGCCCATCTGGCATGCAGGACAGGGGCTATCTTTGATGCACTTGATACTGGGAGCATCCCTTACTAAGTTCTTAGAAAACAGCATACTAATTGTCTTGAAATTAATATGTGTCAATCTCTTGTGCCATTGATCACAAAGAGATGCACTGCCTGTCGCCACAAGGCATACGGGGGTAGATGAATCTACACTGAGAAAATCTAAGCAGAAGATATTTCTGCTCCTAATGCCTGATAATACCGTCTCAGAAGAGGTACGTGAAATTATCAGACATTTATCCTTGCAGAACTTAACGTCATAACCTTTGTCACATAACTGACTTACACAGATCAGGTTATGGTTTAACCCTTCAACATAAGCCACGTCGGTGATAGAGATTATACCGTTGGAAATCATACTGTAACCTCTGGTGACTCCTCGATCTGACCCTCCAAAGATGACTTTGGGTCCATTCTCGACTGGAGTGTAATCACGCAGCAGGCTTCTTGTCCCAGTCATATGCCGGGAGCATCCACTGTCCAAATACCAGATCGGCGTTTTAGTGGCCTTTGGACATTCCTGTAAAACATAATTAATTTCCCTTAGGAACCCAATCGAACTTGGGTCCTAGATTCCTGGTTAGCATACTCCCCCTCGGTTGGTTAACCCTACGAGTGGTCGGCCTCGCATTGCTAACATAGGGAGTCTCGTAATACCTTGGATTAAACCAACAATCCACGGCAAAGTGACCGACTTTGCCACAGCACCAACAGTCGAATCTGTTGTACCTCTTCCTAGGCTCCTGCCTTACCTTGACAATGGTGGGTACAGCTGGGGCCTTGGATCTGGAGGTGGAGGCCTCATGGTGACAGCAGTCACATGACTTCGTCACCTTCTGTATAACAGGCTTGGCTTTTGGTGCCTGCTTTCCATTATGGCCGCTAGAGAATTGACCATAACTTCACATGTGGATTTCCTCATAAGGTGCCTTGGGGGCACTCTCACCGAAGTTCCAGGGAAAGGTCCAACCATCATATCGGCTCTTTGGCTTTGCAACCGAGGGCCGGAAATGATGACCAAAGGTTGATTCAAAGTCATGTTGGTTGCAAGGAAAGCTAGGCTTTCTGAACGCAACGGGACTGAGCAGAGCCTTTCCCTTTTCATCAGCAGAGGCCTTCTTGGCGGCCTTATTCTTCCTCTGGTTCTTGTTTCTCCTGGAAGAGGAACCAGATACCCCTACATGCCCCCAAGCCAGCTCCTTTGGCCTGAGCAGAGAAGGTATCAACAACTGGAAGAACTGTTTTTGGCATAGAGAAGCTCTTGACGATCTTCCTTTCTGCCGCAAGTTGTTCTTCCAACTTGTCGACTTCCTCCTGCTTAAGATCAAGGAGCTTAAGAGACTCTGAATGCTTTGAAGTCAGGTCAAGGTGCTCCTGTCGGAGAGAAATCAAACTAGTGACATCTTCCCTTAGGGATAGACACTCACCCTTAAGGAATTTCACTTCTTTTTTCTCAGCCTTCAGTCTCTTACGGCACTCCTCGAAAGTGTTGAGCAGAAGCTCATATTTCTCGAGGAGCTCCGCTTCACGGGCCGAAGAGCTATCCTCAGGTTCATCATCCTGAGACTCAGGATCAGAGTCGGAGTCGGAGAGAGGGGTGTGAGCTTTTACCTTCCCAATAAATGGGGGGCATTCTCCTTCTGAGTCGGAGCGACCCACCAGCCCGAAGTAGGCTTCCTCATCATCACTGGAGTCTGAGGAATCAGACTCACTCAGTGTCTTTGGCCTTTTGGCGATGTAGCTCCGCTCTTTCTTCTTATCTCTCGAAGATTTGTGCTCCTCTTCTTTCCCTTTTTCTCTCTTGCCTTGATAGCAGTCGGCCACGACGTGTCCTGGCTTATTGCATCCAAAGCAAATAATGTCAGAGGAGCGATGTTTGTTCGGTTTAGAGGCATACCTGTCAGAAGAATAATTTTTCTTCTGATGCCTGGAGGAGGAGCCGTCTCTCTTTCTTTGATTCCTCATCTTGAGGAACTTCTTGAACTCTCGGGTGATGAGGGAGAAATCCTCCTCCGACAGCTCTGAGCTGGAGGAGCATGGCTCGGAGTCCTCATCCTCATCCTTTTTCCTGGCACGGTATGAAACCGCACCCTTGCCTTTTCTGGAGTGACTGGCTTTTAGAGCCACAGTCTTTTCTTTGGTCGCAGCCTTCTCTGCTTCTTCTTCTGCTTTCCTGGTGTTCAGCTGAAGCTCATAGGACATCAGCTTCCCAAACATAATTTGCGGGTCAGTTTCAGCTAGTCTGTCAAACTCTCGGATGACGTAGATCTTTGTGTCTCATTCTTTAGTAAGGGACCTAAGGAATTTATCATTGAGTTCACCATTAGTGAACACTCTTCCATATCCTTTGAGGGCGTTAACAATCTTGAGGAAGTTCTCGTAGGTGACTCCGATCTCTTCCTTAGGCCCTTGTCTGAAGGCCTCATATTTCTGGTTCAGGAGGGATCTCCGATCATCCCTCACTTCATCAGTGCCCTCCATTAGGATGATCAGGTCATGCCAGATCTCCTGAGCTGTCCTGCAGTTGCAGAAGTTCTGCATCATTGAGTCATCAATCGCGCTGACCAGAATGTTCTGCGCCTTCTTGTCAAGTCCTACTAGCACCATCTCGTCCTTGTCCATTTCAGAAAGTTTCTTTGGCACTTTCTGGGTAGGATCAATGGTGGAGGCCTTAGTGGGGACATAAGGCCCCTCCTCCACGATCATGAAGAGTCGAGGATCAACAGCTTCCATGTAGAACCTGATCCTTTCCTTCCAGATAGGAAAGTTGAGTCTGGTGCACACTGGGATCTTGCCTGTGTACTTGAGCCCGTCCATAGTAGATGTTTGTCTTCTTCTTGACACTAGTGGCAGGATTCTACTCAAGGTGTGAACCTTTTTGATGAGTAACCTCGCTTTGATACCACTTGAAAGTCCACCTAGTGTCAACTATCTTCACCTATGGGGGGGGAATAGGTGACGTGCAGCGTTTTTGCAGAATTTATAATAGTAGCTGCACAATAAAAATAAACAGCACAGCACACAGAAAACACAAGCTATTTATAGTGGTTCCCCGAGTTGGGTACATCCACTTTCCCCCTTCGACCTATCTCCCAACAAGGGACGACTCGGTCTCTTCACCAACAGGATTGAAATCCAATCCTTGCACTATCGGAAGGAACCCTTCCACACGTAGGAGTCAACACTCCCACACACGGGTTGCACCCAACCCTTACAACTCGGAACAAACGTTCCTTTACAACAAAAGTAAAACTAGAATGTACAAGAGATACAAACTACGTTTGGAGACTACGTGTCCCTCTTTGTTGACGACGTGTTCTTGAAGTCCACAAAGAGTCCACAACCCTAGATCTCTCTTGGAGAGGATCTCCCCGGAACCGGCGGCGGCAAGATGGGCGACGGCAAGGTTCACGGGATCGGCGGCGACGACGATGTGCGGCTGCTTGTACTTTGGAGATCCAAACTTCGTAGCGAAGCTAGCTAGGTCTACCAACGGTCACACGAGGATCGGTCGTCTCGATCGATTCGGACGGGGAAGTTTTTCCCGATCAACAAATCGAGAGACAAGGGATCTCTGGATAGACGCGTGAGACTCTAAGCTTGGCTAAGCTTCTGTCGCCGAAAGATCAGGAAGAAATCTCGATCAAAAGCGGCGACCAACTAGCGAGCAGCGACGGCGGCGGCGGAACTGTTTCGCGATATTAGGTTTAGATCGTGCTCGGCTTCTTGTTGTGTGTTCGTAGGTACTGTTCAAAAATACCCTGTATTTATACTGTAGACAACTTCAATATGACCGTTGCGGGACCCACAAGAAGAATCCCGAAATCCCGGTCCAGAACATTGACAGCGGCAGAATCCGGTTCAGGAATTTCCAGAAAAATTGCCAAGCCAAAATCGGCGAGAATCGAAAGTGAATCTCGTCGAGTCGTCGAGAATCAAAGGTGATTCTCGACGATTCGGCGAGAATCAAAGATGATTCTCGTCGAATTTGACTTGGTTGCACGCACTGATTTAGCCGGGTCGAGACGGCGAGAATCAGCCAGTGATTCTCGACGATTCGGCGAGAATCACTAGTGATTCTCGCCGAATAGGCGAGAATCACTTGGTGATTCTCGTCGATTCTTACTTAGAATCAGAGTTGCTTGCTTCGAAGTGTAGTTGGATCGAGTCGGCGGGAATAAGCCACTGATTCTCGGCGATGCGATTAGTGATTCTCACCGATTTACACTTAGACGAATTTTCGTCTTTCCACCCAATATGTGCTCCTTGACTCATCCTTGCTCCTTGTCTGCTCTTGCAAAATCACAGCCCTGTACTTGAAAGTAAGTGCACTCCAATAGAGAGAGTACACGTAGGCCAACACACTGATCTGCTCAACGAGGGATTACGTCGTGCAGACCCGTGTATATTGACCTACTGCACCCTGACATTGGTGTGCACTTAGCGTGGAATAACTGCAAGCACAACTTGAGATAGTTTGTCAAAAACATTGCCTATTTACCTTAGCTTGTACAGGGGCTTCTTCAAACCAGGTACGTTGTGGATACAATGCCCAACACATGGCGTGCCCCGCAGCATCGTGAGTGACCGAGATGGGCGGTTCACGTCCAATGATTGGATGCTAGTGCAGCAGATGTTGGGAACAAAGCTGAGTTTTAGCACAACCTTTCATCCGCAGACGGATGGGCAGACCGAGAGGGTCAATAGGACAATGGAAGACATGCTTCGCATGTGCGTCCTGGACTTTGGGAAGCAGTGGGAGGACCACTTATACTTGGTGGAGTTCGCGTACAACAATAGCTACCAGGCGAGCATACAAATGGCGCCCTTCGAGGCCCTTTATGGTAGAAGATGACGCACGTCGTTGTCTTGGTTGGAAACAGGTGAGTCAAAGTTGTACAAACGCCAAGAGGTGGAAGATGCTACGTCGTTGGTTCGAACGATTTGAGAGAGGTTGCTAATCGCTCAAGACCGCCAGGCTAAGTACTATAATGCCAAGCACAGGAACGTGGAGTTCGCTGTTGGTGACTGGGTGTACTTGAAGATCAAGCCTTTCAAGGGTGTCTCGCGGGTGCGGCGCTTGAAGAAGCTAAGCCTGAGGTACCTTGGACCGTTTGAGGTTCTGGAGCGGATTGGTGAAGCAGCTTATCGGTTGAAGCTATCAGTGGAGCTTAGTGGTCTACACGATGTATTCCATATATTGGTGCCTCAGAAGGCGGTGCAAGAGCCTTCGCATGTGATCGCGGTGGATCAAGTGTCAGTGGATAATGGGTTGACGACGAAGGTCAAGCTCATTCATATTGAGGACTCGGAAGTCAAGCGGCTACACAACAAAGAGATCAGGATGGTCAAGGTCCGTTGGGACAATTGCGGTCGGGAAGAGCTCTCTTGGGAGCGAGAGCAGACCATGCTTGAGGAGTACCCGAAGTTATTCCACTCAGGTACCATTTAAGTTTTGTATTTATCTTTCCTTTATGTAATTTCGGGGACGAAATTCTTTTAAGAGGGAGAGAGTTGTAACGCCCCGAAACTCAAAAGAGCGACGGGAGGCGTTTTGAGGCAAGTTTGGAATTTGGCAGGGGGCACACGGCCTGGGACACAGGCGTGTCCCAGGGCATGTCGTGCTTGGGTCGACGATCTGGCCGTGTGGTCGACGAATTTTGGAGTCGACGATCGTCGAGCAGCGAACACGGCCTGAGACACGGGCGTGTCAAAGGCTGTGTCCTTCTCGGGTGGTTAGCCGATTTTTGTTCAAGGGTGAAACACGGCCTGGAAGCCCAGGCATTTTCGGTGGTGACACGGGCGTGTCAACTAGGACACAGGCGTGTCCAAAACCCGTGTGTGTCTCGGGTTGGTGTTGGTCCTGTGTCGATGGAGGAACACGGCTGGGAACACGGCCGTGTACTGGATGACACGGGCGTGTCAGGTCAAACACGGGCGTGTTGGTTGCCCGTGTTCTTCTGGGACGCGTCGGTTTCGACGGCGAATGGGGAACACGGCCCTGGACACGGGCGTGTCACAGGCCGTGTTCGGCCCAGATTTTGCATTTCAGCTCTAAATTGTGGTCTTTCGTTTCATTATTTTGGGATCCGACAACTGGGGGTTGTTCCTGGTGAGATATACCCGGGAATAGGGTTGGAAATCCGTCATTTCAACTTACCATTCTCTTTCTAAAGATCTAGAGAAAGGGGAGAGCAAGGAAGAAGAAGGAGGCTAGATCCGGTCACTGGCGGAGCTTCGGGGCTCCAAATCGCGAGCCGACTTCGGATCTACAGAGGCAAGGAGATTGCGGTGCTTTTCAACCGCATACATTTCCATGGCGCCAAGGAAAACGCTAGGGTAACGATTCTCATCCCAGGATATGTGAAGTCCTCTTTTCCTTTGCATAGGAAGCTCGTTCTCGCGAGTTTGCGGTGAGTTGAGGCGTTCCTTCGGGTAGACATGAATAATCCCCGTTGTGTATATGTAGAGTCCATAATCGAGAACGAATATAGGCATGATGTGTGAAGCCTGCCCACACAAGTTGGTCTGGATCGGTGATGTTGCATTGCATGAATGGTCGGAGAAGCCTCCGCGCGAATGTTTGTTTTTCGGGTTTTCTACGTGGTAGATTGCAACAGGGAGCCTTGGGGATTAACTCCAAGGTGCACCCGGAAAACTGGGCAGATGCGTAATTCTGCCAACATGGTGGCCTGGGAGCCGACCTGAACATAACTGGGTTATGTGTTGTGTGTTGGATACGGGACTCGGGGAAGCTTGACCCGCGCAGACGACTTAAATTGACGTTGCGGTGTGAGCAACGGGTTAGGCGGAACCGTACCCGATCTATGTGGTTCGGTTAGAGAGACCTAAAGTACGTGGTACTCGCCGTTGGCATAGATGGAGGGTCTTAGGCAGTGGCCAGAAAGACCAAATGCTCACAAGATATTGCCGTCCAGGGGGCGGTGGTGAGTCAGCGGACTTTGACTGTGTTCACCGAGAATGTGCCCTGAGTGTAATGGGTGTGTGGTCGTGCGTGTTCACACTTGTGATGAAGTGTTTATTCACTATGCTGCTTAATTATGCTAACAATGTACAGGGAAAGAGCATCGCCGCCCCGATTTTGGGGGCGGGATCGTTATAATTTGGTCAGCATAGCTGACCGTTGCTTTTGTTTGTCACCGTTGCGGTGGATTGTTGCTTGCAGGTGCTGCGGAGCCGAGCAGTAAATAGCGGGCTAAAGCCCAAGTTGCTGAGCCGGCCCTCGAAGGCCTAAATTGAGTGTTTACTTGTTTTATTCATGTGTGACCAGCCTGCGTGCCGAGATTTGGAAAACATATTATTTGAGTAAACAGTTGTAAGGCCATGGTACTTGTGTATTGTACTTCATTTCTATTGTTTTGAGTAGTGGACATTCAGGCTTGTGGCTGGGTTCTTTAATTTGCAACCTTTAATAATTGCTTCCGCTAGAATGACTCTGTGTAAAACGTTGGTTATTAGTTGGATGGTTTCCATTGAGTAACCGCCCGGTCTGTCTGTGCTCTATGGCGTCGTGCCCCAGCCGGACCTACTGCTATATGCTATGCGACGGATAGGGGGTGTTACAGAGTGCTCGGGGAAGCGCTAGGAATGATCTTGATGGAGGAGCGTGTGAAGGCTCTCTTGAACGGTCTTGACGACGTAGCGCGCGGGGGCGCGCTTGGAATGATCTTGATGGCAGAGCGCTCCGAGGGACGTGCGCAAAGGGGGAGCGCACACCGGGAAGAACTTGCACACGGATGGGTGTGCGCACGAAGGGGCGTTCACATAAATGGGGAGCGTGCGCACGAGGGGGCGTACACACAAAGGAATGCACGCAAAGAGGAGCGCGCGCAAAAAGAGACGCGCACATGAAGGGGCCGCCCGGGGCATAGGGTCTCCTTCCTCGGGCCACCCGGGTCGGTCATGGTTGTCGGCCTCTCTCTTCCCTGGGCCGCCCAGGGCTCGAGGTCTCCTTCCCCGGTACGTCGGGACCGGCCCGGGGAGCGGCCATCGGGCACCGGCCATCGGCCGCAGCCGGCCAGATCGGGAGAGGGGCTGTCGGCCGAGCACTCCTCGACAGAAGGCGGAGTGTGGTTAGCCGCTCCCGCCGCCTCCCGAGGAGGCCGCAAGATGGGAGGCTCCCGCCGGTCGGGACGGCCGACGGGATTGTCGCGCCTCGCGACCGTGGGCACGCGGCTACGAGGCGCGGCCCTCCGGCCGACCGGAAGCCGGACCAGCTTGCGCCGGCCCGCCGACTGCGGGAGGGAGAGGCTGGCAACCATGTCCGGCCCGGGCGGCCAGGGGAAGGAGACCCCAAACGCGCAGATCGCGCGCGATTGCCTGCGCCGATCACGCACAGCGGTTCTCCATGATCTCCATGATGGGATCGTGGGCAGTGGACTAACCACACCCTCAATATTTTATAAATAGGTTGGTCCCATCATTTATATTTAATTTTTTATTGTTGCCTTGGCCGGACAAAAAATCTAGGTACTGGTACTAGTAAATCTAATCCGACTTCTAGCAAACTCAAATTACATCAAAAATTTATTTTTTTTCTTCTTTTTGAAAGACTCAATTATGCTGCTAGCAAACCCAAATTCTAATTCAATTCCGCCACCTTTATTACTCCCGCTCATAACTCCCCTCCCTCTTCTGTTCGCGACTTCAGGAACAAAAATAAATAATTCTTTTTAAACTTAATTAAAATTTGTGAACGTAATTAATTTTTTGTTTGATAAACTTAATTAATATTTTGTTCGGTAAATTTAATTATTTTTCAGCGCAATGACAGTTGGTGCGGCGGCGATGGCGGTTTCGGAGCGGCGGCGGCAGCGATGGTGGTTGGCGCAGCGGCAACTATGGAGGTTGGCATGGCGACGATGATGACGGTTTCGATGCGGAGGCGGCGGCGATGGCTGTTGGGGCAGCTGCGGCGATGGCGGTTGGCGTGGCGGCGGTGATAGCGGTTGGCCCCTAAAAGGGCTCGCCGCACGCCGTGTCCCCCCTAAAACGGCTAGCCGCACCCCATGCGCGGGGTGCTGACATTCGAGAAACCCCCACTAATGGCGTAACAGCCCAGGCCTTAACTGCTACGGAAACCGCCGCTGTCGTTGCAGCCGCCACGGCGTATCCTCCCAGGCCGAGCGTGCTCTTCATCGTCCAGCCCCCTGCCGTCATGCGGAGGGTTGGTTTCCTCACCGCCCAGGCCGAGCGGCAAAATTGTCGCCCGACGCTGACCGGCCCATCGCGCAGGAAGCAGGATGGCCCAGATCGGCGGCCCTCTGGCCGCCCAATCTAGGGTGCTTCTCTGTCTGGTGGGGCGGGCGGCTCCCTGGCCGCCTGCCACCATTTTTGTTACCCCGCCTGGGGGCAGGGACGCCCAGGTCGGGCAACCTTCTGGCCGCCCAATCTGGGCGGCAATCCCGCAGGGTGAGACGGGCGCCTCCCAGGATGCCCGCTCAATTAAGCTTTTCCCCTCGCCTTGGGGGAAGGCCGCCCGAGCTGGGCGACATCTTTGTTGCATGCGGCGGACAGCCCCTTGGCTGGCCGCCCCGCCTGGGGATGTGCCGCCCAAAATCAGGCGAAACTTTGGCCGCCCGGTTGAGGGGGCCTGCTCGCCGCCACTAGATGACAGCAGCCTCGCCGCTCGGGCAAAGTTGGGGGGCCCTTTTCCCCGGTCACCGATCTTCTCTCCGCCTAGGCTAGGCGGCCAAATTGGCCTCCCGAACTTGGCTCCCGACCCTCTCTGGTCACCGCCCTTGTCGGCCGCTCATCCCTCGCAGGAGGAGCGGTTATTTTCCGGCAAGGGCGGTTATTTTATTGGTCGGGTCGGTCTTATCTTTTGTGTAAATATGGTGATCCATGTGCTCTAAACGAAGCGATCCTATTCGTCTGCCCGGTGGTTACGGTAGGAAATTACAGGCTTGCCCCTCTTGAGATCTATAAATAGACTCATCTCCCTCTCATTTTCATCTCTTCCTCGGCTGCAAATTTCTTCTACAGATTTTCTCTCTTCTCTCTCCCCCTACAATTTTCTCTCTCCACGGCTTCCCTTCCTTGCACGCTTTTGTGTGCGCCTCTTACGTGCGCGCTTCTTTCGTGTGAGCCTCTTTTGTGCGCCCTCTTCCGTGCGCCCTTCCGTGTGCGCCTCTTCCGTGCACACTTCTGCGCGCTACTCTTATATGTGTGCTCCCGCATGGGCCCTTCCGTGTGCGCTCTTGCGCACGCCTTTTTCTAGTGCGCGTTGCGTGCTCTCCTCCAGCTGCTCCCGCCTTCAAGCTAAAATCAAAGACCTCAAAGTATCCACAAACACGAAGCTCCTAATTACAGTGAGAAACAATTATAGCTCCGTGAAGGGTGAATTGTCACCCTCCGAGCACAACTCTCTCTCTCTCTCTCAATTTGTTACGAGAGACGACATGTTGCCCTCGAATTTTTCAAAGAAGCTTTGTACAACATCCAACAAATAATGAAAGTTTGGTAGACACAGATCCGGCCACTTGATTTTTCACCCGATTGAAGAGTTTTCCATGTCAAAAAAAATTCTCTTGTCAGCTTTTTTTTCTCTGTGACTGTTTGCTCGCTCGACCGCTCCAGGACTAAGACTGTTCAATTTAGTCCGGTCTACTGGAGTCTCGAGCGATCCGCAACAGTAATGATTTGATAGAAGCCAAATCAAATTTGCTAATAAGAACACCGAAAATCTAGTAATTTGATAACATCCATGAAAAAAATACCTCTCACAGTTAATTTTCAGACTTTTTTTTGCATGAATTTTAAGAAATATAAACTTGCCCAGCTACCCGGCATGTTTTTGTAATTTCAAAAATATAATTCAAAATATATAAATAAATTCGTGCGCACGGTGCATGTTAAAGATCAGTCTTCTAGAAAAAAAGCGGATTTTCTGCCGTGCTTAAGATAAAGAGACCAAGTGGAATAAATTATTAATTATATAATTGATTTACATGCATATTATTAAAATATTTACAAGACATCACAGTCCTTAGATTACTCGTCTGAATTTTAAACTGACTTTCTAGATGCATGTCAACAGAATCGCACCAATTCTACCTGTTTGTAGAGTATGGGTGCGTTTGGCAGGGCGGATCCTGCCGTAGTCGTGCGGACTGTATCGCTCGATCAGGGCTGCAGCTCATTTGATCGGATTGCAGCCAGAACGCGATTTTCACATATTTTCTACGAAAATCAACCAGCCAAAGGTCATCGTAGTTGTGATGCCGTGCTCACGCCGCTCATCTACAGCTCACTTAAGACTTAAATGAACAATTTTTATCATCAAATTATAACCAACATATTATATAAGTTTTATATTCATTTTCACTTGCTTGATTCAAAAGAATGTTCCCTTGCTTCTCTTTTTTTTACTAGTTACATTAAAGTAAGGCTCATTTTCTAGGTTGTATTTTTCAAAAGAACTCAAAACACTATTTTGTCTTAGGCCTTGTTTGACATGGTGGCGTCGGTCGTAAATACGTGAGTTAAAATGTCATTCTTTAAAAATCACTTAACAAACATTATCTGTTTAAACAAAAAAGTGAATGAAGTTCTTTATGTGAGCATTAACAAATGACAATTTAACCCTCGTGTTCATGACTACCACCACCGTACGAAACGGAGCCTTAGATTCATTTTTCGAAAACACACACTATTTGAATAACCTCCATTTATTGTCCTATTTCAATCTCGGGGAGGGAGCTGAATTCAAAAATAATGTTAATTAGACTCTCTTTGGCCCAATGGTGACAGTTAAGAAAATAGTCGTTATGAAACTGTAAGTTTCAAATATAATTGACAAATTGATGTCCATTAAAAATATTTATTAACCATACAAAAATCAGGAGACACGTGGCACTAAGTCACATAAAAGCATAGAGGCTAGAGCTATGTGCAACTAGATGAAAAAAAACCACACCGGCCGGACCGGTTCGACCACAAATACGTAGGCGTGGCACAACTCATCCACCATCCGATCCCCATCGAACGGCTGTTAGAAAAACTAAAATAAAAAAAATAACAAAATGCAAAAAAAATAATAATTAAAGAAGATTCCCGGGGTTAATTTGATTTCTCTCATTTCCGTTTTCATTTCCCGATGCCAACATCGCGCCCCAGGACTCCAGAGTAGGGAAGCTCGGAAACGATTCGAAGTCGAAGAGCAAACCGTCCGCCGCCGATCCGGCCAACGCGCAAGAAGCGGCGGCCGGACCACCGTGCTCGAGAAGCAGCGCCGAAGATGTATCGAGAGTCGGAGGGAAGCTCGGTGGCCGGCCGACGGCGCTCCACTCATGCTCGTGCCAGACCAACGGATCGCCCTGCATCCTCGACTCGCCGAATCGGATCCCCGTAACCTCCTGAACCATCCGCCGGAAATTCTCCGGATCGGCGTTGATGTACGTCGTCGGCGTCCGTTTTGACGCGCGCGACTTCCGCTTCGTGATCTTCCCTGAGATCGAGCCCCGATTCGGGAAGCTTCGTCGATCGCCGGGCAGGACGGCGTCCGCGGGCGGCGCGACGGCGTAGGAAAGGGTTTCGGAGGCGGAGGAGTCGTCGGAGAGGGAGATTTGCAGGGCTTTGGTTAGGGCTTCGTTCTCGCGGGCGAAGGCCGGTGAGATCCAGCTCTGCGATTTGAAGTAGGCCGTCGGCTCGGCCCATGATTCGATTGCTGAGCAATGTTCCGCCATGGATTTGCAGGATCGATTGCTAGTGCCGGAAGGAATTGGATCGGTTAGTGTTTCAAGCGTCTCAATAATGGCCCGAATCGGTCGGAAGTCGCCGGAGAAGGCGTCGTAGGGGGACGGGAGGAGTGGCGGGAGGACTGATCAGTCGGATTCCGGCGGGGATAATTGAGGCTTTGGGCCGGGGTCGGTATTCTATATTTAAAGAAGGGCAGGGTGCAGTTGGCGCTCGCTTTAATGAGCCGGTCGGAAGAAACCAGTAAAATTGGACGCGTGTCCATAACGTCCGTACCACGTTGGCCGGTGGATTATATGCGGACCGCAAAATTTTGAGAAATTATTTGGTTCTGCAACACACCGGCCAAAAATGTATCTACTGATCATTTGCGTGCAGAAACCACATTACAATTGAAAAATTATTGGCAAAACTCGTTAATAAATTCTTTAAATTATTTTTATTTTATGAAACGTGCTCTAATTTTTTTTACGGGTGACGTTATATATAGTTTGTTTTGGCTTATTTTATATATCTTTAGATATATATATATATATATATAAAAATGTCGTTGGCGGCTGCGATTTCATGGAGTAACATCCGAGACTATTCAAATCAATCTTGACAGTCCGTTTTTACATATATACACACACACACACACACACACACGAGTGATAGGCACGGGCATACGGCCCGATAACCACGCGCCACAGTACACTGCCGCCGACGGCGGGCTTCGCCTGTCCACCCGCTCGAAGCCTGCCCCAGCCCGCCCGGCCCAGCCACATTTTCCATGGTATAAGAGTGAATCACCCTTTGGTGCGAAGGCAAAACTGGAAAGCTCAATGTTGCACCAAAGGGTGTTTTTTTCCTTATAGAATACTGTGTGGGCGTACGGGCGTACGGACAAGGGGCAAGGAGGCTCCAAATCGAAAAGTGATCAACATGAAAGTTGTAGATCTCGGCGAGACAAACAACTTTCATGTTGATCACCTTTTTATTTGAAGCCGGCTTGGCCTTCTATTTTGTCCTCGAAATCGGGTCGGCGAGAGTGCTACAGTAAAGCCTCTCGCCGCCCCCGATTTCGAGACCCAAATCGGAAGCCAAGAAGGCTCTGAATCAAAACGTGATCATCATGAAGGTTGTAGATCTCGGCGAGACGAACAACTTTCATGTGATCACTTTTTTATTTGAAGCTGTCTCGGCTTCCGATTTGGGCCTCGAAATCGGGGGCGGCGAGAGTGCTACAGTAAAGTCTCTCGCCGCCCCCGATTTCGAGGCCCAAATTGGAATCCAAGACGGCTCCAAATCAAAATGTGATCAATATTAAAGTTGTTCGTCTCGCCGAGATCTACAATTTTTATGTTAATCACTTTTCGTTTTGAGACCATCTTGACCCCCAAAAAGTCCTGTCCGTACGCACGCACCGTATGTTTGCCGTCGTCAAACCTTCTTTTTAGCCCGACACCGCACGTTCAATTAGATATTTTGGGTATATATTGATATTTTTGAAATTAGCGTTTGAAGTAAGGTGTGCTGGTAGGATTGCGGGCTTGCTAGCCGATTTGCGGCTTGGCTAGCTGAATGCGTGTGCTGGCGGCCTGACAGATCTGATTGCATGGTCTTTTTTTAGCTTTATGCCTTATAGGGGTACAATCGTAATTTCACATAGGTTTAGGACCCAAGTAGTAGGTTTAGGAGCCCTAGTAAAATGTGGAAAGAGAGGGTTAGTTTGATCAGTTGGCTGCTGATATAGTGGAAGAGATCAGACGGTCATTGCTTTTTCTCCTAATTTCGAACTCAGGCTATTTGCAGAACTCATTATTTCTTTTTGATATGGTATAGATATATATTTAAATTTTTTGTCTTATTTTTAAATTTTTAAATATAAAAAAATTATAATTTTAAAATACAGATAATATGTAATGATAAAAAAATGGCATTAAAAAAATTACATGATAAGAAATATATTAAGAACTGCATGAGGCACCGCAGACTGGGTACTGTCGCGCGGAGCACGGGGGGCGCCACGTGCACGGTGTAACATCTGAGATCCTTCAAATCAATCTCGGTCGTCTGTTTGTTTATTTTAATCATTAGTTTTTTTATTATTCTTTAATAACTATTTAATTAATGAAATTAATTAAATCATAAGGTTCAGACAATTAATTAAATGCGGACGAAATTAATAAAATGAAATTAATTAAAGAATAATTAAACAAAAAATAATAAAAAAATATTTTCAAATAAAAACATTAAATAAACTATTAATTAATTAAGTCTTGATTAACATTAAAATGATATCATCACAGAAAAAATAATATTTATAAAAAACGACGCTTATATTTATAAGAGCCGGGGCGGGCTTCACTGCCTTGCGAGGCACGGGAGGGCCATGTTCGCTTGTGTGTGTGCGTCTCTCCCTCTCCCTATATATATAAAGTTAGTTTTTTCTAGAAATTTTGAGGCCTTCAATAATAATAAACACTCAAATAAACTTACGGATTAAAACGTTATTTGTTTGAACATAAAAATGGATGAAATTTCGAAGGTGGGCATTAAGAAATGACAATTTAACCTTACATGTTTATGTCCGCCACCTAGTCGTGTACAAAAGGATCGGCCCCAATGGGCCGGCCAGAGCCAGGCCCGGTAAAAGCCCGGCTAGGTCCTGGTCGAGGCCGGGCCCAGGGCTCAGGTTTAGAGCCACTGCCCGGCCTGATACCCTGCCCGGGTCGGGCCCGGCAAAGCCCGATTTTCGGGTTGGCACAGGCCCGGACAAAGCCCGGACTAGGGTCGGGCAAAGCCCAGGCTAAGGTCGGGCAAAACCCGGCGGAAAAGAAGAGCATAACGGCTCTTATTAGAGCTGTTAATTAAACGGCTCTAATAAGAGCCGTTAGCTGCTAACGGCTCTAATAAGAGTCGTTAGCAGCGGCCAGCTACCCCGCTGGCCGCTGTTGTACAGCAGTACAGCTGCTGCTGTACTGCTGTACAGAGCCTAGGGCCTCGGTGGCCACCCTAGGCCCTAGGCTCATTATTTTAAATTTTTTTTAAAAAATTTTTATAACCCCCCCCCCCCACCTGCCCCTCCCCCTCTCTTTCACTCTCACTCTCTCTCTCATTCCTCAATCCCCACCCCCCCCCCCTCTCACTCTCTCTCTCCCACTCACTCTCTCTCAGCTCTCTCTCTTACTCACTCTCTCTATTTCTCTCTCCAACTCACTCAATCTCTCACTCTCCAAGACTCTCACTCCCTCAACGACAGCATGGCGTCGTCGTCCTCAACGTCTGGGTCGTCTACTCAGAGTACGCATGTAGTGGTGGAGCACAATCGTAAGGCGGCAGTTTGGGAGCACTCCGATAAGGTTCAGGTTGGAGTTGAATTTAAGGCGCGATGCAAATTATACTCGAAGTTGCTGACCCTTACCGACAATTCGACACTATCAAGACACCTTAAGTCTTGCGTGTCGAAACAAGCTCCTGAGTCCAGTCAGGCCCAAATTTCAGGAGCAGGACAAATTTGGACATACGAACAACTTCGCCAACGGGACCTGCAGATGAAACATGTCATCAAACGTGGGTTGTCATTCAACCATTACGACAACGAGGATGCGACGGAGCACATACATGGAGGCGTTCAACCCAAATATCATCAGGTAGTTAGAGTTTCTCTTAGGCGCGACGCCATTAAAACTTTTTTAGAATCAAAACATTTGTTAATAAATTTTTTTAGAAATTTCAAGGGTCGTGTAAGTTTAACGAGTGACGTTTGAAGCAGTAGCATAAAAGTATGATATGATTATCGTACATATGTATCACGTGTTATTGGATCGATCCCGTCTCATGTGAGTTAAATAAGCGCGTAATTTATTTTGAAGATTTCGAATATCCGCACACTGGTAAAGCTATATATAATGTAATTATGAAATGTGTGCGCGAATTTAAATTAAAAGATAAAATAATGAGTATTTTTTTGATAACGCCTCTAACAATAACGTAGCTATTGATTGGTTAAAACGCGATTTAAAATCAATGCTAAACGGTGCGTTTTTTCACACTCGCTGTGTTTGTCACATTTTAAATTTAGTATTACAAGATAGCTTAGCCGCTATGGAACCGTATATTGAAAAAATTCGTCTTATGCCTAGAGTCATTTATAGTTATAGGCAACGATCCCATAATTTTTAAAAATGTGTAAACGCACAGGATAAAAAATATTTGAAATCACAATTTGATATGTCTATTAGATGGAACTCAACATATAAAATATTAAAAAGAGCGTTTTAACAAAAATCACTTCTTATGAAATATTATAATATGGTAAATAGTCATGATTTAACCGATGCAGATTGGGACGTATTAGGACATTACATGGATTTATTAAATGTTTTTATAAGACGACAGTTTTTTAATCTTGCGTGTACTATCCCAATAGCTCACTAGTTATTGAAAATTTTGTAAACATCGCACAAAAATTTAATTATTATAGACAACATGTTGGACGGCTTTCATTAATTGAAATAATGGAAGAAATTTTTTAAAAATAATATAAAGAAATGCCTGAAGTGTTTTCGTGCGCCCTCGCTTTAAATCCGTTATTCAGCGTAGACGTCGTAGAAAATTTGATAGAAAAAATAAATACAAATTTAAATTTAAATTTAAATTTCGATGATTGTGACGACGTAGATATTATAAAATTTAATTCTCTTTTTACTGAGAATTACAATTATTGTGATAACTTATACTGCTCTCGACCCCAGGAAGAAATATCGCAACCAAAAATAAATGATTCTTTTAAAAACAAAATTTTAGAATTAACAGTTAGGAAAAAGGCGCGCACATTTAGTAGTTTAAATGAATTAGAATTGTACGCTAAAACACAATTCCGTGATTTTTTGAGCACGGAGGAGATTGAAAACTTCGATCTCTTAAAATGGTGGAAAGGTAAATTTAATATGTATCCTATTTTGGTCTATATGCCCAGTGATTTACTAACAATACAAGCTAGTACTGTAGCTTCGGAGTCTGCTTTTTCTCTTATTGGCAGGGTTTTGAACGAGTGGAGGAGCCGGCTCAATGATGAATCTCTGGAAATGTGCATCTGCTACAAGGACTACTTGGATGATATGAAGAGCAAACAACACATTACAACATTAGAGGATAGCTCAGAGGAGATCGAAAACGAGATGGACGCGATGAATTTACAAGATGATTGAAGAGCAAGCGCACATCTAGTAGCTGTCTTCAAACTTAAAACTGTATTTTTCTGTTTTGTCAAATTAATTAATATTATAGTTTTTTTATCTAAAATTAAAAATGATCATAAATTTTATTTTTTAAAATTTTTTTAAATCAATGTAAATTATAAAATGTAAATATTTTTTAATATTAAAGAAATTGAATTTTATTTGTCCATGCGAGCGCTTTTTTTTAGTGTATTAAAATTTTTTTAGTATGTTAACTTTTTTTAAAAGAATTTAATTATTATATTTTAAAAAAATTTAATTATAAAGCCCGGTCCGGGCCGGCCCGGCCCGAAGGGTCGGATCAGGCCCCTTCCCGGGGCAGGGGCCCGAGCCCGAGCCCGGTTTCAGAAAAGCCCAGGATCGGCCTGGTTGAGAAAAGCTTGGGCCCGTTGGGCCCGGTACCGGGCCGGCCCGATCGGGCTTTATGCCCATGACTACCGCCACCATCTGCCAAACAGAGCCTAAAAGTCTCTTAAAAATATTTTTTAGTCTATTGGCGCCTGATCTGGCTACGCCTCTCCCATCTGAAACTCTCCACGCCGTTCCTTGCCGTTCCTCGTGAGAAGCTTTGCAGCACCACCACCTCTCCTCGTCGGCACGAAATGGAGCCACTGACGCCTCCCTTCTCCATGGCAACATTGAGAAGAGTGGAAGTGCCCGGATTCTATTTAATTTGTCTCGAGCTTAGATCAAAATTTCCTTGCCTCCACCTAGACCATGGATTATAGATTTTCTTGAATTTAGAGTTTTTTGTCATTAATAACGCTTAGTGTTCGGTTCACCAACCACAAGAGCAACGATGTTTCCACAAAGTCTTGTAGAGGGCCTAAGAACTCATCATTGATGACCCTTGAGCCATCCTTGTCGGTTAAGGTGAATAATCATGCTAGTTGAACCTTGAAATGATTATAACAACGGAATTCCTTAAATGTCATGTTGCTTATCGTAAATCAATGTCGGACGGTAGTGATTTATATGATTAATTAACAATGAAAAATAATATTGAATCATGTGATCAAATTAACCACGTGCTCTGGAAAATTATATTCAATCGTGCTATCGAAATAACGACGATTGCACGGCAATAAATAATATTGAAACGTGCGATCAAAATAATGATGATCGTGCGGCGACAATTAGTATTGAATTGTGCGATAGAAAATAGCGATGCTCGCAGGGTGGAAATTAATATTGGATAGTGTAATAGAATTAATGATTAACCGTGCTATGGAGATCAATGCAGGATAGCACTATAAAAATCAATGATGAATTGAGCCATGGAGATCAACAAAAAATCGTGCAATGGAAATAAATGACAAAGCTTGTGGTGGAGACTGACATCAGTCGATTGTTTACACAATTAGGATTTAGGTTTGATATCTCCTTTAATTTATAGGAATTTAGGGCTGCGGGTAGCTGAAATTCCTCATATTCCCTATTAATTTAGAGGGGAAAATTGAGGCTAAGTGGGGTTGACAAAAGTCAACCAAACTAGTGCCAAGAAGAAAACAGCTCGGCCGCTCGCGACCATGTTGCTGCATGCCATTACACCACCGGTCGGTCGGTTGGCCGGTCACCAACCATTACGCGGTTGGCCGGTCGAATCCCAACCGTCGCATCCCATTAGTCGAGACCCCCCCCCCCATTGTGCGGCTCGTTGGCCGTGTGGCCGACCGGCCGCCGTGTTGAGTACATTGGTCTCAATGTACTTGATTTGAAAAAGTCTTCGCAGCTCATTGATATACACACTGTTGTATTTGATGGATGTTAAGTTCATATGTGCAGGTGTATAAAGCTAAGTACAAAGTGTCGAGACACTCAAGACTAGTGTCGACACAGACTGAACAAGTTGTGTCGAGACAAAAAAAAGCTGTGTCGACACTAAGGACAACTGTGTCGACACACTGTGTTGAGACTCAAGACAACTGTGCCGACACTCAGGACAAGTGTCGACACACTCTATTCGAGTTATGTCGAGACTAAAGACAAATATGTCGACACTCAGGACTAGTGTCGACACACTCTATACACATTGTATCAAGACTGAAGACAACTATGTCGACACTCAGGACTTGTGTCGACACACTCTATTCAAGCTGTGTCGGGACAAGATGAAGAGCTGTGTCGACACCCAGGACTTGTGTCCACACATTTAACATACAAGTCTCAACACTTCAGCAGACTTATTTCCTAAGTACAGATATCAAGACGGAGGTATTGACAGCTGTCAGAACTGTCAGTTATTAACTAGATCAGCCGGTTACTCCTGTCAGAGCCTATTTAAAGGGATTCAATCTTCAGAAGACGAAGAGAAAAAAATAGAGAAGAAGCAGCTCAATTTTGAAAAGACAGAAGTTTGAAGCTTCAGCTACAATTTAGAAGGTGGAGAGAGGTCTGATCAATAATCATCTTCAACATCTCTCCAGCCTAGATCAACCCTAATTTCTACTTCAAGAAGCTTTGAAAAGCTGAGAAGGGTTTGATCAGATCTATCTTATCAGAATCAAAGGAAGCATAATCATCAAGATCAGATCAAGAAGCTGTTACTCAAATCTCATACTGGGTGACATTTTTAGATTCTATTTTCTATTATATTCAACTTGTAAGATCTATCTGTTGATCTGAGTGGAGGAGATTTATTCTCTTGTTATTGTAAGCATGTGTTATAAAAGCTGAGGTAGGGTGGAATTGCTTGAGGTAGGAGAAGTTGTTTATTCTCTGAGGTGTAGGGTAGGTGTTGCCTGAGAAGTAGGAGTGATGATTCATTCTGAGGTAGAGTTCTTGGGAAAAACTTGAGGTGTATGATTCATTCAGCAGGAAGCCCATATTTCTTCCTCCAAATTTCCACACCGTCGTCGGTTAAAGAGGAGCGCAGACGCATCAGACCGGAAGAACGCTTCAATACTCGCACAACACAAGAACAAAACGATCAGGTTTGCCTAAAAAGTGAAGTCTTGGAATCACGCATCCAAGCACATGCAGCCTAAGCCGCGCACGAAAACGAGCACGCTCCTGCGTGCAGGAACGGGCACTGTCAGAGGGAGGGACCGCCCGCACGCACCCGCACGTGCACGGCACGGTGCGCGCGTGGTATAGGCACGTGCGGCCTATCCCGCACCCGCACGGCCTGGGCGCGCGCAGCCTGCCGCACGCGCGACCTGCCGCGCTCGCGGTCAGCCGCGAGCGCGCGCGGCCTGCCGCGCGTGCGCGACCTAGATGCATGCGACCTACCTGGGCGGGCGTGGCCGCGTTCGGCGTCTTCGCCGACCAGCTCTCCTTCGACAAACTTGCTACTGGTACCTTTGAAACACCACCCTTCGCCGCCTCCACCTTCTCGTCGGAGGTTGTCATGACAGTGGGAAAGAGGATAATAGCAGGAAAATCCTACTTCTCTCGCTCGCTTCGCTCTTCAAAAATAAGGATTTGGGGGGCAATTGATGTGTTGCACCAACATTTATAGGAAGAATTCTCCCATAATCTCCCCCAAAAATGGAGATCATGGGGTTGACTAGTCAACCCCACCTCCCATGAACTCCCCATAATGAGGGAAACATGGGGGATGGGGCCCACTCCCTACCCTCACTTGGGAAAACTGCCCCCTTTGGGGGTAAACCGCCGGCCAGGCCGCCGCTGGGGCGCGGTCGCTGGCCGGGGCGCGGTCGCCGGCCGGGCCGCGGCCGCCGGCCGGGCCGCGGCTACCGGCTAGACCGCCTGCGCCCAGGACGCGGCATGTCAAGCCGCGGCTACCGGCCAGGCCGCAGCCCGCCAGGCCGCGGCCGGCCTGGCCGCCGGCCAGGCCACTGCCTGGCCACTGGCCCGCCGCCGCTGCTGTCCGGCCGCCCCACCTCAATCAAGGGCTTGCCCGCCGTTCGATCGTGGTGGGCTCTCCTCGTCGTCCGATCCGGTGGGTAACAACCCACTAACCCACTAAGTTAGTGGTGGGGCCCTCCATATTGCTCTCCAGAAGGCTATAAAAGGAGCCCCAGGGCCTCCTCATAATTCACTTTTTGGCTCTCGGTCATCTGCTTCCTAAGGCGAGAGCTCTACCGGACTCCTCCCTCAGATCATCCTCCAGCCACCTCGAGCCACCAGCGCACCACCAACAGGAAAACGCCTAAATCCCGGAGCGAGCGGGAGGAGGAAGATGAACCCTGCAAGCAGACGCGCGTTGAGGCCGCGCTCCAAACTTCAAAGCACCAGAGCAACACCTTGGATTCCAGTGTCCAAGTCGCTCCCATGGAGAAGCCTGCTGCCTGCTGGGAGCTGAAGTCTCTCTCTCTCCCCCCAAGCTGTAACGGGGAGCGGCCCGTCGCCCCTGATTCTCCGAACACATTGTAATCACGCGCAACTAGTGGACATTGACCGGCACAGACCCGGTCACATGATTTTTTACCCAGTTGAGATATTTTTTCACGTCATCACATCTTGAGTCAACCTTTCATTTACTCTGACTTTGTGTGCACTCGACCGCTCCGCAAGCTAAGACAGTCCAATTAAATTCGGTCTGACCGAAGCATCGAGTTAGCCCGCAACAGCTACATTCCGTTCTTTTAGAGAAAATACACAGTCTCATCTCTTTGAAGTCAATCTAAGAAGACTTCTTCACCTAATCTTTTTAATTTTGGCTCTCACGATAGTAATCATCTCTAACACTGTCTAACATAACACTAGGATTGAGCCGCCCAACAACCTTATCAGATAATATCTTTATTGTTACGACATAGCAAATACTTTTTTAACACCTCAAGCCCGATCTATTAACTATTCCTTTGAACCAAAAACTTGTATCGATCTGAAAATGAATGCCATGACAACTTTAAACTTTTGATTTTTTTTTCATCTTCTTAAAAAATTGTATCTTCATATTACACAAATAATTTGACATAAAATTTAAAATCTCATAAAATAATTTCCCAAAATAAAGAAATTGTTTGACTCCATTCCATACCAGTTGAGTTAGGCTTCATTTTGTTTAGCGGTGGCGGTTGTAAAAGTAGCTGTTGTAAAGGCAAGTTTGTAAAGGAAGCTGTTGGAAACTGGATGTTGGAAATGAAGTTCTGTTTGACTAGTTTGCGTTTGTAGAGTTGTTCGAAACAGAGAACTGTTTGACATTACTGTGTTTCGGAAATGGAGATCTGCGTCTTCGCCGAAGGAGTGGGAGACGGTCTGCTCGGTTGGGGGAGGAGAGGAGAAAGCCGCAGGGCGAGTGATGGAAACGAAACTGAGCGCAACCCTAGATGCGGCGGGATGCTTCCTCGCGGCGACGGGCGAAACGACGAAGGGTAATTTCTGCACAGAATAGAGTGTAGGGGGAGAGGGAGGAGATGAGTAGTCTGGTAAGGTAGGAAAAGCAAGAAAGGGAAGGCAAACGAGCCGGAGCAACAAATCTGCGCCGGAGATGAGTAGTCCGCCGAAGAAGAGCAGTCCGCTGGAGAAGACAAGTGGCTGAAGCCCTTCGCACGGAAGGCTCGATGCTGTCGTGGAAGAAGCTTGATGTCGGAGTCCATCACCGATCGCCGCCGGATGTCGCAGAAGGGAGTCCGCCGGATGTCGCTGAAAGAAATAGTACCTAATCACCTAGAGGGGGGGTGTGTTGGGTACGTTGGATTAAATGTACCTGATTTGAAGAAGCCTCACCCTACTCAATGATATACATCAAAATGTATTTGATGCATTTTGAGTTTAGTTGTGCAGGTCAAGTATTCACAGGGAAAGCTGAAAAGATTCTAAGTTCATGTGTCGACACCCAGAAGGAAAGTGTCGACACTTAAGAAGACTTGTGTCGACAGCCAGAGAAGCAGTGTCGACACTTGGAGTAATTGTGTCGACACCGGGGATGCAGAGTCGACACCAGACAAAAAGTGTCGACACATACAGGTTGTGTCGACACTCAATGAAGAAAAGTCCAGTGAAGAAGTGTCGACACTTAAAAGCAGTGTCGACACCCAGGGGAACATCGTCGACATCAGAAAGTGTCGACACTTGGAGGCTGTGTCGACGCTCAGCAAATTTCAACAGGGTCTAAGTATAAGTGTCGACATAATAAAGAATGTGTCGACACTCAGCAGAAGACTCAACACATGAAGAAAGTGTCGACACAATGAAGAATGTGTCGACACACAGCAGAAGACTCAATACATGAAGAAAGTGTCGACACTAGGAGGCTGTGTCGACACACAGCAAAGTTCAACAAAAATTCTAAGTACAAGTATCAACACAAAGGAGATGTGTCGACACTCAGCCAAAGTCTCAACAGAAGAAGAATGTGTCGACACCAAGCAGATGTGTCGACACTCAGCAAAAGTATCAACACTGAAGGCATGTGTCGACACCAAGAAGATGTGTCGACACTTAACAAGTTCAACACAAGAAGATGTGTCGACACAAAGGAGTAGTGTCGACACTTACAAGAATTCAACTAAGTACTGAAGAACAAGAAGTTGTGTCGACACACAATATCAGTGTCGACACATGATGAAGAAGCTGTGTCGAGAAGTAAATTCTATAACACAAGGAGTTGTGTCGACACCTTGAAGGCTAGTGTCGACACTTAGTCTACTTGTGTCGACACTTGGTCTATAAGTGTCGACACTTAAAGACAGACTGTCTCGACACTTTCAGACAGTTACAGATATTTCAAGAAGTGACTGGATGACATGACAGCTGCCATTCCAGCCGGTCTACTGCAACTGTCAGAGTTGTCAGAAAGCTGTTAGGAACCGGATCAGCCGGTCACCATGAAGAAAGCCTATATAAAGGCTTATACTGTCAACAGAAACAGATGATTAACAGATTAAGAGATTGAAAAAGAGAAGAAGATCTAGCTATTCATTGAAGAATCAAGTAAAGATCTAAGAAGTTGGAGAGAGAGAGCTCCTTCCAAGAAGACAGCCGTTGGAACCAGGCTGTGAAGAAGGGTTCAGACCTAGTTCTGAATCTTAAGTTGCAGTGATTGAAGATCAGCTGCAGAGAATCAATCCTATTGTGTTCTACATTCAAGAAGCTTTAAAGAAAGCCAAGTGTGGTTGATCTCAGCAGAGTTCTTTCAAGAACTCATCAAGAACCTGTCAACTCTTCTCTCTATTCAGAGTTGTAGGTATATACACTTTGTATGCTAAATTTCTTGTAGGATCCTTAGGGATCTGAGTTGTAAGCCTGTAATTATAAAGGCTGAGTGGTAGGGTCTGTGTGCCTGAGTGTAGGAGATCTATTTCTCTGAGTGTAGGCCTGTTGTGGCTGAGTGTAGGCCTTGTGGCTGAGTGTAGGCCTTGTGGCTGAGTGTAGGTCTTTGGAGAAGACTGAGTTGTAGGGCTTTTGGCCTGAGCTGTAGGAACCTATTTGGGGTTCTGAGTGTAAGATCTGAGGATCTGAGATAGTGGAGGAGTTTGGCCAAATCTAGTGCACTACTAGGTAGGCGAAGGGGGAAAGTGGATGTACCCAAACCTTGGGGAACCACTATAAATCTGTATGTTCACTGTGTGAATGTTTATTCTGTGATTGCTGATTGTTTGCTGTGAAGAAGTACTTATAAATCTGTGATATTATCTGCAATCTGCCTAAAAAGTTAAAAAAGATTTAAGTCACCTATTCACCCCCCCTCCCTCTAGGTGATTAGGTACAATTTCTTTCTGGGTGAATAGGTGACCTTAATCTTTTTAAACTTTTAGGTAGAATTAATCACAGAATTCACAGAACTTTAAACAGCAAACACAGAATCAGTCACACACAGAGTACACACAGTTTTTATAGTGGTTCCCCAAGGTCTGGGTACATCCACTTTCCCCCTTCGCATATCTAGTAGTGTACTAGATTCGGCCAAACTTCTCCACTACTCCTCAGATCCTCAGATCTTACAGCTCAGAACCCCAAACAGGTTCCTACAACTCAGAGTGATCCCACTCCTACAACTCAGGCACACAGCTCTACCACTCAGTCTTCACAAAGACCTATACTCAGCCTTCAACAAGGCCTACACTCAGCCCTCAACAAGGCCTACACTCAGAGAAATGAATCTCCTACACTCAGGCACACAGGCCCTACCACTCAGCCTTTATAATTTCAGGCTTACAACTCAGATCTCTTAGGATCCTACAAGAAATTAAAATTATAAAGTATATACCCACTACTCAGAATGAGAGAGAAGAGTTGACTGGTTTCTTGATGAGTTCTTGGAAGAACTTTGCAGAGATCAACCTCCCTTGGCTTTCTTCAAAGCTTCTTGAATTAGAACACAGTAGAGTTGAAACTCTATGCAGATGATCTTCAATCACTGCTGACTTAAGAATCAGATCTCAATCTGAAACTTTCTTCACAGCCTGGTTCAACAGCTGTCTTCTTAGAAGGAGCTCTCTCTCTCCAACTTCTTAGATCTTCTGATCACTTTATTGATTGATGCAATCCCTCTTCTGATTATTCTCTTCTGTTGAAAGAATAAGCCTTTATATAGGCTTTCTTCATGGTGACCGGCTGATCCGGTTTCTAACAAACTTCTGACAGTTCTGACAGTAGCAGTTGACCGGTTGAAATGGCAGTTGTCAAGTCATCCAGTCACTTCTTGAAAACTCTGTCACTGTCTGAAAGTGTCGAGACAGACAGTCTTTATGTGTCGACACAAATAGACCAAGTGTCGACACAAGTAGACTAAGTGTAGACACTAGCCTTCATGGTGTCGACACAACTCCTTGTGTTGTAGAAATTACTTCTCGACATTGCTTCTTCAGAATGTGTCGACACTGATTATGTGTGTCGACACAAGTCCTTCTTCTTCAATACTTAGTTGATTTCTGCTAAGTGTCGACACAACTCCTTTGTGTCGACACATCTTCTTGTGTTGATACTTGCTAAGTGTCGACACATCTCCTTGGTGTCGACACATTCTTCATGTGTTGAGACTTTTGCTGAGTGTCGACACATCTCCTTTGTGTCGACACATTCTTCATGTGTTGAGACTTTTGCTGAGTATCGACACATCTCCTTTGTGTCGACACATTCTTCATGTGTTGAGACTTTTGCTGAGTGTCGACACATATCATTTGTGTCGACACTTGTACTTGAACTTTGTTCAAGTTTTGCTGAGTGTCGACACAGCCTCCTAGTGTCGACACTTGTACTTGAACTTTGTTGATGTTTTGCTGAGTGTCGACACAGCATCCTAGTGTCGACACTTTTGATGTCGACAAAGTTCCTCTGGGTGTCGACACTGCTTCAAAGTGTCGACACTGATTCTTTAGACATTTCTTCATTGTGTGTCGACACTGCCTGTATGTGTCGACACTTTGCTGCTGGTGTCGACTCTGCATTCCTGGTGTCGACACAATTACTCCAAGTGTCGACACAGCTTCTGTGGGTGTCGACACAAGTCTTCTTAAGTGTCGACACTTTTCTTCTAGGTGTCGACACATGGACTTAGAAACTTTTAAGCTTTCCCTGCAATTACTTAACCTGCACACATCAACTCAAAAACACATCAAATACACCTTGATGTATATCATTGAGTAGGGTGAGGCTTCTTCAAATCAGGTACATATATTCCAATGTACTCAACAATCTCCCCCTATTTGGAGAAGTCATAACCCTTAGTCAATGATATACACCATACATAATAAATTCACAGTATGATGTAAAACAATATTAAATGACAGGGTAAAAACTTAAACATGCATGAACAAAACATGTATATACAAATAGCTCAGAACAATTGATGTAATAGATTTAAACCATGACACAATGTTCTTACAAATTCCAACATTTTCATTTGTCAAAAGTTTACATAGAGTTTACTATAAATTACAACTTGTAAACTAAAGAAAATGCTATCATATTGCTGCTCAGGTTCCTTGATTACAATCCCCTTCCCAGATTGAATCTTTGCTTGAACTGGGGCTTCAGTATCTTCAGCAGCAGCAGGCTTCTTCCCTTTAAGATCTTTCTTTTTCAATTCTTCAGCCTTTATCTTTTTCCTTTCAAAATAATGAAAAGGCTTGGGAAAATACTTGCTATGCTCCTGGGCAGTAGGAGGTAGCTTTCCCAGTTTAGCCTTTCTTCTATATTGTACAATGGCCTCTTGCCTATTCTCATGCTTCCTCCACTCCAGTTCAGAATACCACTTGCCTCTATCATGGATATTGTCCTTGGCAGCCTTTCAAGCAGTCAAAATGATATTCCTGGAAGTGTGGCTCCATTGTTCAAAATCAGGCCTTAGTTCAGCTTGCTCTCTGAATCTTTTCTTAGATAACTGAGCCTCTTGTTCTTTTAACAAATCCTTTTATTCTTTCAGTATTGCCTCTAGCACAGGCTGAACTACTTTCTCTATGATGATATTCGGATTTCCCTCAGGAGGACTGTACATAGTCTGTATCTCTTGATGAATCATGTCAAAGTCTGGTGGAGGGTATATCACTTGAGCTACTTCAGCTTGCTCTCCTCCAAGATATGCAGGATTGATTCCAGACTCTGCAACATTATCATCATCACATAAGGGTGGATATCTAAGGGTGGCTCTGATGGAATTTGAAATCCATTTGGCATGATCAGAGCCTGCCTTGACTAATACCCTCTCCCCCTTTATGACTTTTCTCTCAATGTGATCCCTAAGATCATCTTTCTGGAACCTTATCTATGAATTCAGATAGTTTACTCCATCCTTATAGAAGGGTTTTAATCTCTGGAGCTTGTTAGTAATTGCCTTCTGAGAGTCTTCAATAGCAGTTTTAACAGCAGTTAGACTCTCCTGCAATTGTTTATCAAATTCAGACTTGGCAGTAGCACTTGCTGTAGTCTGACCTGTAGCTATATTCTTCATTTCAGTTACAATGGTATTATGTGAAGCTGTCAAATTATCATTCATTCTTATCTGATTTTCCAGGACATAGTCTTGCTTCACTTCTAGCTCATCAAGTTTTGTCTTTATTTTCTCTTGATGTGTGGCCAGATAGACTACTGCATTGCCTCCTTTATGAAAGCAGTCAGTCATTTCCTTCTTGTTAAGGTTTACTTCAAATCTGATTGACTTGATGTCTTGTGCCAGATCAAATTGTAGTGACTTATGGCCTTCATCCACATATTTTTCTAGAGCTTATCTTTGCTCATCCATCTTAATCTGTAAAGCCACCATCAATGAACTGTAATCAGTAGATGGGGCAGGCTGTGGAGCAATTGTCTGTAGGGCTTTCTTATAGTTCTGGCTCCTTCTTTTGAAGACTTGAAACTTTCTCTTCTTGGCCCTCACAGCCTCTTCATCCTCTGAAGTAGATGTGCTAGTATTATCCACTCTGTCCTTATGACTAGGATGTGAATCCTTCTCAGTCCTTTGTGATTGCTCAGCATCCTTTGGCTTCTCAGTCTCTTGGGTAGCAGTTACCTCTATGTTCTCCATATGCTCGCCCTCAATATTGATCTCCTCCCCCTCAGCAGCAGCTTTCTCTTTCTCAAAATCAGTTTGTAGAAGATCAGGGAATAATTCTTCTAATGTAAATTCCTGTTGAGAAGGGGCTAGAGAATCTCTTATCTCATCAACCATTTTATCAGCAACAGATGTGTACTCCATGACAACATCTTGTGCTTGAGGTTGTATCTGTGTTTGTTGATGAATATCAGATAATAAATCAGTCAAAACTTCTTCCTCAATTGTGAAATCTAATTGACTAATTTCAGTGATTACCTCTAGTATGGTTTGGGTAGCTTGTTCACTCTCTAGTGGAGTTGGCTCTTCCACAAGTAAAGGCTCCCCCTGGAGTGAATCCAGGTGAATTGGGCTAGCTGGTGGTAGCTCCCCCTGCCTTGGTGCATCTTCTTGTCCTGCTGGAGACTGGCCAGCATTTCTAGTTTCTTCATCATTTGGAGTGAACACTACTTGCTCTTCAGAGCTGCTAGAGGATTCTTGAGCCACTGGGGCTGTCTTCTTCTTCTTCTTCTGTGGTGTGTCCTTTACAGGAGATGGCAGTTCCTTGGTCAACACTCTATCCCACCTAGAGAAGATTCTCAAATCCATTCTCCTCATGTGGTTAATCTTGGAACCTGCTGCTTGATTCATTACCTCTGGAATACTTCCAGCTAGGTATAGACTCAGTATTCTACCCAAATTGGGCTTCTTCATACTCTCTTTTATCTTCTCAAACACAACTGCAGACCAATCAGTAGTAAGTTTGAAGATAATTCTTGTCATCAAACTAAACATATAAGCTGAGATTCTGTCATATCCCCCAGGCTTGCTCAGGATGACCTTTCCAACTATTTCAGACAAGAATTTTCCTTGGCTGTTCATTCCTTTTCTGTTGAAGACTGATCCAATTTTCATGTTTAAGTACAGTCCACACCATCTTAATGATTCTCTAGTCTTAGAAGCAGATACATCTTCCTCTTCCTTTGTCCTTGGTAGTTGAAGAACTTTTCTTAGACTTTTAGGAGAGACTTTCACCTTTACCCCATGAACTCTGGACTTAATCTTGAGTCTTGATTCATCTAGAGTTACTCCATTCAGAAATTCGAGGACTTCCTTCTTCCATATCTCGATCGGTTCTGATACAAGAAATTCTAATCCAGTGTCGGCAATTAGGGTTACCACGCCTTTGATTTAAGGTTCCGCGTCATCAAAAGCGTATCGCACGAGTTCATATCCTTCATTAACATTCTCTTCTAGCTTGGGCGCCATTAGGGTTTGAAGAAATTTGAATTTAGAGAAGATAGATGTCGACACACAAGTTTGGTCTCGAAACTTTGGTGAGCGTGTCGACAACAATGGCGAAAACCTATTTATACCTTTCTAGAATCGAAGATGAAAGGGCGCGTCAAAATACTTAAATTGTGTCGACACTGTTGAAAAGTGTCGACACTTACTTATAATGTCTCGACAAATATGTGTCGACACAAGTATAGTCGACAGAATATATATGTCGACACTTGTCTATGTGTCGACACCACTTAGCTCGATACTTAGTCGAGACTCTACAAGACTAATGCTGTGTAAAGCCTAAGTGTCGACACCACCTTGAATGTGTCGACACCTACACTGCATGTGTCGACACTAATTTTCTGAAGTGTCGACACTAATTTTCTGAAGTGTCGACACAGACTTTCTAGATGTGTCGACACCATTTCTCTGAAATGTCGACATCACTTCTATGTGTCGACACAGACAACTTTGTGTGTCGACACCATTTTACTTAGCCAATTTTTAAAACTTATTCTAAGTTTATCATCCCTAATTCAATTTTAAATTTATTGAATTTGGTTTCATCTAAGGGCTTAGTATACATGTCAGCTAGCTGATTATCTGTATTAATGTACTCTAGTGAAATATCTCCTTTTTCCACATGTTCTCTTAGAAAATGGTATTTTATTTCTATGTGCTTAGTCCTACTATGGGAGACAGGATTATTTGCAATTGAAATAGCACTAGTAGAATCACAAAATAAAGGTGTTCTACTTACTTGAATACCATAATCTTCTAGCTGATGTTGAATCCATAGAAGTTGAGCACAGCAACTTCCTGCAGCAACATACTCTGATTCTGCTGTGGAGATAGCCACACTTGTTTGTTTCTTGCTACTCCATGATATCATCCTTCCACCTATGAATTGACAGGTTCCAGTTGTACTTTTCCTATCTTCCTTGCAGCCTGCAAAATCTGCATCTGAATAACCTATCAGTTCAAACTCTCCATTCCTAGGGTACCAAAGGCCTAGATAAGGAGTGCCCTTAAGATATCTCAAAATTCTTTTGACTGCTGTCAAATGAGATTCTTTAGGGCAAGCTTGGTACCTAGCACAGACACATGTAGCATACATGATATCTGGTCTACTTGCAGTCAAATATAGTAGGGAGCCAACTATCCCTCTATACAAGGTTTCATCTACAGGTTTCCCTACATCATCTTTGCATAAAGACATTGTTGACCCCATAGGAGTTTTCATGGTAGTGGATGATTTCATACCATACTTCCTTATCAATTCTAGGGTGAACTTAGACTGGCATATGGATAAACCATCCTCAGTCTGTCTAACTTGGAGACCCAAGAAGAACTTAAGTTCCCCCGTACTGTTCATTTCAAATTGTCCTTGCATTAGTTTTGCAAACTTCCTGCAAAGACTACTTTCTGTAGACTCAAATATGATGTCATCTACATATATTTGGACTAAGATGATCTTGCCTCTGGATTCCCTAAGGAATAGAGTCTTGTCTATTTTACTACTTGTGAATTTATTCTCAATGAGGAAACTAGACAGGGTTTCATACCAAGCCCTAGGGGCTTGTTTTAACTCATACAAAGCCTTCCTAAGTCTATAAACATAATTAGGTTTAGTAGAATCAACAAAACCTGATGGCTGTTTCACATAGACTTCTTCCTTCAGATTTCCATTCAGAAAAGCTGACTTAACATCCATTTGGTATACCTTGAACCCTTGGAATGTTGCATAGGCAAGAAACATCCTTATTACTTCCAGTCTGGCTACTGGAGCAAAGGTTTGATCAAAATCAATACCTTTTTCCTGCCTATATCCTTTAGCAACTAGTCTAGCTTTGTTCTTCATAATAATTCCATGTTCATCCATCTTGTTCCTAAAGATCCACTTAGTTCCTATAATATTGTGGTCCCTGGGTTTAGGAACTAGCTCCCAGACATTGCATCTTTTGAACTGGTTCAGCTCCTCTTGCATAGCCTCAATCCAATGAGGGTCTAGGATTGCTTCTTCAAATTTCTTTGGCTCTACTTGGGATAGAAAGCTGGAGTAGAGAACTGAACTTAGATTCCTGCTCCTTGTTTGTACCCCTTGTCTGAGATCACCAATAATTTGATTGGCTGGATGATCTTTTAGATGTCTATTTGCTAGAGGCAGCCTGTCTTCAGGTTGTACACCTTCATTCTCTTCAACTTGCTGCACCCCTTGGTCTTCTTCTGCATCAGGTGTATCTAGTACTCCCCCTGGACAACAGCCACTATCATCCACTTACTGACTTGTTGTAGAACCTTCTTCAATAATAAGCTTGTCCATCTTCTCAGTCACACCTGTGGAGCTGCAAATACTTCTAGACAATTCATTGTTAATGAGTCTGGCTTCATCAAAAACTACATGAACAGACTCTTCTACAACTTGAGTAGTCAAGTTGTAGACCCTATAAGCCTTACTGTTGTTGCTGTACCCAACAAAGATCTCCTCTTGAGATTTGGCAGCAAACTTGGTTAATTAAGACTTACCATTGTTAAGTATATAACATTTACAACCAAAGATCCTGAAATAGGATAGATTTGGTTTTCTGCCTTTCATAATCTCATAGGGGGTCTTATTGTGGCTCTTGGTGATAGTAGCCCTATTGATTACATGACATGCAGTATTAACTGCCTCAGCCTAGAAATATTCTGGGAGAGATGTGTCACTCAATAGGGTTCTACCAGCCTCTATCAAGGTTCTATTTTTCCTTTCAGCAATACCATTTTGCTGAGGTGTTCTTGGTAAGGAAAATTCTTGAAATATCCCAAACTCTTCACATAGCTTTGTCATACTATCAGACTGGAATTCAGTATCATGGTCACTTCTTATTTTGACCACTGTACTGTCTAACTCATTCTGAATTTGTTTGACAATACTATAAAAGATACTATGAGTTTCAGATTTTTTTCCTTAGGAAGAATACCCAGGAAAACCTTGAGTAATCATCTACAACCACAAATGTGTAGACCTTCCTACCTAGGCTGTGAACTGGCATAGGACCAAAAAGATCCATATGCAAGAGGTATAGGCACCTCACAACATCTTTGTTTTCAATGCTATTAAAGGTGGATCTGGTCTGCTTGCCCTTTTGACAAGCTGAGCATATCTCATCCTTAATACACTTAACCTGAGGACCATTCCTCACTAACTCTTTGCTAAAGAGTTGGCTAATTGTCTTGTAGTTAAGATGAGCCAGCCTCTTGTGCCATTTAACACAATGTGAGACTTTCTCATCAGCTACAAGACAAACAGGAGAAACTATGTTCTCACACATAATGTCTAGACAATAGACATTTCTCTTCCTATATCCTGTCAGAATGATCTTTTGATCACTTGACCTCTTGATATGACAACCATCCTTGACAAATGAGATGTCATATCCTACATCACTCAGTTGACTTATACTAATTAGGTTGTGTTTCAAACCTTTAACATAAGCCACTTGAGTAATTGTAATAAGGTTGCTAGAAATGTTACCAAAGCCTTTGATGATTCTTTTTTCAGAACCACCAAAGGTGACTTTAGGACCATCCTTGATTGGTGTATAGTCCTTCAGCAATCCCCTAGTTCCAGTCATATGCCTGGAACATCCACTGTCCAAGTACCATATTGGGGTATGGCCACTTGGACTTACCTGCAAAACAGATTACTTTACCTTAGAACCCAAATAATTCTTGGGTCCTTGGTGCAAGTTAGTCTGACTCTTAACAAAACTGCCTGTAGCTTTTCTAGTAGGCAGTTTGCTACTCACCTTGGCATTTGAATTATGCCAGCAGTCTATGGCAAAGTGGCCTACCTTGCCACAACACCAGCACTCAAATCTGCTGTACCTTTGTTTAGGTACAACCCTGTTTGTTTTATCTACAGCAGGCTCCTTGTTGAGTACTGGGGCTTTGCCCTTAGACTTGGACCTAATTGTCCTGGCAGGTTTTGTAAACCCCAATCCAGTTTTACCCTTTTGATGTACAAATTCATCTATCACAGGTAGAACAGACTTTGGTTTAGAAAAACTTGCTACAATATCTCTCTCTTTCTGAAGACTAATCTCCAGATTTCTAATTTGATCATTTTTAAATGTTATAGTCCCCATCTGAATAACAGAAATGTGTTTCAGTCTGGCTATTTCATTTAATTTCTGATCAAGCAACTTGTCAAAATCTGTTGCAGCAACTTTAAGACTGGCAATCTCCTTAGCCTGACTCTTGGCCAAGGATTTGCTTTTCTTCAAAGCTTGCAACACTACTCTATATTCATCAATCAACTGATGAATATCTCCTTCTGATTCAGATCCACTAACATCACTTGATGCTGATGTATCTGAATCTGACTCAGTACTAGAAATTGAACTAACAAAACAATTTTATACCTGACTTGGTCCAGGCTGATCCAGAATTTTGTCTCCTTCTGATAAGGTCATCAGTCCCTGGCACTAATTGTCCTCATGCTCATATATTGAGTTCATTAATTGTATGAACTCATCTTCCTCTTCTTCAGCAAATAGTCCAATATAAGCTTCAGCTTCTGAATCTGATTCTGAAGATGACATATCAGACAGACTTTTGTCCTTCTTAGCAACAAAGGACCTTTCCTTTTTGCCCTTGATTTGAGTCTTCTTCTTATCAGTTGACTCTTTCCTCTTCTCTGGACAGTCAGCAATAACATGTCACTGTCTGTTACAACAATAGCAAACTATCTTTAAGGATGTAGTTTTACTTTGCCTGGACCTTCTTCTTTCATTCTTTAATGACTTCTGTGAAGTGGATGGCTTAGACCTCCACTGTTTCTTCTTAAGAAACTTCTGAAAATGTTTAGTGAAAGCTGCAAAATCTTCATCACTCTCACTGCTTTTAGAATTCTTGCTTTCTGACCCATCTGTCTCAGTCTCAGCAACTTTTGGAAGTGGAGATGGAGACTTACTTTTATATTTCCTAGTGGCTTCTGTATTGAAAGCCACAGCTCTTTCTTTGTGCTCAACTCTGGTAGTCTTCTCTTCCTCCTTTCTTACCATTAACTGCATTTCATATGATAACAGTTTTCCAAACAATGTTGGAGGATGAATGTCTGCTAATTTGGTCATTTCCCTTATGGCACAAATCTTGGTATCCCAGTACTTAGTCAGAGATCTCAAGAACTTATCATTCAATTCATAGTTGCTGAATTCTCTTCCATAAGACATCAACTCATTGACAATCCTATAGAATTTCTTGTAGCACTCAGTTATGCTATCAGACCTGCCTTGTCTGAAGCTTTCATACTCTTGATTCAATAAAGACTTCCTGTCCTGTCTAACTTCTTCTGAACCCTCCATATAGACTATCAGTGTGTCCCACATTTCCTTTGATGTTTTACAATGAATCAGATTCTGAAATGTGGCATCGTCAATTGCACTTACAATAATATTCTGAGCCCTCTTGTTCATAGTGGCCAGAATTATTTCATCCTTGGTCATTTCAGAATAGTCTTTTGGAGTTCTCTGGTTTGCATCCAGAATTGATACTTTCATAGACACATATGACCATTCTTTAATAGTAATGTAAATTCTGGGGTCAGAGGCTTCCATAAAAAGTCTAACCCTTTCTTTCCAAATGCCAAAGATCTCCTTTCTGCAAATTGGCAACTTCATGGATCCAAGCTCTTTGTGATTCTCTGTTGAACCCATTTTCTTGATTCTTGATTATGCTGATTCTGCCAACAGGAACTTTACTCAGACTGTTATGTCCTTTTTGAGTAACCTCGCTTTGATACCACTTAAAAGAAATAGTACCTAATCACCTAGAGGGGGGGTGAATAGGTGACTTTAATCTTTTTAAACTTTTAGGCAGAATTAATCACAGTATTCACAGAACTTTAAACAACAAACACATAATCAGTCACACACAGAGTACACACAGTTTTTATAGTGGTTCCCCAAGGTCTGGGTACATCCACTTTCCCCCTTCGCCTATCTAGTAGTGTACTAGATTCGGCCAAACTTCTCCACTACTCCTCAGATCTTACAGCTCAGAACCCCAAACAGGTTCCTACAACTCAGAGTGATCCCACTCCTACAACTCATGCACACAGCCCTACCACTCAGTCTTCACAAAGACCTACACTCGGCCTTCAACAAGGCCTACACTCAGCCCTCAACACGGCCTACACTGAGAGAAATGAATCTCCTACACTCAGGCACACAGGCCCTACCACTCAGCCTTTATAATTTCAGGCTTACAACTCAGATCCCTTAGGATCCTACAAGAAATTAAAATTATAAAGTATATACCCACTACTCAGAATGAGAGAGAAGAGTTGACTGGTTTCTTGATGAGTTCTTGGAAGAACTTTGCTGAGATCAACCTCCCTTGGCTTTCTTCAAAGCTTATTGAATTAGAACACAGTAGGGTTGAAACTCTATGCAGATGATCTTCAATCACTGCTGACTTAAGAATTAGATCTTAATCTGAAACTTTCTTCACAGCCTGGTTCAACAGCTGTCTTCTTAGAAGAAGCTCTCTCTCTACAATTTCTTAGATCTTCTGATCACTTTATTGATTGATGCAATCCCTCTTCTGATTGTTCTCTTCTGTTGAAAGAATAAGCCTTTATATAGGCTTTCTTCATGGTGACCGGCTGATCCGGTTTCTAACAAACTTCTGACAGTTCTGACAGTAGTAGTTGACCGGTTGAAATGGCAGCTGTCAAGTCATCCAGTCACTTCTTGAAAACTCTGTCATTGTCTGAAAGTGTCGAGACAGACAGTATTTATGTGTCGACACAAATAGACCAAGTGTCGACACAAGTAGACTAAGTGTCGACACTAGCCTTCATGGTGTCGACACAACTCCTTGTGTTGTAGAAATTACTTCTCGACACTGCTTCTTCAGAATGTGTCGACACTGATTATGTGTGTCGACACAAGTCCTTCTTCTTCAATACTTAGTTGATTTCTGCTAAGTGTCGACATAACTCTTTTGTGTCGACACATCTTCTTGTGTTGATACTTGCTAAGTTTCGACACATCTCCTTGGTGTTGACACATTCTTCATGTGTTGAGACTTTTGCTTAGTGTCGACACATCTCCTTTGTGTCGACACATTCTTCATGTGTTGAGACTTTTGTTAAGTGTCGACACATCTCCTTTGTATCGACACATCTCCTTTGTGTCGACACATTCTTCATGTGTTGAGACTTTTGCTGAGTGTCGACACATCTCCTTTGTGTCTACACTTGTACTTGAACTTTGTTGAAGTTTTGCTGAGTGTCGACACAGCCTCCTAGTGTCGACACTTGTACTTGAACTTTGTTGACGTTTTGCTGAGTGTCGACACAACATCCTAGTGTCGACACTTTTGATGTCGACAAAGTTCCTCTGGGTGTCGACACTGTTTCAAAGTGTCGACACTGATTCTTTAGACATTTCTTCATTGTGTGTCGACACTACCTGTATGTGTCGACACTTTGCTTCTGGTGTCGACTCTGCATTCCTGGTGTCGACACAATTACTCCAAGTGTTGACACAGCTTCTGTGGGTGTCGACACAAGTCTTCTTAAGTGTCGACACTTTTCTTCTAGGTGTCGACACATGAACTTAGAAACTTTTAAGCTTTCCCTGCAATTACTTAACCTGCACACATCAACTCAAAAACACATCAAATACACCTTGATGTATATCATTGAGTAGGGTGAGGCTTCTTCAAATCAGGTACATATATTCCAATGTACCCAACAGTCGCGATGACAACACTGTCCGAAGCCCTAAAAACGCAATAAACCGGAGGTAGAGTCCTGCAGTTCGTCCCGCGATTATTTGAGCAGGAGGTAAACGGTGCGGGTTTGGAAACGTGGAGCGAAAAAATAAATGATTTACAGCCGACTTTTCGTTTTGGGCAAACGGAACGGAAGGGAAAAGCCTAACCAAATGAAGCCTTAATGCATAACTTTTTGAATCTTATGAACTGTCATGCAATAGATTCATTTGCTCCGATGAGGTTGGGCAAAAATGTCATTATCATACCAAAATCTTATGGCTCAAACTAGTTTCTTTTTTGTAACATTTATGATATCAAACATACATTCGATGACAATGACGTTTTTGTCCAATCACATCAGAGCAAATAAGTCGCGATAAGCCGCGCCAAACGCAGCCAAAGGCTCTGTTTAGGGGGAATTTATTTTCACCGGTCAAGCGGTTACGACCGCATGAACCGGATCTTAATTAAGGTCCGGTTCATGCGGTCGTAACTGTTTGACTGGTGAAAATAAGTCCCCCCAAACGGAGCCTAATACTTGGACTGCGAACTTAATCACACGGGTAGAGTTGCACTGATTAAGGCTCCATTTGGGGGGGACTTATTTTCATTATGATCCGGTTCTTGCGGTCATAATCGCTTGACCGGTGAAAATAAGTCCCCCTAAATGGAGCCTAATTCTATTCTCTCTGGTTTCTCCATCTAGGCAATGAACCATGCCTACAAAGCTAAAGTTATAAGGTATTTCTTGGCTTCCAAAATAATCAAATCATTGAGTTACAGTTCAATTGGTGATGAGAAGCAAAAGTACTTTATAGTTAAGCGTGCTCAGGCTGGAGTAGTCTTAGGATAGGTGATCTTCTGAGAAGTCCTCGTGTTGCCTACTTAACTTGACTTTTCTCATCAAAGGGAGGTTGCGGCCTCCAACCACCCGTTTGTGGGCTTGGAGAGGGGTTGGGGTGCATGTTCTGCAAACTGGTTTGGGCTGAACCCTTTTGAGCTGGATGTCGGGGGTGTCGGCGACCGTTCTTTCAAGCTTTGTGTTGGGGAGGCTGTTACGCGCCCAACCTTCGTTGTCCGTGCTCCACCACCTCAGCAGCTCAACTTCTGCACCACCGCCACAGCGCCCCGTCATCCACAAAACCACTCATTATGGGGTGTGCGTATAACCAAATTTCCATAATGACTGTACGCATATCAAATTATATGGTTATGATGTGTACGTAGCAATAATTCTGATAGTGGGCATGCATATAGTAAATCATATAGTTACAGTGTGCGTGTTGCGAAATGCCCCATCATGGGTGTGCGCGCAGCCAAACATATGGTTATGAGTGTGTGCATAGTAAAATACCTAATCATGTGGTGTGCACATGACAAATTGTATAGTTACGGAAGTGCAAATAGTCGGACACTCTAGCAACTTAATTGCTGAAATATAATCCTCAAAATCTATAAAATGAGTCTAAGGCCCTCATTTGAACGGACCTTGGCTCCTACGCGCAAAAGAGCTCCCTAGATTTTCTTCAAAGTGTAAGTGTATATTCGGACGAATAACGGGCTCGGGGGCTTTGCGCGAATAAACCCTAGGTTTAACTCTATATAAACCTAGCTGGGGGCAACGGGGAGTGAGTTCCACTTAGATTCTCCTCCGTATGTTCAAGCGAACTTCTCATTCTCGAAACATCCCCCCGTCGTCGCTCCGTCTCTTCCCCGATCGCGGGGCTAGGGCTCGCTATCGCGCTCTCCGTCGCACTCCCCGTCGCGGAAAAAGGGCACGAGAAGCTCTCGCCATTCGAGTCTTCCCCGTCGCTGATCGCGTGCTCCGCTGCCGCCTCCCCGTCGCGGATTTAGGGCTCGTTTTTGTTCCCGATAAAAAAAAAAAAAAAAAGGGGGCACGACGATCGTTCTTCCCCGCCGACAATCGCGCCTTCCCCGTCGCGGAATTAGGGCATGATGACATCGTCGTCGTTTGCGTCTTCCCCGGTGCCCTAGCCATCGCATCTTCCTTGTCGCGATCGACGGTGATTCGCGTCTTCCTCGATGCCTCCGCAGCCGCGTGGTCTCAGATAAGGAGGAAGCCGCCTGCTCTCTCTGTTTCGCTGATCTCAAAGGAGGCCGCCACTGGTTTTTCGCGATCCGCCGCCTGGAGATCCAGATCGGGAAGAAGATCCAGCCACTCGCCTCCTTCCGTCCTCTGCTCCCCGGGTTTTTGGCTAGCCTGCTTCCTTCCCTTTTTCTGGCAAGGTTGCCGATCCAAGGTTGCTGAGCCCATGCAGCCAATCCAGTGGAGATCCACTCTGCTCTCTGCCTCCATCCAGTGGAGGTCCGTTCTTCTTTAGTGGAGGTGCAGCCCGGGTTTTCTTCCAAGATCAAGTGGAGTTTTCTAAGTGTGTTCAAGCAATGAGGAACTCCACCATGTCCTCTCTGGTGCCCATGAACAAGCTTGAGAAGTTCACGGCCATAGAGTTCAACGACTGGAAGTTAAACACACAGTTCGGGATGAAATACCTGAACGACTTCTACACCATCAAGACTACTCGTGCTGACGATGATGGGACTGAAGACGAGGCTCATTGGGTCGAAGATGAGGACTTCTGCATGGATTACCTGCTGAACTGCCTCTCCTCCAGCCTGACCAAGAACTACATCAAGATGCAGTCTGCTAAGGAGATCTGGGAAGCACTGAAGGAACACTTCAAGCAGGAGGAGGACCTCTCCAAGGCTCATCTGGTGGATAAATTCCACTCCTTCAGCTTCGACGAGGAGAAAGCCATTCTCCCTCAGGTATCAGAATTTGAAAATTTAGTTGATTCCTTACATAGTGAGTCTATTAGTCTGCCAGATAGTTTTGTTGCGGGCACAATTGTGTATAAGTTGCCCTCCTCATGGTACAATTTCAAAACGGAGATGTACCGCAAGAAGATGCAGGTTGGTCTGAACGACCTCAAGCGTTTCATACACATTGAGGACGAGAATAGGACGAAGCACGCCTTGGAAGCTGTTGGCAAGCAGAAGGCTGCTGCCAACATAATTTCAAGCTCTAAGCGTGCTCCTCCCCCTCACAAGACCAAAACGTCTCGTAGTAGCCCCCAGGTTGCAGGACCGAGTAGACCCTCTAATAAATTTAAGGGTAAATGTTTTAACTGCAACAAGTGGGGACACTGTGCATCTGACTGCAAGTTACCGAGGAAGGAAAGAACTAATGCACTACAAGATGGCAGCCAGGCCCATCTGGTTAGTCAAGCTGAGTCATCCGACTTTGTTGCCATGGTCGGACACGAGCAGGCCAGCATAGAGTGGTTCCTGGATTCTAGGGCAACGTGCCACGTATGCACAATACTAATCTTTTGACAGGGCTGAAGAATGCAAAGGAATCAGTGACTGTAGCAGATGGAGGAACAGCTGACGTATTAAAGGTGGGGAACACAACTCTGATGCTCTCCTCAGGTAAGTCTTTAATTTTAAAGAACGTAAAATTTATTCCTTCTTTATCTGTTAAACTAGTGTCTATTAGTTTATTGTGTGATGCTGGTATGTCAGTTAACTTCTGTAGCGGTAGAGTGACTCTGTCAGCTAACTCTCACTACTTTGGATGTGCTTACGTCCAAAATAGGATGTACCGTCTGAGTCTAGCAAATGAGGTAGTGCAACAAGTTCAATTGAATTTAGTTAGCCCTAGGACTCTGCTTGAGAGACTAGGACACGTAAACTACAGGAAAAATGTTCTGAGTAGCTAGAACTCACAAGATCACATTAGACACTAAGTCTCCTCCTGGAAAATGTGAAGTGTGTGCTCAGACTAAGATCACTAGGAAACCTTTTGACACGGTTACTAAGAGCACAACACCTCTTGAGCTTATACATTCCGATATTTGTGACTTTAGAGTTTTGTCACTAGAGGTGGAAGGAAGTATATGATCACATTTATAGATGACTGCACAAGATTTTGTCATATTTCGTTGCTTAAAACTAAAGACGAAGCATTTGAAAAATTTTGCATTTTCAAAACCAGGGTAGAAAACCAATTAAGCATGAAAATAAAGAGATTTAGGAGTGATAGAGGAGGAGAATATATGTCTAGTGAGTTTAGATGCTTCCTTACTTTACAGGGCATCATAGCAGAAACCACTGCTCCTTACTCCCCCCCCCCCCCAATCTAACGGCATAGCCGAGCGTAAGAATAGAACATTAACAGAGATGTTGAACTCTATGCTACTCACTGTAGGCATGCCTTCTGCTTATTGGGGAGAAGCAGTCTTGACTGCGAATCACATTCTGAATAAAGTTCCTCATACTAAGTTAGAGGTTACACCCTACGAGCTTTGGTTTAAGCGACTCCCGTCTTTAACTAGACTTAAGACCTGGGGCTGTATAGCCTATGTCAGGGTTCCTGACCCTAGACGGTCTAAGGTTGGACCTAGGACCAATACATGTGTCTACTTAGGTTGTGCTGAAGATAGTGCTGCAGATAGGTTCCTTGATATTTCTAATAATATCATAATAGAATTTAGGGATGCAGTGTTCTTCGAGGATAAATTCCTCAAAGATAAGAACTTAACGATCACAGGTATGCAAGCAACTATTACTGAGGAAGATCCTGAATCAGTACCGAGCACCTCCTATTCCGTTCCGGTAGATAACTCTGGCCTAGAGTTTAGGAGGACTTCAGTGAGAGAGAGAACTCCCAGAACTTTCGGTAGTGATTTTGTCACTTACCACGTTGAGGATGATTCATCTACCTTTAAGGAAGCGATGAGATCAAGGGATTCCCTACTCTGGAAAGAAGCTATTGAGGATGAGATGAACTCTCTCCTTCAGAACGGCACCTGGACGTTAGTTGATAAGCCAAAAGGGGCTAAAACTGTAGGGTGCAAGTGGATTCTGAAAAAGAAGCTAAATCCTGATGGTAGCGTAGCTAACTATAAAGCACGCCTGATGGCTAAAGGTTTCACACAAGTAAGCGGAGTAGACTATTTTGATGTATACTCACCCGTGTGTCACTTAGCAACCATTAGGATTCTTCTTGTTATTTCGGCCATTGAGAACTTTTTTGTTCATCAAATGGATGTTAAGACTGCATTCTTGAACAGAGATCTGACCGAAGAGATCTACATGAGTCAACCTGAAGGTATCATTGTAGACGGTCACGAAAACAAGGTCTGTAAGCTTTTAAAGTCACTATACGGATTAAAACAAGCACCAAAATTATAACATGAGAAGTTTGACTATACTGTAAAGAACATGAGATTCATGTCGAGTCTCTCAGACAAATGTCTTTATATACGTCATAGATCAGACAAAGTCGCCATAATATGCTTGTACGTGGATGATATGCTTATTCTTGGATCTGATCAATCTGAAGTGGATGACGTAAAGTCAGGTCTAATTAAAAAATTTAGCGTGACAGACCTCGGTGTAGTTGACACTATACTAGGTATGCAAGTGAGCTTTGGGAAACATGACATTTCCCTAAGTCAAAGCCACTACATCCAGTTCATGTTGGACACGTGGGGATATAGTGAACGTAAAGCAGCTGAGACACCATACAATTATTCTAACTGCTTAAAGCCCAATGATGGAGCTGCGGTTCGACAGTTAGATTATTCTAAACTGCTTGGTAGCCTCATGTACACTATAGTTTGTACAAGACCTAACATAGCCTTTACAGTCGGCATGTTAAGTAGGTTCACTAGCAATCCTGGCCAAGACCATTGGGATGCCCTTGATAGGCTGATGAGATACTTAAAGCACACCCGACAGTATGCTTTATGTTATAGTGGTCATCCTCCAGTTCTGGAAGGATATTCTGATGCATGATGGTGCTCAGAAGTAAACGACAGCAAGTCCACTAGTGGATTTCTCTTCACACTAGGAGGAGCAGCTGTAGCCTGGAAGTCCAAGAGACAGTCGTGCATTGCACTCTCATCTATGGAATTCGAACTCCATGATCTAGCTTCAGCTGGTGAAGAGGCAGAGTGGATAAGAGATTTGGTGATGGACATTCCACTGTCGAGCCTGAAACTGAGTTCTGTTGCAGTTTACTGCGACAATCAGGCTACTAAAACGATTGCTACGAACACGTTGTTCAATAGCAAAAGAAGGCAACTACGGATGAAGCAAGGCTGGTTGACCTCCCTTACGAGTCAAGGGATTGTGAACCTCGTTGATGTGAGGTCAAAAGATAATGTTGCAGATGTCTTGACTAAAGGATTAAATAGAGCTCTCACAATCAAAACATCGGGGGAAATGAGATTAAAGTTCATAGAAATATGAAACTTTCCTCCAACATTTATGTTTTGATACGTACGAGTCTATAGTTATCTCAACATTCAAGCATCTAAATAGTAACATGCTGAAAACCCCAAATAATTTCTTGATGAAAACCCAAGATGGTTGGATGCTGGTTATTCCACACTTGATAACCTAACGTCCTCCCATTGTAAGTTGATTCAAGAGTTATTCAACTAGGAATTAAAAGTCATTGTAAATATTAATCTAAACATTATTGGTTACAATACATTATTCCATATTTGATAATGTTGCACGTGATGTGTGCACACATGTGTTGGTGAGGCACATAGTGATCCATAATGAGTAAGGTAACATGACTAGTCCTAGTTAGACTGGATGAGATGCTGACAGAGTTACTTCACCGTTGCTAGAAGTGCTAAGCTCATTTAGTAAGAGTTAGTTTACTTTAAATGTTACTGCATATGTTTATGAATTCATAGAGTGTGACTCATGAAATTCCTTGCAGGCTACGATGGAGATTATGAAGGAGCTGTAGGCCTGGACATGGATGACGATGATCTACTAGATGAGTAGAATCATCAAACGTTTAATTCGTGTCTCTGTTTTGTTTTGTAATAATTATTCAGACTATGTTTTGGGATAGCATCTGTGTGATGGTTTGTCGTTTAGGCAAAACCTTTATTTTGATTTATTAGTATGATCTGTCCTGATTGTTTTGCTTAGTTTGGATTATTATTTTGTCTACACTCCAGCACCCCGAAACTTCACCGTTATTTGTCACAAATATAGGAGGAGATTGTAAGTGTATATTCTGACGAATAACGGGCTCGGGGCTTTGCGCGAATAAACTCTAGGTTTAACTCTATATAAACCTAGCTGGGGGCAACAGAGAGTGAGTTCCACTTAGACTCTCCTCCGTATGTTTCGAGCGACCTTCTCACAAAGTTCTCCTTGCTTGCTCAAAGTTTTCCTCGAAGATCTTTAATGGATTCAAATTGAAGATTTCTTGAAGATTTCCTCCCGAAACTTGAAGATCCCCTTCAATTCCCGATGCTCGCTTCCGGGAACCCGAGATCTCATGTAGCTCCAGACGCTTGCTTCAGGGAACCAGAGATCCCTCTAGCTCAAGACGCTCGCTTCTGAGAATTAGCCAGAAATCCCCTCGAGCTCCCAACGTTCTCTTCCGAACACCGAAGATCTCCTCCAGCTCCCGACGCTCACTTCTGGGAACCAAAGATCCACTCAAGTTCTGTACGCTCACTTCTGAGAACCAGAGATCCCCTCCATCTCCCGACTCACCCTTTCAAGAACAAAAAATCTCCTTGAGCTCCCGACGCTTTCTTCCAGGACATGAAGTTCTCGTCCACTCCTCGAAGGCCTCCCAGAGCACCTGTTGCAGCTTCCACCATTCCATATTGTTTCCGAGCACATCCTCCAACATCACATTTCCGCTGACTCTAGCATCCTAAAAAACAATTGCAACAAACTGTGGCATATCACCCTCAGGAAAAACTTTTTTTTAACTCTAAAAAGATCGCAATATTTGACCGGCACCGACACAAATCCAGTCTCATGATTTTTCCCCCTTTCCACGTAAAAACTTGTTTGCCATAATATTTCTCAGAAATAATAATTTTACACAATAAAATCAGAAGATATAACGTGCTGGTGAAGCTATGCTCACGGCGTTGCCTCAAATCTTTATCTTCTAGAACCCTTTGACGTGGCGTCATCACCGAGATCGCGATTATCCCGAATAAAAAAGGTCGTATATATAATAAATTAATAAATACTATACGATCGTAAAAATCATTTGTTAGGCCTCATCGATCCGTTGGCTGTAAATTAATGCAAGGAAAATATATGAACGGCGGATATGGAGTTACCCACGGGGATTTTAATACGACGCGGCGCATAAACTTTGTTTTAGAGTCAAACCCGTCGACATCAACATGAGAGTAGGAGAGCTACGTCAGTGCTGGCGTGGGAAGATTCTCGCGTCGCTGTCCAATTATCCAATATATTTACAGAATTACCCTTGCTTTATCCTAGATGGAATCGAGGTTTTAATTGTAAATAAGAGCTTAAGTGCGGGCATTGGATCGGAGGGGCGGTGAGGTGTGACAGCTCACTTTTATGCAAGGACTGGCCAAAAAGACACGAGTTAACGCGGCGGTGTGGGCCCGGCGACAGGTCGTCGTGAATCGTGGGTGTTACGGAAGCTAGCTTATCGGAAAATTCAAGTCAGCTTTTAGCTCTGATGAGGACCCGCCGGTGACCCGACTTGACCGCCGGGATCGACCGCCGTAGCCGTAGCCGTAGCCGGATCAAAGTGGAGATAAAATGGGATCCGGACCCCCTGAAGTTTCCCTTGGATTTCCTCCAGGAACTTCAGGGGGTGAAGTTCTTATTTTGCGAGTAAATAGAGCGGAATCATAAAAAATGGTTATCATGAAAGTTGTAGATATCCCCGAGACGAATAACTTTCACGTTGAACATTTTTTTATTTGAATTCAATTGGACCCCCGATTTGAGCTCCGAAAAAACACAGTCCGAAAAAAATTAAATTAATATTTAATGTGCAGCGAGTAAAGTGCAGGATCCGGATCTCCGGGAACTCTAGGGGGTGGAGTTCTTATTTTGCGAGTAAATGAAGCAGAATTACAAAAAATGGTTACGATGAAAGTTGTAGATATCTCCGAGACGAATAACTTTCATGTTGAACATTTTTTGATTTGAAGTCGTTTGGACCCCCGATTTGGGCTCCGAAAAAACACAGTTCGAAAAATAACTTTCCTGGGAGTCAACCGCCTGCTGAGCATACACTGGTCTGTCAGACCGCCGCTGCTGTCCGCGTAGTCCGCGCGAACAGACCGCCCAGGCCGCCACAGAGCAAACCGCCTGCAACATCCCTGCCGACCTAGCAGTCCGCCAATCCTGTCCGCGTAGTCCGCGCGGATAGGTTTCCCAAGCCTTCCATTCACCCACTTTCACTTCACAGAATTCAACACTCCCCCTTGAAGTGAGAAGTGGTGAATAACTCCAACAGCTCCCGTAACCTTGCACCTGGTCCTTCCGATAGCATCTACGAAGAGATGTCCAAGACAAAGTCCTCGCCCCGCATATCATGGACCATGAGGGAGCCCTCCAGCATCTCCAAAAAGGAGTCATGCTTCCCTCTGCCTTCTTCAGCTTCAACCTCCACTCATGCATCACAGGAGTATCACCAACTTCCTTGGACACTGAAGTCCAAGCCTCGTTGCCTCTGAGAGAAGTCACCTCTTCAGACTTGGTGTCAACCACCTCCTTGATTCTAGTGGGGTCATCACAGCCAGAAGAACCTTGCTCGACCTGAGGGCTAACAAGGAAACACGGAACCAAGTCCGCCATGTTCCCTTCACAATATCGAGCTGGTGGCTTACTGATCCTCTTCGATCTCCGAAGAACCTGATCATGGCTAACCACCTCCGCTGCTATTGAACCAGCTCCGTTCCCTGGCAAACCCGGAACAATGCTCCCTTTGCTCCCTGAACAAGACGCCTCCTTACTGGAACCAAAAGCATCTGGAGCAATGCTCCCCCTGCTACCTGAACCAGAAGACTCCCCTCTTGAACAAGAACTGCCTGGAACATCGCTCCCTTTGCTTCCTGAACTGGAAAGCCTCCGCCTTCGAGCCAGAAGATCCTGGAGCATCGCTCCCCTTCTTCCCAACTCTGACGCCTTTGCCCCGGAGCTAGAACAACCTGGAGCACCTGGTGACTCAGGCAACTCCACTTCCTTAGCAGCAGCCTCCTTCAGCCCACCATCTGACCTGCTTATCTCTAGCTCCACATAAGAGCTACCCCAATACGGCGTCAACTCATCAAAAACAATGTCTCTCGACACTATGAGTTTCTTCGTCACAGGATCCATACACCTCCATCTTCTTCTCTGCTCATCATACCCAACAAAGACTAGCTTTGTCTTGAGAGCACCCGGAGAGTGTATATAGCAGGTAGATCCAAACACCCGAAGGTGCTTCACTGAGGGCTTCACTCCGAACATCAGCTCATAAGGAGTCTTCATTATGATCGGACTAAGAGGCATCCGGTTGATGACATGAGCAGCACAGGCTATTCCCTCCGCCCAAAGAGCCTTCGGAACACCTTTACTCTGAAGCCAACACTTGCAGTCTCCGTTAACCAACGGATCATCCGAGCTGCAAAACTACCTTGTTGTGAAGTATGTCCACAAGAAAGCTCCATCCGGATCCCTTGCTTCCTGCAAAAGCGTGAGAACTCGGTTGAGCCAAACTCACCACCGATACTTGTCCTCAACATCTTGATCCTCCGGCCAAGCTGGCCTTCCACAAGCTTCTTGAACTCCACAAACAAGCGTACCATGTTGGACTTCTTCTTCATAAAGTATACACAAGTATATCCAGAATAGTCATCAACCAAAAATAGCATGAACCTGCTGCCTCCAAGACTAGTCGTGACAGTCGGTCCCACCAGAGCACAATGGACAACCGCCAATGGTGCATTACATCTGGATTGTACTTTGTCGACCATGAAGCGATAGGCTCAACTTTCCTGACATCCCGCACACCCCCGACCATCGCCATAGGATGACAATCTAGGCAAGCCTCTTACGAGTCTTCTTTCCGCCATTGCTTTCAGCTTGTCCATCCCTACATGCCCCAGTCTTTCATGCCAGATAGCTGCACTATCACTGACATTCCTCCGATCAACTCCAGAACTAGTTGAAATCCCAACTACGTTCTTCTCCTTCCTCCTTACCTGAGCAACGTTCGCCAAGAGCAAGACAACCTTGCACTCCTTCCGAAGATGACCTTGTTGCTTGCATTTATAGCACCTTGGTCCTTCCTTCCTCTTCCTATCACGCCTAGGAGAAGCACTCCTTTCTTCCTGATACGAAGTAGAGGGACCATCTTCCGCAGCAACCTTCACCTCCTTCCTGAACAACCCAACAAGGGAAGTCCAGACCTCCGCAGCTGACCGACATCCACTGATGTGGTCCAAGAGCTCCGATGAGATCACCTGCTTGAGAATAGACTCCGCTTTCGCATTTGCCTCCTTCCAAGCTCTCATCGCCTCAGCATTGCCAGCAGTATCCTCTTGTCTTCCTGCTCCGCATACAACCTCCCAAAGGTCCTCGCCAAGAAGAAAGCTCTTCATACAGGACTTCCACCGTTCACAGTTCGTCTCTGTAAGAAGATCAATACCAAGACAACTTGCATCCTCCACTGCCATGGTTCTACCACTGGTTTCCTCTACATACGAGCAAGTACTTCCATTGAGCACTGCTTGACCACTCCAACAACCTGGCTCTAATACCATGTTAAAATTCAACAAACCGCAGACGCCCCCTTTGATACCCTGTTGACAACTCAACAAACCGAAGAAGAATACGCCCACTTATAATGTTGAAAGTTTTCCCGGATCGTGGAGTTAGCAGGGGTTATCTCAACAAAGCAGTAACAACCAGCAACACATGCAGCACAAGCTTCTTTATTGATCAAGAGCAAACTTCTTTACAAGGCGAGACATACATGGCGAGACATGCTTCACCAAAACCCAACACCGGGAGAGCAGAGACAGTTACAAAGACAAGAACAAAAACAAGCCGCGTGGACTCAATCAACAAGCCGCCGACCTACTGCTGTGGAGTCCGCTCAGTCCGCCAGGTCGCCAGACCGCAACCCAAGCCGCGCGGACTCACCCTTTATTCCAATGCTTAGCTCTTCACCGCCGATCTGCACGCCGCCAGACCGCACAAGCTGCGTCACCGAATGGAACAGTCCGCCTGAAGCAGGCGACTTCCTGAACCCCGAACCAAGTCGCCAAAGAGAAGACCGCCTGGTCGCTATCCGCGACCTGCTGTTTACCGCCTGTTGCTTAACCGCAGAGTCCGCACTGTCCCTGACCGCAATCAGAGCCAAGTCCTGGCTTTCCAGCGCTATCCGCACAACCTGCACAGCACAACCGGGTCAACTCTCAATCCGCGCGGACACCAAGGTCCAGACCGCAGCAACTTACGCGAGCTCAATTACTGTTCACTTACTTCGGTCTAGGTTCGATACTCCTGATGTGACATGAGTCCTATTTATAGGCACGACGATGAGTATGGTCACCGCCCTAGCCGATAGGATCACCGCCACAACCCGCAGCTAGAACAAGTGTGTCCGCCAGCCCGCGGACACACATTCCAGTTCGCCGCTCCTGTGCAGATAGCCAGTCCGCCCCAGCTTCTCCAAGGCCGGACTCCAATATCCAGCCCGCCTTGCCGCCAGAGGCCAAGCCAGGACCACCACAGCCGGACTCCACAACAGCCGTGTCCGCCATTCTGCGGACAAGGCATCAGCCCGCAAAACCCCGAGCCCACAGCCTCGCCATCAAGGCACCTGCCGCACTCAGCGGACACCCGGCTTCCGTCCGCATATCCCAAGTCCATTGCCTCATTGCCAAGGCACCTCCGGACTTAGCGGACACGCCAATCCAGTCCGCTAACAGCAGACTCCAGTCCGCAACTCCCGAGTCCATAACCTCATCACAAGGTTAAACCGTACTCAGCGGACTCCGGCTCCAGTCCGCACGCTCCTGCACAAGCAATTCTCCAGTCCGCATTTCCCCAAGCTAGCAAACAAGACAATAACACTTCTACTACGCTTGACGGACTAAGAAACCAGCCCGCGCTCCACTGCGCGATCTCCCCGGACTGAGCCATCCTGGACTTGGTTCAATTCCCACCAAGTCCAGTCCGCTGGCCACAAGGGCCAGTCCACACTTACTGGCGGACACTGGATCTAGCCCGCCATACCGGGCGACCTCCAGTTTCTGTCCGCGCTGACCGGCGGTCTCCGCGGCTTCCACTTGCCGCTTCACTAGAGCAAGACCAAGGCAACTGCCAAACCGGTCCGCCGAGCTCCAGTTCTTCAGTCCGCTTCTTGCCAGACTCCGCGGATAACATTCCTATCCGCCCGGTTACTTCCTGGGAGTCAACCGCCTGCTGAGCATACACTGGCCTTCCACTTGCCGCTTTAGGGCAAGGAATTTCGGGGACGACGGTTTGCTGGAGTTTGAATTTCAAAAAGGAGAGGAATGAGGTGGGTCCCGGAAATTAAGTGGTATTTATGAGCGAACCGTTTTCACGGTGCAAACGGCGGACCAAAAAATTTTCCCTTTTGAAGAGTTGTGTTCCAAATGAAAAAGTTCAGTTGAAATAAATACAGTCAGAACAAAATTTTTTGATTGGAATTTTCCACTCAACAAAAATATATTAACTGAATTTTTTAGTGAGTTCAAATGAGTATTTAAAATTGATGGGTTTCACTATCATTTATAGGAGAGAAAGCCCCCCCCCCCCCCCCATGATCTCCTCTCGAAGTGGATCATGGGTGGGCCATCCCCCCATGGACTCTCATGATGAGAAAATTATGGGGGGGGGGGGGGGGGGGGCGGGGCGGGACCCACTCCCTCTCCCCGTGGAGGAGGGCCGCCGCCGCCGGGAAGACCCCCACCGTCGGGCGGACTGACCACCGCCAGCGGCCGGCCCCCTTCCGGGCCTTGCCGCGGCCGAACCGCCGGCCTCACCGACAGGGTACCCGCGGCAGGCCGCCGGCCTGGCCACGAGCGGCCAAGGCCGGCGTAGCCGCGGCCGACCATGGTCGACTTAGCCGCGGCCGGCCTGGCCGCGACACGGTGTGGCAGGCCTAGCTGCGGCCTGGCCATGACCGGCCACCTGGCCGCCGACGGCCCGGCCACGGCAGGCCGCCGGCCAAGCCGTGGCAGGCCGCCGGCCTAGCCGCGGCCGGTCCCCGGCGGGCCGCCGCCGGCCACCAAGCCGGTCGCCCCCGCCACCAGCCGCCCGACCGGCCGCCCCCGCCACCGGCCTGCCAACACCGCCGCTGTGGCGGCCCGTCGCCATGGACGACCTCCCCACCGTCCGATCGAGGGGTGGTTCTCCTCGCCGTCTGATCAAGAGGGTAACCACCCACTAACCCACTACTTTAGTAGTGAGGCCCGCCATGATCCTCCCCCAGAGGCTATAAAAGGGACCCCAATCTCTCTTCATTCTTCACTTTTTCCTCTTCTCCCGGTTGTCTTCTTCTTCCTTAGGTGAGAGCTCGCCTGCATCCTCCCCCGATTCGGCCACCTGTCGCTGTGAACCACCAGCGGCCACCTGCGGCTGCCAGCATTCCACCAACACGCCACCAACAGGAAAATGCCCAAGTCCCCAAAAATATCCAAAGTAAGAAGGCAACCGTCGCCAGCAAGTGTACGCGACCGCAAGCGCCAGAGCACCAGGATCATCTCACGCATTTCAACATCCAAGCTACTCCCGCGGCGCAGTCAGTTGCTCGTCGGGATCCGTAGTCTCTCTTTCCCCCGAGTTGTAACGGGAGCGACCTGTCGCCCCGATTCTCCAACGCACTGTAATCACCGGTATCTAGTGGAATTTGATTGGCGCAGACCCGATCACGTGGTTTTTTTACCTATTTAAGGGGTTTTTCCACGTCATCACATCTTGTGTCAACCTTTTACTTTCATTGACTGTGCGTGCGCTAGACCGACTCGTGAGCTAAGACGGTCCGAGCAAATCCGGTCCGACTAGAGCATCGAGTTAGTCCGCAACAGTTTGGCGCCGTCTGTGGGAACATTCCCAACATCCTTCAGAAGACAAGTCCCTCATCTTTACCGCTTCCGAAGTTCAGATTCAATGGCGAAGAGAAGTACCCGCACTGTTGAAACCAAAAACTTTGTCTCTGTGAAGTTCGGGGTCCCTTGAAAGGGGTGACCTCACACTTACTGCACTCAGGGAAACGTCACGGACCAAAAGCTCAGGAAACTAGGAACAGACCCTCAGCTCTAGCGTGGAGGTCCCACCTCACACCTGGAAGACCTTTGAGGTCTCCCCCTCCCTAGCCAATGCTTTAGCTAGGTGCCTTGGAGGAATAAAGCAAGGGGGTTCAAGTGGCTAATAAGTCATGCCCTCCATGGCACTCTCATGGGTCTATTTATAGTTTTCTGGGAATGTCCTGCCAATAACCAACCTCCACTGTTCTGAAAAATGCCGAAATACCCCCTGATTGGCCTGCCAACAGCCAAATCCCGCTATTCTAAGCAGCTAAATGCAGTCCATCAGGGGCAGCCCCTCGAGCCGGGCGAGTAGGCGGCAAGACGAGCTGAGGCCGGGCGAGTAGGCGGCTAGGGGCGAACTCGGCGGCATGGGTTGAACTTGGCGGCCTGGCTGAACTCGACGGCCTAGGTTGAATGCGGAGGCCTGGCTGAACTCGGCAGCCTGGGTGAACTCGACGGCCTGGGTTGAACTCGGCGGCCTGGGTGAACTCGGCGGACTGGGTGAACTCGGCGGCCTGGGTGAACTCGGCGGCCTGGGTTGAACTCGGCGGCCTGGCTGAACTCGGCGGCCTAGGGCTGGGTGATCCCCCGAGGGGGCCGGGGGGAGAAAAATATTTTAACCCCCCTACTAGTATAAAATACAGATTCACACTAAATTGGCCACCAATAGTGCCAAACCCCCAAAAAAGCTTAAAAAGCATAGCTGGTCATATGTCTGTCGGGGGGACCCCACTCTTGCGAATACGGGGTTGTACACAATCCCCGTTGTTTTCGAGGTTGGCACAAGATCGAAAAGAAACATTCAACCCAACGTATTCGCTGAGTGTAATTTCCTTGAGTTGAGTTCATGCAACCTCCACGGGGGGGGGGGGGGGGGGGGGGGGTCATCCTGCCCTGCCAGCTAATGAGAGCTTGGGTGGCGAGATCCTCCCTGGGGTAGAAAACACTTGGCCTCCCCGAGGGGTCAACCTATCACGCCAGCTAATGGGAGCCTGGGTGACGAGACGGTCCTCGAGGTAGAAAACACTTGGCCTCCACGAGAGATCAACCTGCCCTACCAGCTAGTGGGAGCCTGGTCAGCAGAATCATCTTGGAGCTAAAAGGACTTAGCCTCCACGAGAGATCAACCTGCCCTGCTAGCTAGTGGGATCCTGGCCAGTAAAATCATCTCAGAGCTAAAAGGACTAGCCTCCAAGAGAGATCAACCTGCCCTGCCAGCTAGTGGGAGCCTGGTCAGCATAATCATCTCAGAGCTAAAAGGATTTAGCCTCCACGAGAGATCAACATACCCTGCCAGCTAGTGGGAGCGTGGTCAGCGGAATCATCTCGGAGCCAAAAGGACTTAGCCTCCACGAGAGATCAACCTGCCCTGCCAGTTAGTGGGAGCCTGGTCAGCAGAATCATCTCGGAGCTAAAAGGACTTAGCCTCCACGAGAGATCAACCTGCCCTGCCAGCTAGTGGGAGCCTGATCAGTGGAATCATCTCGGAGCTAAAAGGGTTTAGCCTCCACGAGAGATCAACCTGCCCTGCCAGCTAGTGGGAGCCTGATCAGCGGAATCATCTCGGAGCTAAAAGGACTTAGCCTCCACGAGAGATCAACCTTCCCTGCCAGCTAGTGGGAGCCTGGTCAGCGGAATCATCTCAGAGCTAAAAGGACTTAGCCTCCACGAAAGATCAACCTGCCCTGCCAGCTAGTGGAACCCTGGTCAGCGGAATCATCTCGGAGCTAAAAGGACTTAGCGTCCCCGAGAGATCAACCTAACCTGCCAGCTAGTGGGAGTCTGGTCAGCGGAATCATCTCGGAGCTAAGACACAGATCACAAATGTTTTCCGGCGATCTTTTTCATTAATCATAGTTAATATAATGCAAGCAAAGTTCATTACAAGAGATGATCCACTTCATTGCCTTCCTCTTCCCTCGTGAATCATGGGATCCCTCCCCGGGTGCCCACATTAACCTTATCCTCACACCTCTCCCCTGCTGCCTCAGGTTGGACTTCTTCAATTCGTACTAGATCATGCGGTTGGTGAGGCTGTGGCGTCGGAGCTCTTGTCCTTCTCAACTCCTGGAATTCAGGGCAAGTAGATGTTACATGGCCCTCCTCCTGGTGGAACTCATAGTAGGGTAACTCTACCCTGACTCTTCTTCTTCTCGCGCGGTTCCTCCTCTCCCTTCGACCGATCGCCATCGCTTGCTGCGGTGGGGGTAGGAGCTGCCTAGGGGCTTGCCTTTGGAAGTTGTATATTCCTTGGCCTCCCTGAAAGCCCCCCACCCTGGATGAGAGCTCTTCCTGTACCATGGGCAGGTCCTCCCTGCTGCCTCCAACCTGGCTCCGTACCCTCCTGTCCCTGGAACCCCAGAGCTCTCTACTCCTCCCTCCGACTTCCCTCCTGATGCCTCGAGCCGCCTTGCTCCTTCGGCTCCGCCTCTGTTAGTCTTACCAATTTCTTGACAAATGTCGGGTTGGCCGCCTCCATGGCTATCTCCTCAGCCGCCCTTTCCATCAGCTCCTCGAAGGAAAGGGGGCTTTTCGAGTCATGCTCATCTTGAAGAACCCCTTGTGCAACCAAACTGTGAACGCCATCTGGAGGGCATACCCCGACATCTCCTAGATATCCAGGATCTCCTCTTGGAACTGTCAGCGTAACGGGCCAGCGACTCCTCGGCCCCCTTCCTTATCAAGAAGATGGACTCAGGACTCTTCTTCCTCTTCTTGGAGGTGGAGAAGCGAAGCTAAAAGCTCCGGCTCAAGTCCTCGAACCCATAGATCGACCTCGGAGGGAGTTGATGAAACCAGTCTCTTGCCTTGTCCTTCAACGCGATCGCGAAGAGGCGACACTTGAAGGCATCTGTCATCGACCTGATGGAGACGACATCCTCAAACCACTGTAGGTGCTGGACGGGGTCATCCTTCCCGGTATAGTAAGCCATGTCGGGCTCTCTGAACCCTTAGGGAACGGGAACTGAGATGATCAGCTCGCTGAAGGGTGAACCCCTAAGGGGTGGTCTCGCCACCTCTAGTCGTGCGACCTGCTCGCTTGGAAGGCTGGCACTCGCCGGCCTGGAGAACAACTCCCGGCCGGTGAGGTCTCGCTCGACCTCATCTCACATCCTCTCCTTCCCGGGCCTTCTTCCTGGTGCACTTACTTCTCCCCCTGCTAGGGTCACCTCACCTAGACCCCTAGGAGTCGGCTCGTCGAGAGGGGGGGAGCTAGCTCCTGAGGGGGTTGGAGTGGAGCTGCCACCCTGAGGAGCAATACTTCGCAGCATCTCCATGATGCCTTGGATGGAGGCCATGAACTCTTGCCTCCCCACAAGGGGTCCTGGGCTGGGGAGCTCGCCGAGATCATCACTACCTCCCTGACCTCCAGCCATGACACTCTCCCGAGATTTTCTGTGCTGGTCACTCTCCACGCTCACCACACCAAAATGTTGAAATCAAAAACTTGGTCTCTGTGGAGTTAGGGGTCCCTTGAAAGGGGTGACCTCACACTTACTACACTCAGGAGAACGTCATGTACCAAAAGCTCAGTAAACTAGGAACAGACCCTCGACTCAGACCCTCGACTCTAGCGTGGAGGTCCCACCTCACACTCGGAAGACCTTTGAGGTCTCCCCCTCCCTAGCCAATGCTTGAGCTAGGTGCCTTGGAGGAAGAAAGCAAGGGGGTTCAAGTGGCTAAGAAGTCATGCCCTCCAAGGCACCCTCAAACGTCTATTTATAGTTTTCTGGGAATAGCCTGCCAATAACCAACCTCCACTGCTCTGAAAATTATCAAAATGCCCCCGGATTGGCCTGCCAACAGCCAAATTCCGCTGTTCTAAACAGCTAAATGCAGCCCACCAGGGGCATCCCCTTGAGATGGGCGAGCAGGCGACAAGGCGAGCTGAGGCCGGGCGAGTAGGCGGCTAGGGGTGAGCTCGGCGGCCTGGGTTGAACTCGGCGGCCTGGCTGAACTCAGCGGCCTGGGTGAACTCGGTGGCATGGGTTGAACTTGGCGGCCTGGGTGAACTCGGCGGCCTGGGTTGAACTAGGCGGCCTGGCTGAACTCGGTGGCCTGGGTGAACTCGGCGGCCTGGGTTGAACTTGGCGGCCTCGCTAAACTCGGCGGCCTGGCTGAACTTGGCGGCCTGGGTGAACTCGGCGGCCTGGGTTGAACTCGGCGGCCTGGCTGAACTCGGCGGCCTGGCTGAAATTGGCGGCCTGGGTGAACTCGGCGGCCTGGGTTGAACTCGGCGGCCTGGCTGAACTCGGCGGCCTGGCTGAACTTGGCGGCCTGGGTGAACTCGGCGGCCTAGGTTGAACTCGGCGGCCTGGCTGAACTCGGCGGCCTGGGGCTGGGTGACCCCTCGAGGGGGCCGGGGGAGAAAAATATTTTATCCCCCCTACTAGTATAAAACACAGATTCACACTAAATTGGCCACCAAGAGTGCCAAACCCCTCAAAAAGCTTAAAAAAGCATAGCCAGTCATATGCCTGCCGGGTGGACCGCACTCTTGCGAATTCGGGATTTTACACGCACCACTGAAGGATCCGCACTTGGCGGACACATCGAACTAACACGATCCCACTCACTAGTGGACGTGCTACTGACTGCCGAAGTAGCTTTCGCCCCCATCACCGCCCTGGAGGGGCGCGTCCGCCAAATGGAAGAACAACAAACGAAAATGCTTGCATTACTCCGAAACATGGGAGCACCTCCTGCTCCCCCGATACCGCCGGCCCCAGCAAATCCTCCGCTGCAACCAAGCCTGGAAAAGGTCCAAGAAGAGCCCAAGGATTATTCTGACGCCTCCAACTCCACTCGCTCATCTCAAAGAGGAGTAAGAGCAGATCATCTTCATCACCATCCCGCCAACGACGTTCGCCCCCCTCCTCTCGAAAGATTTACTCTGGAGGAAATTTGGGAAGTTATAGCCGAAGAATACCACCAGGCTGGAAAAGACTTTCATGCTCATCGACCGCTCTGCCAAGGCTCCCCCTTGACTTCGCAAATGCTCGATCATCCCATTCCACATGGATTCAAGCTTCCAAACATCGAAACGTTTGACGGGACCAATGATCCACTGGAACACATCAACCACTTCACCACCATCATGAGGATTTACAACACTTCAGACTAGTTGCTCTGCCAAGTGTTCCCAGCAACACTCAAAGGACAGGCTCGTACATGGTTCCATTCCCTGAGAACTGGCACCATTACCAACTTCGTAGAGCTGACCAGGCAGTTTGCCGACCAGTTTATCGCAAATTGGAGAATTGTTCGCGATCTCTCACACCTTTCAGGTATTCGACAAAATGAAGGAGAATCCCTCAATGACTTCTTTCGCCACTTCACCTCTGAGGCACGTCAAATTCCGGGCGTCGACCCCGAACTTCTCAGAGGTGTTTTCCTTGGCGGACTCCACCCCAGCGATTTCTATTCAGCACTCATGAGGGAGACCGTGCCCAGTTATCCAGATCTCATCCATTGGGTCGAGGCCCAGATAGCAGCCTACGAGGCTATTAAAGCGCACCACCAACAGTTTGAAGGAAAACAGAAAAGGAAGAAAGAAGAGTAACCAACTCTCATAAGACAAGCAGAACGACGTCAGAGTGAGCGTCGCCACGATAACCGTCAACGTGACCTTCCCAGGAATGGGGGGCAACATCCACTTCATGAATATACCCCTTTGAATAGCACCTGCACTAATGTGATGTATGCAATTCAAATTGATCTGGCATTCCAACGACCAAGAGCACCGCGGCCAAACCCAAAGGCTGACCAGACAAGATACTGCGAGTTCCACCGCATGACGGGTCACAACACCGAAGAGTATGCCAGGCTAAAAGATGAAATTGAACGCCTTGTCCACCAGGGTCTCCTCAGGAGATTTTTGCAAGGACAAGCATAGATCCCAGCACAAGGAAACGGTGGAGGAAGGAAGATGGTGGGCAATATACAGACCATCGCCGAACCCCCGACGATGGATACCTAGGATGGGCGCTCTCCCCGACGCAGGATGACCCTCTACATCACGCCTGCAGCCTGGAATTTGCGTCGCATCCATCCCTCCTCATTTTTTATTAATGGTGTTTATCGTCTGCATTTTCCATCACCTTATTTTCGCCACTTTAGAACAGTAAAAGTCACGAGCTCAGGCTCGTGCAAACTATGTTTATTTCCAAGTACAATGTCATATTTGTTTTAAGGTAAAGATGTGCTTACAAACCGAACAAGCAGGTTCTTCACCAACTTTGGCCCTCAACGTCATGTCATCGTCAGGGCCTGCCCCCATCGCGATTGCACCCGGATTGAGCACTTACGTTCTCCGGCACCCGGATTGAGCACCTACGTTCTCCGACAGTCGGATTGAGTATTTACATTTGCCGACATCACTCTTCATGCCAACGTCAGGGCCTGCCCCCCTCGCGATTGCACCCGGATTGAGCACTTATGTTCTTCGGCACCCGGATTGAGCACATACGTTCTCCGACGGTTGGATTGAGTACTTACATTATTCGACGTCACTCTTTATGCCATCGTCAGGGCTTGCCCCCCTCGAGATTGCAACCGAATTGAGCACTTACGTTCCCCGGCACCCGGATTAAGCACCTACGTTCTCCGACAGTCGGATTGAGTACTTACATTCTCCGACGTCTCTTCTTACCGTCGTCAGGGCCTGCCCCCCTCGCGATTGCACCCGGATTGAGCATTTACCTTTTCCGGCACCCGGATTGAGCACCTACGTTCTCCGACGGTCGGATTGAGTACTTACATTCTCTGACATCACTCTTCATGCCATCGTCAGGGTCTGCCCCCCTCGCGATTGCACCCAGATTGAGCACTTACGTTCTCCGGCACCCGGATTAAGCACCTACGTTCTCCGACGGTCAGATTGAGTACTTACATTCTCCAACGTCACTCTTCATGCCATCGTCAGGGCCTGCCCCCCTCGCGATTGCACCCGGATTGAGCACTTACGTTCTCCGGCACCCGGATTGAGCACTTACGTTCTCCGACACCCGGATTGAGCACCTACGTTCTCCGACGGTCAGATTGAGGACTTACATTCTCCGACGTCACTCTTCATGCCATCATCGGGGCCTTCCCCCCTTGCGATTGCACCCGGATTGAGCACTTACGTTCTCCGGCACCCGGATTGAGCACCTACGTTCTCCGATGGCCGGATTGAGTACTTACAACCAAATATCGTCACGAACCTCCTCCGCGATCATGCTACGGTCTCGCATGTAGTCCAGTGACTCCAAGTACTCTGCAAGCCCAGCAGCCTTCAGCTCTGATGCATGGTCATCAGAGGACAGCATCTCCACCTGGGCCTTCGCCGCTCGAAGCTGAGTCTCAAGGCCCGAGACCTCCTCCTGCGCTGCAAGTAACTGGGTTCCCAAGCAGGCAAGCGAACTCAGCTCAGACTTCCAAGGCCACGCGTGCATCCTCTAGCTCAGACTTCAGCTCCGAACCAACCCGGCGGAACCGCGCGATGTCCCGGTCGTGTTCCTGCTTCAAGGAGGCAAGCGAACTCATCGTCAACCGAAGCTTCTCCTGAAGAGTAAGGTACCCATCCTTCAGACTCACGTAATGATCATTCCAGGTCACTGCAATTTGCGTCTGGGTCTCTATCTGCACAAAAAAGAAATCGAAGTTAGCCTCTATCAGCAAGAAAAAACAAGGGAAAAAGCCTTGGGGACAAGTCAAACCCTTAATTCATCGCTCATCGACCTCAAGGAAGAGGACATTCGCGGAGTTACTATACCAGCAGACACCGGAGGAACTGAGGAAGCAAGTATCTGCACCTCAGGAGTCGAATCTTGACAAATGTCAGAAATTACCGCTGCCACCACCACATCAAGGTCGCTAGGAGGGGACGTCACCGCTTTCCTCTTACGACCCCCTCCTTGAGAAGTCTCCGCTTGTCGAACTGAATCCGCCGAGATACCACATCGCACCAACCGCTTTTCTTCTACATAAACATAAACGTTGAAAAGACGGTTGGCCAGCTCGCGAGGCTCATAAAATCCAAGCACCGGAGAAAAGTCCCGCTCCTTCCCCCTCACGCGGCGGCAGCAATCAGGAAGTGCATCCTACACCTCAGGAAGACCCCAAGAATTCTTGACATATCCAAACAAAGTGTTGCCATGGCAACGGTCCTTGCAGGCTTCAAATTCCAACCAACTCTTGTTGTTGCGTACCTCCATCTTCTCGCTACCATCAGAACGTACATCGCACCAATCTCAGAACTGGTCTAAATAAAACCGGCCCCCATGCTCGCGGAAGAAGGCAACAAAGCTCATGATTCGGGCAATTCCAGTCGGAACAAATTGAGAGATAGACACTCCGCAAAATTTCAAGATCTCAATCACCTCCTCGCAGGGCGGAAAACGGAAGCCGGACCTCAGGGAGACTTTGCAGATCATCAACCAACCACGAGGAGGATTCTGAACCTGCTCCTCGGGACGCGGGATCCTCAATTCCAAACAAGCAGGAAGCCCGTACTTTGCCCTCCAGATATCAACACCGCCATCGGTCAAAGAGGAGCGCAGGCGCATCGGGCCAGAAGAGCGCTTTGAAACCTGCGCACAACAAAAATTAAAAGGTCAGCCCAAAAATAAAGACTTGGAGCCGCATGTCCAAGCGCACACGGCCCAAGTGGCACGCAAAAGAGGACACCCACGCAAGCATGCGCATAGCAGGGGCATTGCATATTCAAGCCGCACGACACGCACGCCCACATCCTGTGCACGCGCGGCCTGCTAGCGCGCGCGGCCTGCTCGCGCGAGCGGCCTGCTCGCGCGCGCGGCCTGCGCGCGCGCGGCCTGCGCGTTCGCGGCCTGCGCGCGCGCGGCCTGCTCGCGCGCGCACTCCGTGCGCGTGCGGCAAGGGCCGCACACGTCCAGGGCCGCGCAGAGCCGCATGCGGCCAGGGCCGCGCATAGCGCGCGCGCAGCCATCGCGCGAGGACGGCCTGTGCGCGCACGGCCGGCCTGCGCGGGTGCACACCGCCAGTGCACGCATCCTTCACGCGGGGCCTGCGCGAGCAAGCGGCATGGACGCCCCAGCCTTCATGCGTCGGTGCGTCGTCATCGTTCGTCGGGCCTCCCTTTGAATACCTTGGAAGCACTGGCCGCCGCCGCCGCCACCTCAGTCTTCTCACCGGAAACCGTCATGATAGCAGGAAGCAAGGGAAAATCTCTCCTCTCTCGCTCACTTCACTCTCGGATAACAGAGATTTGGGGGGCAATTGATGGGTTTCACCATCATTTATAGGAGAGAAAGCCCCCCCCCCCCAATGATCTCCTCCCAAAGTGGATCATGGGTGGGCCATCCCCCCCATGAACTCTCATGATGAGAAAATTATGGGGGGGGGGTACCCACTCCCTCTCCCCATGGAGGAGGGCCGCCGCTGCCGGGAAGACCCCCGTCGTCGGGCGACCTGACCGTCGGCGGCCGGCCCCCTTCCGGGCCTTGCCGCGGCCGAACCGCCAGCCTCACCGACAGGGTAGCTGCGACAGGCCGTCGGCCTAGCCACGGGCGGCCAAGGCCGGCCTAGCCGCGGCCGACCACGACCGGCCTGGCCGCGGCCGGCCGCGGTCGCGACCGGCCGCGGTCGCGACCGGCCGCGGTCGCGACCTAGCTGCGGCCAGCCGTAGCCGGCCTAGCCGCCGCCGGGTGTGGCAGGCCTCGCCGCGGCCTGGCCATGGCCGGCCGCCGGGCCATGGCCGGCCACCTGGCCGCCGCCGGCCCGCCGCGGCAGGCCGCCGGCCCGGCCTCCGCCGGCCCCCAGGCCGGCCGCCGCCACTACCAGCCGCCCGGTCGGCCACCACCGCCGTCGTGGCGGCCGGTCGCCATGGACGACATCCCCACCGTCTGATCGAGGGGAGGCTCTCCTCGCCGTCTGATCAAGAGGGTAACCACCCACTAACCCACTACTTTAGTGGTGGGGCCCGCCATGATCCTCCCCCGGAGGCTATAAAAGGGACCCCAGGAGCTCTTCATTCTTCACTTTTTTCTCTTCTTCAGTTTGTCTTCTTCTTCCTTAGGTGAGAGCTCGCCTGCCTCCTCCCCCGATTCGGCCTCCTGTCACCGTGAACCACCAGCGGCCAACTGTGGCTGCTAGCGCTCCACCAACACGCCACCAGCAGGAAAACGCCCAAGTCCCCCAAAAAGCCTAAGGAAGAAGGCAACCGTCGCCAACAAGTGTACGCGACCGCAAGCGCCAGAGCGCCAGGAATATCCCACGCAATTCAACATCCAAGCTACTCTCGCGGCACAGTCTGTTGCCCGTCGAGAGCCGTAGTCTCTCTCTCCTCAAGTTGTAACGGGAGCGGTCTGTCGCCCCGATTCTCCAACGCACTGTAATCACCGTAATCTAGTGGAATTTGATCGGCGCAGACCCGGTCACGTGGTTTTTTACCCATTTAAGGGGTTTTTCTACGTCATCACATCTTGTGTCAAACTTCTACTTTCATTGACTGTGTGCGCGCTCGACCTCCTCGTGAGCTAAGACGGTCCGAGCAAATCCGGTCCGACCGGGGCATCGAGTTAGTCCGCAACAAAAATAATTGTAAAAATATCATAATTTATATTATGTATTTTTTTTGTCAAAATCGATTTTTGAATATTGAAAAATTGTGATTCAGAGGAGAAAAATAATCAACCCGCAGCAGACTCATGATACATCGTATGTATTTAAAAAAATTCCTCCAAGGAAACATCAGTTTGCCTCCAAGAATACCCGTCCTTGCTGTCCAATTCTATTGAATGAAAGGTTGGTCCATTGGCGCTCAAAATGAGGAATAATTTTGGATTCGGGTAGTATTTTCAGAGGAAGGAGCGCGAGTTGTGATGACCTCTTGATTTTAGATCTGACCACCAGCAATAAATGGAGAGACGAAAAAAAAATAGACGAGTACACGCTAAATTGGACAGCGGGCAGGATGGATCCAATGATGAGATCGTAACTCACGCTACTTCCTCTAAGAATGCTATCCGGATCCAAAAATTATTTCAATATGAGGATCCGAATTTGGTGTTCCACAATCAATTCTTAGGAATTTTATTTTGTTCTCCTCAAATTTGTGTAGTAGCAAACCTATGGTTTGTTTGGTAGGGCACTTTTGCTCCATTATTGCTTGTAGAAACATAGGGTCAGTTTGGCGCAGCTCTGCCGGCTGGAAAATCTCTATTCCATCAGCCAGAGCTGCTTTATATGTGTTTGAGACAGCTCCTTGTGAAGAGCTTTTCAAAAATCTGCAGCTGTTTTGCAGTTTTTCAGAAATCTCCCCCCCCCCCCCCCTCCAGCTTCTGCTCCTGCAAAATAGCTTTCTCTCTCACAGGTTTTGAAAATCCAATGGTTTCTTTAGTTGGAACATGCTTAGAGGCCGGACGGCCTTCCTCCGGCGATTCCGAGCCCCGGACGGCCTTCCTCCAGCGATTCCGAGCTCCCGACGTCCTTCCTCCAGCGATTCCGAGCGCACTTCTGCACAGAACACCCAAACACTCTGCAGCTTTTCAAAACTGCTCCTCATAGATCTATTTTAAAACAGCTCTATCCGGACAGTAGCTTTTCAATCCGTCAGAGCTGTCCCAAACAGAGCCATAATCACTCCTTTCAAATCATTTAGTAAGCACATATTTATTGAGCGTATTTTATATAGTGTTTTGAGGTCTAGTATAAATTAGTTTTTCAATGATTTTATTTATTTTCTATTTGATTCTAGCGTAAAATCTCTTACAATTCAATCTTGTGTCGTATGAGTGTTTTGTAGCTATTTAGAGTGTTTTGCATTCATTTCATTCATGAAGATGAAGATGACTTCCTCTCATTTTCATTTTATTTTATTATATTGTTATATTGCATGTGGCTGGGTGGATTTACTTTTATGTGTGTTCTGGACGTTTTTTGTGCAAATATAGGCCTCCTGTAGCTTCCTCATGGTATTTGGGCCCTCTTTCATTAAGGAAGTTACTGGTCGTGCATTTTTGTGCATTTTTGTTCTCGCACAATCAATGGACTCCTTTGCACACGATCACTGGCAGTGCGTGGTCCTTTGTCCAAAACTATCTTGTGAATCCTCTAAATTTCGCACGGGCAGTCGCATGTGTAAGACCCCCCTCCCAGAACACAAGACACGATTGAAGGGAGTCTTATGCTCAGAACAGTGATCTTGCGGTCGCGTCAGCACACGAGCTAACTTATACCACAAGATGTCTATCCTATCAGCTATATATTCTAGTACATCACATGCCGACCCTTAAGTAAAACAAAAGACAAGTCCATGATCTACAATAAGTAAAATAGTCCACAAGTATATAAATGTAAAACACAGAGCAACAAAGGACTTCTGAAATCATCAGAGTACAAAAATGCCACAAGGGCTACATCAAGCACTCAAATCTCACATCAGTTACAAAAGATAGTGATAGTATCATAGTGTCAGACCCTGCCTCTCTGGCCTGGCTTCCCTCCTGCATGGGGTGCAACAGTTGCTCCTCCTGTGGAAAGTGCTCCTAAAAATAGTGTTTTAACAACTGTTAGACATAAAAATTAAGTGTCATCACATCCTCTCCCCCGACGACTCTTATGCATCAGACGAAAGGAGGGAAAACAAAAGGCTACAATATAAGTAGTAAGTACAGTATAAACAAGTGGTAAATACCTAAACTACCAATTTAATATGCCAACAATATCAAAAGGAGAACAAGTAACAACTAGGAATACCATAATGTAAGTAAGAACACAAAAACTCTAACAATGTAATAAATAAAGTATAAGAACTGAATTGAACTTAACTTATAAAGATGTTAATACAAATTTTTAAGTTAATGATCTGGTACATAACAAATAACTCATATAAAATAACTCATATAAATTTATATGATGAGGATCTTATGCGGTGCGATGCAATGCAATGAAAGTATGATGACTCACTCATGCTTACTCATACACTCTGATTTACTATGTCAACATAAACCTTAGTTCCCACTTTTTGAGGGTAGCTAACCACTCAGACATCTCACGTCATGGCTAGACGGAGACAGTGGAACAGACTTCTCCACTACTAGGTGCGTATGCACCCTATCAAACCTAGGCCTTACATACGCCTCAACGTTAAGAACCAAACCGCAGAGCACCTGTGTACTCTTGCTCGTTAAACCAGTTGTGTCTTAATGGCACAAGGAAAGGGTCGATTGGAAAAAATAGTACCAAGAACCACAGCCTAACCGGCCTAGAGTATATCTAACATCTTATGTCGGTGTGATGTCTAGTAAGCCCGTAGACTCGCCATAAGTAATTCTCTCAATAAGATCAATATATAACTGTGTATTAACCATATACATTCATGTAATTCTCACGATCAAAGTCGTGCTAACAAGCGCCCAAGTACTCCCAACCAAGTCAATCATTATTTATAAATTTAACTGGTGTTAATTAGCATCTAAGGACCTACCAACTGGGTCCATATCATAACGCCCTAGGATATAATCATATCATATAATCTACTCCAAGCCATCACCGCTATCCGTAGTGAGTTGTCGTAACTCTAAAGTAGTGGAATGTATAAGTCATGGAATTACCCTATATGATCCTATATGACTATTTGAGTGTCTAGCAACATGATGAGTTCATTAATATAATTTGCCCCAATAATCCGCTAAGCCAACTTCAACATTAAGACTCCGTTTGGCGGGACTTATTTTCACCGGTCAAGCGGTTACGACCGCATGAATCAGATCTTAATTATGGTTCGATTCATGTGGTTGTAACCGCTTGACCGGTGAAAAACTGAAAATAAGTCCTGCCAAACATAGCCTAAATCACAATCATAATAAAACTTGGGCAAGAATAAAATCAAAAATTATAATTGTCTCATTCTGTATTCATAATAATAGCCATCACATACAGACTCTCTTATAAAGTCATAAATGGAATCATTATTTTAGGGTTCATTTCAGAACCAAACCCTCCGAAATTTATACCACGGTTCAGGACCAGCTTTTGAGCATTTCCACTATGTTTCAGTCCCCATCGAGTATCACAATAATTGTTTACGACTCATTAATTAATAAAATAAGATTCACAACAGTAACAACAAGTACATATCCAAAAATTATGATACGTAACATGGGTGTTGACAATATTTTCAGAAACATATCTACCAAATTTCGTAGGCATCCGGTAACTATTTTAAGAGAAATTCATACAACATCAAAATCTGTATGAGTGCATCATTGTTTACTAAAATAGGATTTCTTTGAGTTACATTTCACCAAAAATAATGTGTCACAACATTCTGGAAAGGTCTCTCTAAGGGATACAACTTTAATATTGAGTCTGAGGTGTAGATCTAAGTGTATCATATCTAAAATTGAGTTTGAACCCGACTATGTCAAACTTGATAGAATCTTTTTAGTACTTAAGTTTTATTTGTCCTCGGCGCATCAATTTCGATTTCAAATCTATGGAGCTATAGAGCACTCCAGAAAACGCGCAACCACTCATTGGAAAGGTATTTAAAAGAGCTACAACTTTCATGATCCTGAATGTAACATCCCAACTTTTATTGAGTCGCAAAAATCCTAGTGCACCCAATAAAAGTGACTTGAACCTCTACCTAAAGCCCAAAATAGGTAGGAGGTGATCCTAATTGGAATATTGAGCTCGAGAACTCTGATTTTAGTTTTGTCAGTTCATATGAACTTGTATAGTCAATACGAGTGCGATGAAACTCGTGACTGTTTTGAGTTTTGTAGCGCGTCACAACACACAAATTTTTGAATATTGGGTAAATGAACACTGAATTGACCCTGATCATGGGCATTGAATTTTTATGATCAATACAAGACCAACAGAGTTTGTTTTGATCAATTCCGATGATGGGTGGTCAAACCAGGCTTTATTGTGCCCCGAAAAGCATTCACACACCAATTTTACCACAATACCATAACATTGACCCGTTCCTTGATAACTTGGACTCATTTGGGGGGACCCACCATATGGTTGACTTTAGTCAAACTTTCTAAAAATATAATTTTTCCGAAGAGGAGTTAATTCCAAAGATGCCTCCACTTGAACCCCATCACCAAGACAATTGGGCTCCACCTTCCAGCTTTGAAAAGGCTTGAAATTCAACAACCCCCAATGAGGAGTGGACATTGGGCCAAAAGGAGGCCCAAAACCCTCGTCTTATCTCATTTCCCAAGCCCACAAAGACATTCCTCCCCCCTAAGATTATGTCATTTGGGTTGTACCGTCCCACCAAATGAATGCCACGTGTAGAGACCCAATTTTCGGGTTCTTCAAATGATTCAAGGATTGGACAACAATTTTGAATAAAAAGGGTCACAACAACATTTAATACCATAGTACAATGAGCATAAACACCAACACTTTATTCCATCATTTATTATTGTTACAACATTTGATAAAAGAAAAGAAATACATGAGTACTACTTGTATTCAATACAGAAGTCACAGTACGGATCTCTACAGGAGTCCTTATGCTTTATGTGAACTTCTCCAATACCTACAAAGATCTTTATTCATACCTTCGCTAACTCTTCTGGAGGAATCCTCTTAGGAGCGCAGGGAGACGCTCCTGTTGCCTAAAAAAATGGGTCCACAACGGGTTAGCCATAAAAATTATGACTATGTGAGATAAGTATTTCATGAAACGTTGTACATGCAAACAATGAGGATAATAACAATATGCATACAGTACATGAAAGCGATCGTTTGATAATTCTCAATACTGATCCTTGAATTAGCCTTAATTTTAGTTACATAAACTGGGAAATCCTCCGATGATGTATCCTTTTGGCCACCACCCACTTAAGGGCTTCCCACTTAAGGGCTTTCCGTAGGCTCACCCCTACTGGTGAATCCATCCATAGATTCCTCTACATCATAGGATTCAAAATCATCACATTTCCCCATGCCGAATTTTATTGTTCTATTTTTTATGTATAAAAGAAAAAGTGTTTTAAATAAAACATCTCCTCAGATAGTTATATTGCTTCATATTTTTCCCTCACCCACATTTATTTCTTAGCGACATCTTAATGAGTTAAAATCATATGCACAAACATTGGTTATTTCAGAAAGTAAAACCAAATAGAAAATTACTTGAATAAAACTAATTCAGGAAATAAGTAGCTCACCACAGCTTTGACTTTATCCATACTTTTATTGGCATTGTTATCACGATTATCTTGTGATGCCATCCTCTTCTTTTTGAGTCCTGGGAACCACTGAAATGATACGTACTTTTTATTTGGGTTGCGTCACATTATAATCGTGTAAATAATTTATAATCACTGAAAACATCGGAAAACATCAAAATATTAAACCACTTATAAACTTTGCGGGACAACTATAAACCTCGAAATGGACTAAACCAGCCCCCAAATGGACATCTGTCCTCTCCAAATTTTTGTCCAGCAAATCCTAAGTAATTGGGTAAACTACCTCTTGTAAAATTTGTTATTCAGCCCATATCAGTCCCCAAAATCAGCTATACTCAAAATAGTCCAAACGTAATTCACAAAATAGAGAGTAAATAAACCAAACCAGCCAAGGGAAAGAAAAAGGAAGTGGATTGGAAGTAGCAACAGGGAGGCAGCAGCTCGGGAGCAGCTACAAGGAGCAACAACAACTTTGCAGCGACAACAGCTACACAGGAGCAACTCGGGAGCATCAGTAACCCTGAATCAGCAGAGACAATAGCTGAAGAACAACATAAGTCGGGAGAAGCAGAAAGAATTAGGGCAGTAATCAGATACAACAGTAGAAGAAGAAGAGAGGAGCAGAGAAGTAATCGGCCAGAGAAAGAAGAAGAAGAAACCTTGGAGCAGTAGCAATAGCAGAAGAAGAACGACAACAACAGCCCTAACGGAAGAAGAGGGAAGCAGCAACAGCTCTATTTGGCACAGCAGCGATAGAGGTGGAGCAGCGTCAGCACAAGAAGCTTGACCTAGCTGCCATCGGTGAGAGATATAGAGAAAGAAGGAGATGGATCAGAAGAAGAAGATGAAGAAGCTTTCCTTTGTCGACACAGTGGAACAATAAGGAGAAATCACCGGAAATCGCAGAAGTAGGAAGCCGACGGAAAATAGTGTGGGAGAAGAAGCGGCCTGGGCTCATTTTATAATAGTGAAAGAAGTGGATAGTGGTAAGATCATGCCAATGCACTGCTCCAGGTGTCTTTTAATCGAGCCCAATTACATACCCAGCCAACACTTATATAGCCAGCAAGCCAATTCAGCCACCAACCCAAAACACAGCCAACACAACAAACCATGCAGTAACCATAATAGCCAACCCAACATAAAATCAGCTCTTTTATTCAAGCCCATATCAAAAGGCCCATTACTCAAGTCCACACTCAAAAGAACTTAAAGCAAATGTAATAAATGATCAAATAAAATGAAATAAAAAGGGAGAAATTAGTTCATCAAAATTTTCATGTGCCTTTTTCATCATCAGGGATATAACTCAAAATATTTTATACGGATTTTTCTTTCAGGTCGTTACAAATCCTCCCCTCCTTTAGGAGTTTTCGTCCTCGAAAACTAAAATGTACATGCCACTTGTATTCATCTGGAGAACGGTAAATACAACTTATTTCCCATAGGTATAAGCCCGAGGAAAAACTAATCGATTGGCTGGGCCTTCTTGAGGTGGAGTTGGAGCAGGTACGGGAGCAGGTGCAGGTGTGGGTACTGGTGCAGTTGCAGGTATTGGTGCAGGTGCTGGTGTAGATGCAAACGACTCTGCATATATCTGATATAATTGTTGCGGCGTGGGAAGGAAAGGTTTGTTTGTCAGCTTAGCACATTTTGGCATCGTTGTTTGCAAAACGTTACTAGTTGACGGGCCAGTCTGTAGTGATTTTGCATCTTTGCCCTGGACTTCGCTTTGAGTTGACATCTCCGTCAATTTTCTTTTTTTCGCTATCCTTATGGTTTTTATCCTTATGTTTTTGTGATTTTCCTTGGTCTATTTCCACAAGTCGCGTCCGTTCAACTAATTTACCGTACTCCAGGATGTCTAGGGGTACAAGTAAATTCTGGATGTCGTCCTGTATTTCTTGTTGAAACTGACGACATCGATCTTCTTTTGTCGTCACGAGGGAATTGACATAATACGCCAAATTGGAAAATTATGGCTCGTATTGAAGCACTGTCTTTGATACCTAAACCAGTCGCAAGAATTTGTCATGCAGGACTCATTTTTAAAATTGGGGTATAAACTAGTTGGTTAATTCCTGGAGGAAGTTTGCCCACGTTACAATTCTCCGTCTAGCAAACTTTGTCGTGACTATATTGTTCAACCAACATTTCGTTGCACCTTCTAATAAGAACGATGTGAATTCAACCTTCCGATCCTCTAGACAACACATGACTTGGAATATGGTCTCAATTCAGAATATCCAATCTTCTGTTTCCAAAGGAGATAAGCCTCCTATGAAAGTCGGTAGTTTTAACTCCATAAACTGTTTAAGATCATAGTCCATTTGACGGTATTGCAGTGTCGGAGCTTCAACTCCTAGGGGAGATTGGAGGATGGTTTATTGGATGTTGATGCGGTTGATGTGGTGGATTAGGATTCTCTTGGGGATGTGTGGGTCCTAAAGAAGCTAACGTAGGGAAAACCATTCTCAGGGCTTCCGCGAGTGCTTGTACCAGATTTTATAGACGTTGCTAATGTCTATTTTGACTTTCTTTAGATCTTGTTCCCCATTGAACTTCGTGTTCTTCGCGATTCGCTTGTCGGCGTTGACTGGAATATACACGAATGAGTTCCTATATAAGGAAAGGTTTACATTTAGTGGTGTATTCGTGTAATGTCTTTGTACTATTTGTGACACAATTTATTGAAAACCTGTCCCTCTAATACCAATTTGTAGAGACCTAATTTCTGGGTTCTTCAAATGATTCAAGGATCGGATATCAGTTTTGAATAAAAAGAGTCACAGCCGCATTTAATACCATAGTACAAAGAGCATAAACAACAACACTTTATTCTGTCATTTATTATTGTTACAACATTTGATAAAAGAAAAGAAATACATGAGTACTACTTGTATTTAATACAGAAGTCACAGTACGGATCTCTACAGGAGTCCTTATGCTTTATGTGAACAACTTTAGCCATACCCTCACTAACTTTTCTGGAGGAATCCTCTTAGGAGCACTTTGAGCCGCTCTTGTTGCCTAAAAAAATGAGCCCACAACAGGTTAGTCATAAAAATTATGACTATGTGAGATAAGTATTTCATGAAACGTTGTATATGCAAACAATAAAGATAATAACAATATGCATACAGTACAGGAAAGCGATCATTTGATAATTCTCAATATAGATCCTTGAATTACCCCTTAATTTTAGTTACATAAAATGGGAAATGCTCCAGTGATGCACCCTTTTGGCCACCACCCACTTAAGGGTTTCCCACTTAAGGGTTTTTTGTAGGCTCACCCCTACTGGTAAATCCATCCGTAGATTCCTCTACATCAAAAGATTCGAAACCATCACATTTCCCCATGCCGAATTTTATTATTCTTGACGTATAAAAGAAAAAAGTATTTTAAATAAAGCATCCCCTCAGATAGCTATATCGCTTCATGTTTTTCCCTCACCCACATTTATTTCTTAGAGATATCTTAATGAGTTAAACTCATATGCATAGGCATTGGTTATTTCAGAAAGTAAAAAAATAGAAAATTACTTGAATAAAACTAATTCAGGAAATAAGTAGCTCAACACAGCTTTGCCTTTATCCATACTTTTATTATCATTGTTATCACGATTATCTTGTGACATCATCCTCTTTTTTTGAGTCATTAGAGCCACTGAAATGATACGTACTTTTTATTTGGGTTGCGTCACATTCTAATCGCATAAATAATTTATAATCGCTGAAAACATCGGAAAAAGTCAAAATATTAAACCACTTATAAACTTTGTTAGGCAGCTATAAACTTCGAAATGGACTAAATCAGCCCCCAAATGGACATCCGTCCCCTCCAAATTTCTGTCCAGCAAAGCCTAAGTAATTGGGTAAACTACCTCTTGTAAAATTTGCTATTCAGCCCATATCAGTCCCCAAAATCAGTTATACTCAAAATTGTCAAAAAGTAATTCACCAAATAGAGAGGAAATAAACCAAACCAGCAAAAGAGAAGAAAAGACAGTGGCTTGGAAGTAGAAGCAGGGAGGCAGCAGCTCGGGAGCAGCTACAAGGAGTAGCAGCAACTTCGCAGCGACAACAGCTACACAGGAGTAGCTCGGGAGCAGCAGTAACCCTAAATCAGCAGCAAAGACAACAACTGAAGAACAATAGAAATCGGGAGAAGCAGAGAGAATTAGGGCAGTACTCAGATACAGCAGTAGAAGAAGACGAAAAAGAAAAAAGAAGAGAGGAACTGAGAAGTAATCGGCCAGAGAAAGAAGAAGAAGAAACCTTGGAGTAGCAGCAGTAGCAGAAGAAGAACGTCATCAGCAGCCCTAACATAAGAAGAGGGAAGCAACAACAGCTCTATTTGGCACAGCAGCGATAGATGCAGAGCAGCGTCGACACATGAAGCTTAACCTAGCTGTCGTCGGTGAGAGATACAGAGAAAGAAGGAGATGGAGTAGAAGAAAAAGAAGATGAAGAAGCTTTCCTCTGTCGACATAGAGGAACAAGAAGGAGAAATCGTCGGAAATCACAGAAGAGGGAAGACGACTGAAAACAGTGCGAAAGAAGAAGCGACCTAGGCTCATTTTATAATAGTGAAAGAAGCAGCTAGCGGCAAGATCGTGCCAATGCACCGCTCCAGGTGTCATTTAATCGAGCCCAATGGCATACCCAACCACCACTTATATAGCCAGCAAGCCAATTCAACCACTAACCCAAAACACAGCCAGCACAACAAACCAGCCAGCAACCATAATTGCCAGCCCAACACAAAGCCAGCCCTTCTATTCAAGCCCTTTCAAAAGGCCCATTACTCAAGTCCACACTCAAAAGAACTTAAAGCAAATGTAATAAATAATCAAATAAAATGAAACAAAAAAGGAGAAATTAATTCATCAAAATTTTCATGTGCCTTTTTCATCATCAGGGATATAACTCAAAATAATTCATACGGATTTTTATTTCAGGTCGTTACACCACGTGCCCCAGCTGATAGAAGAGGAATGAGATGAATTCCCTCCTCTCTAGTTTTATCCCACACCGGTAAGGAGGGTGGAGGTGGCATCTCCACATCCTATATATAGGACCCTACCCCTCCAGTTATTCTCACACAGCTCAGTCGAGCACTCCCCACCCCCTTGCTGGAACCACACTCTTCCATAAAACACCAACTTGAACCACCACATCTCCACCACCTTTAATGGCGAATTTTCTAGGCCCATCCCAAGCCCCCTCCCTCAGGTGGAACCTCATCCCCTCCTTCTTCCCCATCTTCCCAACATCGTCTATGCGTGTCCCGATTGCTGGAGCGCCGCCGCTTCCACCTGAACCATGTTCCAGGTTCGGGAGGAGGCAAGGCAGGGCATGTTTTACCTAGTGGTAGCCTGGGGAGGCTGCTACCCCACTGTAGGAACCTTCCACAAGTAGGAGAAGGTGGTGTTGGCCTCCAGAAAATATATTTCTTGCAGCACCCGAAAATAATAAATTTTTTGTTGTTGTTACGATTTTCTTATGGAGGTCGGCGCCAGGCCACCAAGCCACTACCCGAGGAGTGTCCAACCCCCGGTGAGTTGGCCGGGAGTGGTGGCATGGTTGTAAAATGGCCAAAGAGGCGGGGTGGCGTGGCACTATTGGGAGTAGGGTCGATCGCGCCACCATCCTGGCCACCGGACCACCGCCAAGTGATCGCCGACCCCTTGCGATATGGATGGGGTCAAAGGCGCGACAGTATGATGGTCGTACACCAACAACAAAAGCTAATAAGGCTCTACCGTAGGAGGACACACAGATGTTGTCGGATCTCCACTAGGAGATTAGAAGACTGATATCATAAAATTATGTGCCCCTACAACGGATTCGCACCTGATCCGCTACGGGGGACGATGTTTTTTTGGTATGCGGTGCATAACCCAGTGTTCGTCGAGTGGGTCCAGCAAGACAGAAGAGGGACCCTCAATCCCACCTGGACCACATCTGCCAGGCGGGCGAACGAGCCAGGATAGACGGCTCGCATCAGTTCGATAGGCGGGCGAGCCTAAGGGGCCGCTAGCCCACCTCCGCTATGCAGGCGGGCGAACCGTGCGAGCCGGCCCGCCAGCCCGTGTTTACCTGATTGGCCACCAGACCAAGACCACCGGCCCGCCTTCATGTAAGGGGCAGGCGATTCGTAGGAGCCCGACTCGCGCTCGAGTAAAGAGAGATGCGAGCTGCGACAGCCGGGCCGCATCCGCCTAGTTGAGTGGCGAACTGGTCCTGATTCCCCCTTGAGTGGGGTGCAGATATCCTACAATTAATATAATTTGGTCTGCATATAGCCGTTTAGAACATCGGAATTTGGTTGTTGGCAAATCACGTTGGGCTACATATAGCCATTTAGAACAGTAGAGTTGCGCTATTTGCAGACCAGACCTAAAAACCTATAAATAGACCCAAGGGGGTACCTCAGAGAAGGAGCTTTCTAGTTTTCTCATTCTTAGATCTTCCTACGCTTATTGAGGTGCCCATAGCCCAATACTGGCTAAGGAGGGAAAGCATTCTAATATCTTCTGGGTGTGTGGTGAGACCTTTGTGCTGGAGCCCTAGGTCAGTTTTGAGTTTTAAGTCTTCAGTCAGTCAAGCTTGCTAGGAGAAGTAAGTGTGCGGTCATACCTTTCCAAAGGGTCCGAACTCCACAGAAGCCGATTATCGGCTTCAACATTTTGGTGAGGTAAGCGTGGGGAGTGACTGGCATCGAAAACCTTAGTGAGCTCAATGACTGGAGGAGAAGGGCAAGGATCAGACCAGGCCGACTCGCCACCCCCCCATTCTCGCCACCCTCGGCATGTTCGAAGACTTCCGACAAGAGATACAGAGCCTCGTAACATTCACACTCGTGGCTCGCGGCGAGTGTTTGACACCTTCTGTCCCAGTGGTCACAGCCCCAACTCTAGGTGAGAACGTCCCTATTAGGCGACTTGGGAAGGAAGTGGCGGTTGAAGGTAGCAGGAGAGACCTCCCAGGGTGAGCCTTGTTCCCTGACTCGGCAAGTGCATGAAGGATCGACGAGTTGGAGGTGTGAGATCGCCCGTCTTGCCGCCAAGGGAGGGGAGTCCCTTCAGTGAGCTGGTCTCATCTACCCCAGTCCCATAGCGGAACTTGAGATGTCTTACTACACCGGAATGGATGATCTGGTTCTGCACATCCATTGGTTTGAGGATGTTGTTTCGATCTGACAGATTTCGGATGTCTTTAAGTATCGGCTCTTTGACATAACCCTCAAGGAGAAGGCGAGAGATTGGTTCCATCAGCTGCTTATCAGCTCCATCTACTGCTTTGAGGCTTGTGCCGGGAGTTTCTGTTGAGGTTTATAACTTTGATGAAAAGGAAGAGGGAGTCGGAGTCTCTATTTTTCATCAAGCAGAGAGTGGATGAGACACTGCGAAGCTATGTGGATAGGTTCCAGGAGGAGGTCCTCTAGGTTCAGGAGATATTAGGGCACGCCCTCATGGTGTCCTTTACCCTAGGACTGCAGCAGGGGTTCTTCAGGATGGAGCTGAAGCGGGTGACTCTGTTGTCCTTCGAGGAGTTGATGGAAAGGACAACGAGGGAAGTCAAGGGGGAGGCCTCCAACTCGTCATTTGCTAGGAAGTTAGCCAAGTAGGCGACAGAGGAGGAGAAGGAGAAGGATCTAGGAGGTGGCAAGGGCCAGGAGGGCAGAGCCCATGCAGCGGGAGAAATAATAGTAGCAGCCGAGATGGGGCCGCCAAGAACCAAACAACTGGCTAGGCAGGAGGCAGCCAGAGTGGCATGATCAGGGCACGAGGAGAGGTTTCCACGTTGGGGACAACCACCAAGGGGGCAAGGCTAGTTCAACCCTCCAGGTTGGAGGCAGGGCCAGAGGCCCTGCACCCCAATCAACACCAGGCCATGGCTATTGCTCTAGGGAGGAGGAGAGGAGTGTAGAGGAGGAGGTCGGGAGGTAGAGTAGAGCTGCCCTACTGTGACTTCCACCAGGACGAAGGGCATATGATGGTACCTGCTCGAAGTTCCTGGAGATAAGGGGAGCTAAGGGCTAGCCCAGTTGCAGCAACATCACCGCTATGAGGTGCGGATTGAAGAAGTCTTGCCATGTGCAGAGGAGGATAGGTATGAGGACCGAGCCGATGTAGGAGGCTAAGGACGGATCAGAGTGATCCATATGGGGGGTAGGAGTCGAGGCCGCCCGCAAGGCGAGCCTCCACACCTTGTATCGTCAAAGCATTATCTCCACGTCCCTAACCCTACCCTAGGATGAGAAGATCACCTTCTCCCTGAAGGACATGCCGGATCACAAGGATCCGTTCTGCGATGCGCTGGTCATTCAGGCTGTCGTTGAGAATTTTTCCGTCTCCCGGATCCTTGTAGACAATGGAAGCTTCGTCAACGTCGTCTTCAAAAAGGTGTTCGACGCCATGAAGATGGAGGCCAGGAGGGTGTTGGCCTTGGATGGGCCCTTGTTTGGATTCTTTTGGGAGAGGAAGGAGATAGACGGAGGAGTGGGGCTCCATGTTACCTTGGGGGGCCAGTCCAGGAACTGTAGGTTCATCGTTGTGGATGTTCCTAACAACTATAATGACATATTCAAATGGACCCTCATCAGCACCTTCCACTGCATACCCTCCTCCTTCCACCAATGCCTCAAGTTTAATGTCGAGGGCATTCGGGTCCGGGTCCGAGGAGACCCCAAGGTGTCAAGGGAGTGCTACATGACCGTGGTCAACACCATCTCTTGGCAGAAAGAAGTCGAGGAGATAGAGAGGAGGATGGAGGAGTTGTCTGGCCAGGAGGCTGTGGGAGAAACTGAGGGGGAGGAGGTAGAGGAGGAAGAGGTTCGCGCCCATGGGGAGGCGGTGAAAGAAGTTCTGGAGGAGCTGGTCGAGGTGATGGCTATGGAAGAAGCTGAGGAGGAGGAAATTCTTGTGCTAGGAAAGGTGGCCATGGGCGAATGGGAAGAGCAGTCCCGGCTGTAAGCTGTAGAGGAGGTGGTGGAGGTGGAATTTCTCACCCAGGGAGGAAGGGTGGAGAAGGTGTGAATCAGTGGGGGGCTGAGCCCGGTAGACTAGGGGAAGATGCTGGAGTGCAATCAAAAGAACATGGATATCTTCGCATGGAGCGCGGTGGGCATGCCAGGGATCGATGCAGCTGTTACTTGTCACCACCTCAACCTTGATCCTGGGTCTCACCCCATCCGATAAAAGAAGAGGTCTACCGCTGACAAGCTGGTCGAGCCCTCCGTGAAGAGGTAGAAAAGCTCCTAAAGGCGTGGTTTGTATTGTAGATCTAATATCCGGGCTGGGTCTATAATGTGGTGATAGTCAAAAAGGGAGACGACCGCTGGAGGATGTATATTTACTTCTCTCTTTTAAATAAAGCATGTGCTAAAGATTGTTATTCCTTGCCTTGGATCGACGTGCTGGTTGACTCAGTCGTCGATTTTTCTCTAATAAGCTTTCTATATGCATTTTCAGGTTATCACTAGATCAGGATGCACCCGCCCTACATGAAAGATGTCTGCTTTATCACAAGGGGAAGGGTGCTACTATTATAAAATGATGCCCTTTGGGTTAAAAAATGCATGGGCGACATACCAGAGGATGATGGATCGGGTCTTCCGGGAGCAGAAGGGAAGGAACCTGGAGGTGTACGTGGATGACCTCATGATTAAGAGTCGGGATGTGGACTCTCACTACCAAGATCTGGAGGAGACCTTCAGTACCCTGTGGAAGTATAAAATGAGGCGGAACCCCTTACTGGGTATATTGGGAATTATGTACCTGATTTGGAGAAGCCCTTTTAACTCAATGATATACACAAATTTGTATTTGATGAATGTTGAGTTTATTTGTGCAGGAAAAATAAACGAAGTCCAAAAGTGTCGATACACTAGACAATTGTCTACACCTTTGTAAAAGTTGTGCTGAGACAAGGAGTCAAGCAGCGTCGACAATCAAGACTAGTGTTGACACCCTTATTCAAGTAGTGCTGAGAAGGGAAGAAAGCCGTGTCGACACCCAGGACTTAGGTTGACACTGTGAAACAAGAAAACAACTCTGTCGACACTCAGGACTAGTGTCGACATACTTTACACAATTTGTGTCGAGACTGAAAGCAACAATGTCGACACACTTTACTCAAGTTATGTCGAAGACTGAATGCAAGTTGTGTCGACACCCAGGACTTGGGATGACACCATTAGACAAGAAATCAATTGTGTCGACTCTCAGGACTAATGTCCACACATTTTACACAAGTTGTGTTGAGACAACAAGCTAGTTGTGTCGAGACACACAGATTGGTGTCGACATCCCTATAAGAGGAGTGTCGACACCCAGGACTGGTGTCGACACAATCAAAGTATAGCAGTGTCAACACCTTCATGCAAAAGCTTTCTGGACAGAATTTCTACCAAGTACAGAATTCAAGGCCTGAAGTTCTCACAACTGTCAGAACAGTCAGATGTTAGTAAATTGATCGGGGCAGCCGGTTACCCTTTGCCAAAGCCTATAAAAGAAGATCAACTCGACAGAAACAGAAGCAATTAATTCACATTCTTCTTCTCCAAATCTGTTAGAGAAAATTCATAGAATTCTGAAGGAGGAAAGAAGGCTGATCGAGGATCATCTTCTATCTTCTCCACCTAAGTTCAACCCTAACTTCTCCTTCAAGAAGCTTTGAAAAAGCTAAGAAGGGTTGTATCATTTTCTTCACATCAAGGATTAAGGGAGAAGATTCCACATCAAGATCTGATCAAGAAGAAGTCACAAATCTCTCTCTTACTGGATGACATTTCAAAACACAAAATTCTTTTTGATATTATAATTTTGTAAGATCAATTTATAGATCTGAGGGTAGGGGATTAATTACTCTGAGTTGTAAGCCTATATTATAAAGGCTGAGGTAGGGCTGTGTGCCTGAGGTAGGAGAAAGGGAAATTTCTCGGCGCTATAGGAATTGGAAGGTTCTGAGGTTGTAGGGCATGAGTTTGCCTGAGGAGTAGGAGTGAAAGTGCACTCTGAGGTAGAATTCTTGGAGAGGAATCTAAGTTATAGGATCTTGAAGATCTGAGGTAGTACACTGTATTGTCTGAGTTGTAGGAGCCAACTGGGCTTTGAGGTGTATGATCTGAGGATCTGAGGAAAAGTAAGAAGAAGTTTGGCCGAATTTAGTTCATTGCTAGATAGGCGAAGGGGGAAAGTGGATGTACCCATAAATCTGGGAACCACTATAAAACTGTGTGTGTTGTGTTGATTTACTGTGTTGCGCTAATGTGTTATGTTGTGTTGTAACTATTATATTAGATTCATTCTGCTTTTCTAGAATGCTATGATTGGATTTATTCACTCTAAGTAAATTTCTGTGATTTAAAAGTAGCCAAGATTTAAATTGGACTTATTCACCCACCTCTAAGTCACACACTATCCTAAAACAAACACTTTACAATTGGTATCAAAGGCAGGTTCACTGAAAAGTTATAACAGACTAGTGAGAATCTTAAGGATTAACTGAGTATAAATCATGGCTAAATGAGAAAATAATTCCATCAAACTCTCAGTCTGCTCCAAAGAAAACTTTGGGATTTGGAAGGAAAGAGCTAGACTATTCATGGAGGCTGCAGATCCAAGAATGTACATCACTGTATTGGAAGGACCTTTCATACCCATGAAAGTGTCAATTCTTGATGCCAACATAAAAACACCAAAGACTTACATGGAGATGGATAAGGATGAGATAATTATGGCCTCTATGGACAAGAGAGCTCAGAATATAATTGTCAGTACTATAAATGACTCCACATTCCAGAACTTGATTCATTGCAAAACATCCAAAGAAATGTGTGAATCACTGATTGTATATATGGAAGGCACTGATGAGGTTAGAGATGACAAGAAATCACTATTAAACCAACAGTATGAAGCATTCAGGCAAGACAAGAAAGACACAGTGGCTAATAGCTTTGAGAAATTTTTCAGAATAGTGAACAACATGAGAACATATGGGAGGAGGTTCACCAATTATGAACTCAATGACAAGTTCTTAAGGACCCTGAATAAGGAATGAGACATCGAGATTTGAGCAACGAGAGAAATGAGAAACTTAGCCAATATAGACCCCCGGGTTCTATTTGGCAAGTTATTGTCTCATGAGCTATAGCTCAATCTCAGGAAATCTGAAGAAGACTCAACAAAAGCACTTAACAGATAAAAGTATATGGCCCTAAAGGCTGAGACATCCAGGAAAGTAAGGGAGAAATCTGCTCCCTCTGAAAGGCAGGATACAGTCTCAGAATAGACAGAATCTTCCTCATCAGGAGGGGATATGACTGAAGAAGAACTGTCACTCTTCTCAAGACAATTCAAAAAGATGTTGAGGAGAAGAATGCAGAGCAAATAGAAGGGTCAAGCTGGAGACTCTTCTCACAAGAAGAGAGATTACTCAGAAAAACCCAGGAAAAAGAAATCATTGGATGGGTATGGTTCTTCTCAGAATAAACATATTAAGACTAATCTTGTTTTCTATTACTGCAACAGGCCAGGGTATATCATTGTTGACTACCCAGTAAAAAGGAAGGAGAAAAAGTCTGAAAATTGGAAGACTGGACAACACAATAAGGCTGACAAAAGCCTCTTGGTCAAGAAACAGTCCACTCTTTCAGAAAGTGAGACAGATTCATCTGAACTAGAAGAGGAGGAGACTCTTTTGGGTTTAATGGCCATTGAGGAGGCCAACATCAGAAGAAGAATCAGACTATCAGCCAATGATAATTAAGACTGTACAGATCAAGGGCTGATGACTCTAGCAGAAGAAGAAGATCAGGATTGTTCAAATCCTGCCAAGGTAAAACATCTCACTTCAAATTTTGCCTCAGGCTCTAGATCAGCATCAGAAAATGAATCATGCTCACACTCTTCCAATAATAGTGAACATGGTTCAGATTCAAAAGTTGATTTCAACACACTCATCAATACATATGGGAATTTGTTGAATTCTTTGATTACAAGCAAAGTGCTAGTTAAGGAACAAGCCAAAGAACTAGAATCTTTGAGGGCAAAACCTTTATAGTTGGAGAGGGCCAACATTAAGTTGGACCTTCAAAAACTAAAGCTCATTGATTTAACCAATAAAATAGATAGTCAGACTGAGTCTATTGCACAACATGTTAAGACTGTCAAAGACCTAGAAGCAATGCTTCATCAGGAAAGACAGCTCCTGAAACAATTCTCAAGGCCTAAGTTTGTGCTACCTATTATTGATACATTTTCTACAACATTTAGAAGTGGTGTAGGATATGTTGAGAATAATAAGGTTAACAAGAAACCTGAGCCTAAGGGTAAAGCCCCAATGGGTCCAGCTAAGCAACAAACCAAGCATTTATTTTCTAACAAATGCAAGGGAACAAGTGTTCCTGGACACATGAGTTCTGAGTTCACCACCAGCAAGGTCAGTAAAGTACCCTGCTGGAAAGGACAAAAACCTAATGGCTATAAGACATGCAGACCACCACAAGGAGTGATCAATCCAAGGAGCCAAGGAATCCTTGGATCTGGTCCCAATGCACAACACTTAAGCATGAAAGGTAAGGGTATTAATGCTGCACCACTACCATGGAATCTGAATATCAACTCTAAGTTTCCCAGAAGTACAACTTCAAAGATGCAGCCTTGGAGAAGATATAACATATTTGAATGTTGGGGTTGTGGGAAGGTTGGACATTTTGCCCTAGATTATTGGTACAATCCAATAACACACTCATCAAAGTCACAAACTCATTTGTTTAGAAAGCCTGATGTGCTTCACACAGCTAAGCCTAACAGGAACCAAGGCCCCAAAACCATTTGGGTGCCTAAGGTTAATTAATTCTGTGATTGCAGGCGGTTCCAAGTACCACAAAAATTCCAATATGGTACTTGGATAGTGGCTATTCCAGACATATGACTGGAACACGAAGTCTGCTGAGAGACTATGCTTCAGTAAAGGATGGACCTAAAGTAATCTTTGGAGGTTCAGAAAAAGGACCCACCAAGGGATATGATAACATTTCTAATGGTCCAGTGACAATCACAAAAGTGGCTTATGTGGAAGGATTGAATCATAATCTGATAAGCATGATTCAGCTTTGTGATATAGGTTTTGAAATCATTTTCCACAATGATAAGTGTCTAATAAGGAATGCATGTGATCAAGAGATCATCTTGTCTTATACTAGGAGTGACAACATTTATTATCTAAATTTCTTAAGTATAAGTGAGAAATCTCTTGTATGCCTAGTAGCAAGTGATAAAAACTCTTTGTGTGTGCAGTGGCATAAGAGGCAAGCTCACTTAAATTATAAAGCTATGAACAAGCTGTTTTATTTGGACTTAGTTAGAAATGGACCTCGGCTTAAATGCTTCAAAGAAGGCTTGCGTCCAGCATGTCAAAAATGCAAACAGACAAAAGTCTCCTTTAAGGCATTCAGTCTAAAGACACTTAGAGGTGTCTATACTTACTTCATATGGACCTAGTTGGTCATATGCAAGTTTTTAGTTTAGGTAGGAAGTCTTACACCTTTGTGATTGTAGATGATCACTCTAGATTTGTTTGGGTATTCTTTCTAAGGAGAAAAACTGAAACTCTAGACATTCTTACTGATTTTGTCAAACAAATTTAAAATGAAAAGGGTTGTTCTGTTGTCAAGTTCAGAAGTAACCATAGCACAGAATTTCAATCTGAAAGAATGACAAATTTCTGAAAAGATCTAGGGATCCTTCAGGAATTCTCCCCTTCTATAACTCCCCAGCAAAATGGGGTTGTTGAGAGGAAAAATAGAACTCTCATTAAGGCTGATAGAACACTGTTATGTGACATATCTCTCCCAGAATACTTCTGAGCTGAGGGTGTAAACACTGCATGTTATGTTCAGAATAGGGCATTGATTAACAAAAGTCACAATAAGACTCTCTATGAACTAATGAAAGGCAGAAAACCAAGTTTGTTATATTTTAAAATCTTTGGAAGTAAGTGTTATATCTTAGACAATGAGAAAACTTATCTAACTAAGTTTTCAAAAAAGTCCTATGAAGATATCTTTGTAGGCTATAGTAATCATAACAAGGCATATATGATCTACAACTTGAAACATCAAGTGGTAGAAGAATCTATCAATGTTGTTTTTGATGAAACTTCTGTCTTACATACTAAACCTTCAAACAATTCTAGTCTAAGAGATATAAAGTCTAAGATGGTGAAAGTGAGGGATAGATCTATTTTACACTAGAGGGGGGGTGAATAGTGCATATTAAAAACTTTGATTTGTTTTAGAGTAGTTTAGAAAATTAAGTGATATTTATATATAGATAGACAGATTAAAAGTCACATCACACAAATAAAAAGAAAAACAACAAACATAGACGACACTAGGAATTTTTATAGTAGTTCCCCAATAAATCTGGGTACGTCTACTCTTCTACCACCCTGGTAGGAATCCACTACAGATTTTTGATCAGGTGCCCTGCCACCAGAAGATTTATTTTCTAAGGGAGATCTAGCAACCCTTTGAGCTTTTGATCAGGTGCCCAAAAACCAAGCTTAAGTCTTTTGATCAGGTGACTTAGGAACGAAGAGGTTAACTTTTGAAAGGAGTTATAACCCTGTACACAGTTTAGGAAGTAAACTAAAAGTTGATGTTGTCTTCTCTTTCAATTATGTCTGAGAAGACTAAGTGAATTGATGATGCAAAAAGCTCCCCCTGAGTTGAGTAAAATTTATGATCAAGGGAGAAGCTTTTCTTCAGGGTGTAGGCCTTCTTGAGTTTTGATCCTCTCCAGTAGAACTTTTTAACAGATATGAAATGTGTTGTCCCTTGGAGAGTCTGAAGCAGAATGAAGGTATCTTTGTCTCTCTAAGTCAGTCTTGTATATGTGTGTAACCCCTTAAAGCAGCAATAATTGAATATATTATCTCTTAGGAGAATTCAAACATTTGAATTAAATTCATTCTAAAACATCTGAAGAATCTCTGAGAATTGTAACTGCCCTTAGGAATTAATTATAATAATAACTCTGTGATAAATCCATATTTAGTGTTGCCTGAAACGGCTATATTCATTAAGAATATTTAACATTAAATATCAGAGTTATAACTGATGTAATTAAGCTTTAGTGATCATTCTGCCTTCTGAAATTAGAAACTTCCTGAATCGTCGAATTGAGTAAGGAATTCGTCGACCTGAGCTAGACCTTCGTCGAATAGAGCTTGGATGAACTAAGCAATACATTCGTCGAGCGGAGCTCTTCTTTCATCGAGTTGAGCCTGGAGTTCGTCGAACTGAGGTTGGCTTTCATCGAGCTAAGTTTTTTTGAGCTGAGAACAAAGTTCGTCGAACGGAGCTCGGCGATCGTCGAGCTAAACTCAAAGCTAAGAACTTGAGTTCGTTGAACTGAGCACGTCGTTTGTCGAACTGAGCTCAGCTTTCGTCGAACAAAATTCTGCGTTCGTCGATCTTGACTTCTCTAGAATTCTTCTGAATGAGCAACCCTAGAAATGAACATATGGCCCGAAACTATACAAATTAGGTCAATCTAATCATCCTACACAAATAATGGTGATCCTAGCCCAAATCAGTAATAGGGTTCCAACACTCTCCCCCTAATTGGGTTAGGATACTATCAAAAATAGAAAAACACAAAGCAAACATAATCTGACAGAATTATAAAGCTTTCAGCATACATAAAGAATGTATTTTTTGAGTACATAATCATCAATAAAGTTTAAAACTTATAATCAAAATTAAGAGTCTTTATGAGGAACTGTTGATGGAGAATCTGACGATGATTTGGTAAAAATCAGCTTTCTATTTGAGTCTTCAAATTCCCTTTTACTCATTGTTAGGTCTTCAGAACCTATAATTTTTAGAGATGTGGTTCTTGTAACAACTGCCTCTGGATGCAGACTCATATACTTATCAACATTGAATAAACTCTTCTTTGAATATTTTTCAAGTTCCTGCTATCTGTAAGAGGACATAGTAGTGAATTGTGAGGTGTCCTTTCCTTATGCCCTTGCTTTCCTTATCTATGAGAGAGCAATTTGCTCATTAAACCTTGTCATTCTGAAAACTGGATCCAACTCTGGATCATATACATGAGAGTGTGGCCTCTCTTGACTTGATTGTTGTTGACCGCTGATTTGATTTGTATGTTGTTGCTGGCCACTGTGGAATCAGACCAGGTAGGTTTATCCTGCCTGCCCTGAGAAGATCTAGGATGATGTGAAGGTGACCTCTGAGAATAAGAAATGTTACCAGCTGACCCTACTGCTGGAGGAGGAGGAGGAGGTCCTATCCTTGACTTTTGAGGTGGAGAATGATATCTCCTCATCTTTTTCTTATTTTTCAACTTACTCTTGGAATATCTCATCCAGTGTGGAAGGTCTGGAGTGAGAGGAATTCCATGCAGAATGTAGTATGGAATATCTGAAGTAGATGAAGGTTGAGGAGCAACTTTAGCAGGAGCCTTCTTCTTTAACTTCCTTTTCTTAGATCCATAGTTTTCGGACTCATCAGAATCTGTATCAATATTTGACTGTTCTTCTGGCTGATATAAAACATCAATTTGTTTATATATATTAGTGTGATCATCAAACTGATCCTCTGGCTGATTATATACATTGTCTTCCTTTTCTATATCTTCATTAAGCAAATCATCAAGATTTTGCACAGGAGATTCATCCCATGCAAAAGTAGGAGGGGAACAAGCCTGCTCCATAACATCAACTATATTATCAATATTTATTCGCTGAGGGACTTTAGTAATACTAGTAGAAACAGCTTTGAAACTAGATCTAAGTTGTTCTAGAGTAATGGGATCGATAGGAGCAGTATAACAAACTACTACTTTATAAAGATTTTCAAAAACTGGAAAACTGGGAAGAGAACTGGGCTGAACTTCAAAATCAGATAATAAAGAAAGTAAGTCAACTGTGGGATGAATAATAACATCACCAACAGTTAGAACTTCTGGAACTGCTGCTTCTGATGCTTCTTCAACTGAAATAACTTCAAGCATTTTGAAATCCTGACTTTCATCGACCATTGTTGTTGATGCTGTAATTGCTTCTGTAATTATTGTGACTAGAACTACAATATGATGAGTATCTTCATAAAACATCTCCCCCTGCCTAGATCCAGGAAGACCTAAATCTAGGCCCCCAGGCGAAGGGATATATTGAAGAGAGTCAATCCTAGATGAGAGGTTAGAAATGGAAGTTATTACATGAGCTAAAGCTTCATCTAAGAGCTTCTTGAGAGTGGGGGTGATTAACTCTAAAATATTAGAAGCAATGGATGAAAAATCCACATACATAAACTCAGATGGAGCCTGAGTAGATGCAAAGGATTGAATGGAAGAAGAAGGGATGGAACTGTTAACACAGTTGGAACATATAATGAAGGCTTGATGAATAGTGGCAGAAGGGATGACATGGGGAATGTCATCTGGAAAGATTTTTTCCTGGATTGGTGAATGTGGTGGAGATATATGAGGTATAGCTAAATGTGGTGGAGATGAATGTAGTAGAGAGAAGTGAGGAGGAGATGAAAGTAGTGGAGATGTAGGTGGTGACAGATGATTTGGGGATTCTGTATGAAATGATGTGGATGGAATTTCTTCAATGAGATTAGGTGGTAGAGGTGATTGAGGAACTGGGGAATCATCATGTGGAGTTGATGATGGAACTTATTCAGGCAAAGTTGTTTGTAGAGTAGATGGTGTAGAAGGTCTAGGTGAGTGATGTGGAGATGGTGGAGGAGAAGAAACATGAGGAGCAGAGACCTCTTTTGGGGTTGAAAGAGTGGCTGGAATAGCCCTAGTGCTTTCAGAAGCAACCCTAGAGGGAGTAGCCCTTGGAGTCTTAGGGATTACCCTTTCCCATCTTCCAAACAAGGCAGAGGTCAGCCTCTTGGAAGCATTAGTATGAATGGTCTGAGAAACCAAAAGTTCTGGACACTTTGCTTGTAAGAAAATGCCTAGAATCCTGCGATAACCTCCAGATTTATTGGAGGTCTTCTTCTTAATAGAGTCAAAAAGAATTCTTCCCTAATTAATAGATTTCTGATTAACCAAGGCACACATCAAAAGAAATTGATGTCTGGTTATATAGTCATGGGATGAATGCTTGCCCAATAAAACTTTACCCATTATGTCAGCTAAGAATTTATATTCAATTGAAAAAAAAATTTCAGAAGGTGATTAGGGTTTCCCTAGGAGTGACCCAATCGATCTAGAATTTCATCAAATTCAGTACTAGATATCTCTATATCATCTTCACCATTAACAAAACCGAAAACTTCAGATAAAATTTCTGGTGTTAGAGGAACCTGATTGACAGAGATAGAACCAATAATGGTTGGGGAATCTTGAAACGTGTCTGTATGGATCCACATTTTGATTTTTGACACTGATAGTTTGATCCTGGTTGTCATAAACTGTCGTAGATTCTGATTCTCAAAGAGTTTCAGAATATCTTGGAAAACTTGATCTGAATGACCGAATGATTCTATGTCAATATCAAATCCGACATCAAATTTCATTGTTGAAAGAATCACCTGATAAATAGTCATTTTTCTGCAAAATAGAGAGATCAAGTTCACGGGAAATGGATATGTGCGGGATAGAGTTCGATGAAGACCTATTTATAAGTTTTCAGAAGTTGAAAAGGCAAACTCCGTCCGACAAAAAGCAAAACATCGAACTCTATTCGATGAAAAATTTCTCAAAAGAAATACATTTTGTTGATCTCTGGTCAGCAAAAGTTTTGAGAAAGAATGACATTTCGTCGAGCTCCAGTCGACGAAAGGAATTTGAGACAAAAACATCAATCTCCGTTCGACAAAAAGTCAAATTTCGTCAATCTCCATTCGACGAAAAATTGAAGTTCGTCGATCTTAGAATAAATATCAATTTAAAGATTCTCCATTTATAATTCCTAACTGATTTAAGAAGAATATATGTTTCTTTTCATCTAAAGGATTAGTGAAAATATCAGCTCTTTGAAAATTAGTCGAAATAAAAAAAATAGTTTTATTTTTGTCTACATTATCTCTTAGAAAATGATGCCTAATTTTTATATACTTAGTGCTACTATGAAGGACTGGATTCTGTGCAATTGATATTGCACTTGTATTATCACAAAATATGGTTGAATTATTTAAGCTATAACCATAATCTAGCAGTTGGTTTTGAATCCATAAAATTTATGAACAACAACTAACAACTGCAATGTATTCAGCTTCAGCAGTTGAAGTAGAGACAGATGTTTGTTTTTTGCAAATATCTGTATCACCAAAAAACTGACAAGTTCCTGATGTGCTTTTTCTGTCAACCTTGCATCCAACATAGTCAGCATCTGAGAATGCAGTTAACTCAAATCCCAACTTAATAGGATACCAGAGTCCTAGATTAGAGCAACCCTTTATATATCTTAAAATTCTTTTTACTAAAATTAGGTGAAATTCTTTAGGATTAACCTGAAACCTAACACAAATACATGTTGCAAATATAATATCAGGTCTACTTGCTGTTAAATATAATATAGACTCAATGATTGCTCTATATGTTTTCTGATCAACAGGTTTTCCATGTTCATCATTATCAACAACAACATTAGTAGGTATAAGTGTTTTCATAGAGGAGGCATCTGACATCCCAAATCTTTTGATAAGCTTTTTAGCATATTTAGACTGAGATATGAAAATGCCATCTGATTTTTGCTTCACTTGTAAACCAAGAAAGTAGGTTAGTTAACCCATGCTACTCACACTACTAGAAAAATGACTTTTAGCCACGGTTTTTTTTGCCACGGCAAAAAACCGTGGCTAATAATAAAGTATTAGCCACGTCACTTGAACCGTGGCAAATACGTTAGTATTAGCCACGGATGACTGAACCGTGGCAAAAAAAAAACTTTTTGCCACAGTTTGCTTATTTCGTGGCTAATAAGCTAGTATTAGCCACGGAAGCCTGAACCGTGGCAAAAAGTCATGACATTTTTAGTCCCACACCGCCAATTTCAATAAAAATTTCGGGTTTATATAGCATATTCCATAATGAATATTTGAATTATCTGGGCTCGCGGGTGGCGGGCGGCGGGCGGCGGCGGTCGTCGGCGGTGGCGGCGGCGGCGGTTGGCGGCCGGCGGCGGGCGGCGCGGCGGCCGCCGGCAGCGGCGGGATCTTTTTCGTTTGTTACAACCCCTTTAGCCACGAAAATTCAATTGTGGCAAATAAGGAGCTTTAGCCACGGCAATGGGACTGTGGCTAATAATCGCTGAAAAGAGACCCTTTAGCCACAATTCTAAACCGTGGCTAAAATTCGTGGCTAAAACACTTTTGCCACAGATTCAGTGTGGCTAATACTATTAGCCACGCTCGTATTGCCCACGCCCATTTGCCGTGTGTAAGCCGTGGCTAAAAAGTATTAGCCACGGTTTTTGACTTTTAGCCACGGCAATCTGCCGTGGCTAAAAGTCTGTTTTTTAGTAGTGTCATTTCAAACTTGAAATGCATTAGATCAGAGAATCTTTTACATAGTTTGGAATCAATAGAGCCAAAAATTATATCGTCAACATATATTTGAATTAGCCAAATTTTAGTTTTATGATGTCTAACAAATAAAGTTTTATCTATCATGTCTCTACTAAATTTATTTTCTAAAAGAAAACTAGCAAGAGTCTCATACCAAGCTCTTAGAGCTTGTTTAAGACCATAAAGGGCTTTGTTAAGTTTAAAAATATAAGAAGATTGAGTTGGAGAGTTAAAACCTGGTGGTTGTTCTACACAAATTTTCTCTTTGAGCTCTCCATTTAGAAAAGCACTCTTCACATCCATCTGATATACTTTGAACTTCTTGAATGCTGCAAATATAAGAAATATCTTGATAGTCTCTAATCTTGCAACAAGAGCAAAAGTCTGATCGTAATCAATGACTTCCTCCTGTGAGTATCCTTGAGCTACCAATCTAGCTTTATTTCTTACAATAACTCCTTGAGTATCCAACTTATTCCTGAACACCCATTTGGTTCCAATGACTGGATAGTCTTTGGGTCTTGAAACTAAGTCCCAAACTCTACATCTCTCTAACTGATTGAGTTCCTCTTGCATAGCAATGATCCAGTGGGGATCTTATTCTACATCTTTGATGGATTGAGGTTCAATCTGAGAAATAAAACAAGCATGCATCTGATCTTGATTCAATTAATACCTTGTTTGAACACCAACTGATATGTCTCCAATCACTTGAGATTTAGGGTGATCTCTAAGTGTGACAAAGTCAACAGGTGGAGTTGGTTCTTCAACTATTTGTGGTGCTAATTCCTTTGGTGGAATTTCATTAGCCACAATATTTTCAGCATAGATTTTTGAATCTTCTTCATTACTGACATCATCAATAATCTATTGAGAAGGATGTAATGTATCCTCTTGTGTTAGGATTAATTCATCCAGTTTCTCACACAGATTTGGTACCTGAAAAGAATCTATGGTAGAAGTATTCTTCTCATTGTAAAATATGTTAGTTTCATCAAAAGATACATTTATTGATTCTTCTATCTTAAGGTTAGATTTATTAAAGACCTTATAAGCCTTGCTGACTTGAGAATATCCAAGAAATATTCCTTCTGTATTTTTGGCTTCAAATTTTCTTAAATGTTTCTTATCATTATTGTGAATACAACATCTACATCCAAAAATTTTAAAATAATTAACTTTAGGTTTCTTATTCTTATGTAATTCATAAGGAGTCTTACCCTCCGGCTTATGAATGAGACTTTTGTTAAGAATATAGTTTGTTTTGCTTACTGCCTCTGCCCAAAAGGATAGAGGTAAATAAGCATCTGCAAGTAATATTCCAGCAGATTCAATTATGGTTCTATTTTTCCTTTCGGCTACCCAATTTTGTTGAGGAGTTCTAGGAGCAGAAAAATAATGTCTGATACCTTCTTTCTCATAAATTTTTTTCATCAGAAGAGATTCAAACTCAGTGTCATGATCATTTCTGATCAATTTAATCTGAGTAGAGTACTCAATATTGATGTTCCTAAGAAAGTCTGTAAGAACTTTGAAGTTATCTGACTTATTTATAAGAAAGAACACCCAAGTGAATCTAGAGAAATCATCTATAACAACTAAAGTATAAGACTTGCCTCCCAAACTTTGTATTGTAATAGGTCCAAAAAGGTCCATATGTAGCAAATACAAAATTCTGGGTGAATCACTTTTAGAAATGAATTTAAAACTATTTTTGGTTTGCTTAGCTAACTGACAAGCCTTGCAAAGTCCTTCCTTCTTGTAAGAACTAGAAGGCAGTCCTCTGATAAGGTTTTCCTTAGATAATTTAGCTATAGTTCTAAGGTTTATATGTCCTAATCTCTTATGTCATGATTCATTTGTTTTACTAATCTGATTAAATAAGTAATTTCAGAATTAGCAGAGTTGAAATTAACTAGATATATATTACCCAGTCTAACCCCAGTTAAAACAACTTTGTTAGAATTGGATGTAATAGAAAATAAAGATTTATTAAAAGATACCTGATAACCTTCATCACATAATTGACTAATGGAGATAAGGTTATGCTTGAGACCTTTCACATAGGCTACCTTTTTAAAGGTAACTGCTCCAATCTTGACTTTACCATAGCCTTCTGTCTGTCCACAGTTGGAGTCTCTAAAAATGACTTTAGGTCCAAGCTTAGATTTAAAATCTTTTAGATTTTCTTTTCTTCCTGTCATATGTTTTGAGCATCCACTATCCAAATACCACGGTTCCTCTGTGGTAGGATAGTTCTTTTCCTGCATTAAACAAATTAGGTGTTTTTAACCCAGGTTACCTTAAGTCCTATTTTTCTTTCATAACAATTTGAAATACAAGAACACTCAGGTTGATCCTTATAACCATGTGGATGATATCTTCTAGGAAGAATAATCCACTAAGTAAAAAGATTTATAAATCTTTGTGTCTGATTATTCTTGTGAAAAGAATTAAAATTTTTGTTAGAAAAATTTGAGTTCAGCGAATGATAGTGAGTCCGTCGAGCTGCGTTCAACGAATGGTGGTGAGTTCGTTAAGCTCCATTCACAGAATAATAGTATTCATATTCTGTGTTCAGAGTTCGTCGATCTCTGTTCGATGAATCATATTGAATTCGACGCACACCATTAGTTGAATAGTTATACTCAAATCTTGCGTTCATAGTTCATCGATCGTTGTTCGAAGAGTAATATTGAATTCGTCGATCTCGGTACGACGAATTTTGTTTAACATAATTTTTCTGAAAATTTTATTTTGTTTTGATTTTTTCTGTTGTATAACTTTAGTAACTTTATCTTTTAATTTTTCTTTGCCTTTAACAGAGATAAATTTTATAGGTCTAGTTAAAATATTTTTCTGTAAAAGATGAGGCTGTATTGATGAAGCTCTCAAGTCTAGTTTGTCATTTAGTCTGGCATTGACTGTGCTTGTGGTATTCATCAGTTTGATACTTCTCCCATTAAAGGATTCTTCAAACATCTTTGCCTCAGATAATTTGTTTTCTAATGAAACTACTTGTTCCTTAAGAATTTCCAAATCTTCTTTAAGTTTAGAGTTTTTAGAAGATATTTGTTCATTTCAGTTAATTTGTCTCTGAGAAGTTTTATTTCTTTCTCAGTCTTTATCAAGTCATTACATAGTAATTTAAAATCCTTTTTAAATTGATCTGATGTAAAGTTAAAGGTTAAGATTACCTGGTCCTCTTCTGACTCAGATACAGAATCAAAATTGCCGCATGATGCATTGATTGCCATCAAGCACACTTCTTTAGTCATTGCCTCTTCTTCATCTTCACTTGTACTTGATGAAGATTCAGAGTCTGATTCACTCCAAGTTTCAGCAACAAAGCATCTCTCCTTCTTTTTGTATTTACTGGAAGAGGATTTGTTGGATTTCTTTTTGTAGTCTTTCTCCTTCTTCTTATCCTTCTTTTGATTTTCAGGACACTCTGTAAGAATGTGTCCCGGTTTTCTGCAACCATAATAAACAATTTCTTTAGTTGGAATTTTGTCATACCTTGGTTTGTCGTGATTCCTGGAAAATCTTTTTTTGAAGTCCTTTCTGGTCATCTTGTAGAATCTCTTAGCCAGTAGACTCATAAGCTCTTCATTCTTAGGAAGTTATTCTTCCTCAATTGCTTGGAAAGCAATGCTCTTTTCCATCTTTACTGAGGGTAGAGTCTTTTGTTCAGCTTCCCTTATTTTGATGAGCTGCTCATAAGATTTGAGCTTGCCCAACAAAGTCTCAGTTGAGATTTCATTCACACTTCTAGCTTCTCTGATTGACCAGATTCTTGAATCCCATATGCTAGGGAAACACATGAGATCTTTATCATTGACTTCTGTCAATATAATGTCTTTTTCCGAAGTCTTCAGCTCTTTGATTATTAGACTGAGTCTTGTGTACATATATACAACTGATTCACTTTCACCCTTTTTGAAATTCTCATATTGAGAAATCAAGTGGGATCTTCTGTCTTTTCTCTCATCTACTGATCCAGCAACCATGGCAGTGAGGGAGTCTCAGATGTCCTTTTCTGATGTTCATTCAGTAATTTTCTGGAAAATGTCATCAGACATTGTCTGAGCTAATATATGCATAGCCCTGACATCAACAATTTTAGCTTTCTTCTGGGCTTTTGTCCATTCTGGTGGTGGTACGGCACTTGTACTTGTTGTAAGTGGCAGAGGTGGACCTGTCAAAATAGAATTGTAGATGTCTTCATCAATAGAATTCATATAAAGTGTAACTCCCCCACTCGTCACATGGCATATAACGGTGGGTCCGACCGGGGCCCCACGCCATAGGTCACAGACAAGCGGCGGAATTACTTGTGGAAATCAAAATCTACTCGCATCCTAACTCAATCCATTCTAGCGCAGCATTTTACGTTAACATGAACTCAACTCAGAGAATGTCCACTACTATATAAACTCCACATTTATATATCCAAACCAGGAATGTATACAACTCACACACACTGGCCTTAAGGCCTTTCAGATTTCTCTTTACACAAATATATTTTCGTACATCGGCACGCAGGTCGGCCACACATGAAATCCAACCACGCTTTCTTCACACGGCCTTCAAGGGCCTTTAGTAGCAAGCCTCCATTCCGCTCAAGCAATTCAATGTAATCATCAATACCTGCAATTCATTATCCACCCGAGAGCGGCAAACAAAGTAACGGTGAGCTTTAGCTGACCACTTATAACGACCCTACCCCTTTCTCGGGGCAGTGGTTCCTTCCATGTATGCATGGTCATATCATAATCTTTATCAACTTAACAATCACAATCACATCACAAATGTCAGTATCCACCAGACGCTCCGTGCACTCAGGGCACCTTTTTGGTATACCGAATATCCCAGTCGTACACCACCGATTAGGGGTTATTCACTTGTTAGCTGGACGGTCCTAGTCACCACAACAGGCATGTTGTGAGCATTCCGCCCAAACCATTCAGAGGTCCTAACCCCAGAGCAAAATTGAGCATTTAGATCGACCCACCACTGTGGTGTAGCAAGCCGGGTATGACCACAGCCCCCATTTGTATTGCCACCCGTCGATCTCCCAAAATAACTAGGTAGAGGTCAGCCTTTTCCCGTGCTCAAATCGTCAATATCGCAGCTTGACGCGGGTCGGCTTTCCCTCCTGATCAGCCACAGCTTTTCACCGTTCTCGCAGAACAAATAGCACCCACGGCGCTCATAATAGAAGGAGCTTAACCAAAGCCTCCATTCATCCAGAAGTAACATCACATATCATTTATTCATCCCATACACATATTTCATATCGTTAAATCCACGGAGTCTTCTTCGGTTACCCATGATCATCACCAATCCAGACTATCCGTCCAGATGGGCTTCACACAGCATGCCTATGCCGTACTCCACACTTTCGGCTCTAGATGCAATTTTAACTAAGGAATCACTTACGAGATCCACCTCTTGGTGGAGGATTCCACGCACATGCATAAAGTAAGAACTTCGATGTCCAAGAAGGAGATTGTTACCCTTGAAGATCGCTTCGGAGCCATGAATCAGCCGGATGGAAATCACCGTCTCAGCGTTGCCTCCACGAATCCGAACTTGGATCTTCAATCCACACTCCACAGCTCCTCCAACAGAGGATTTCCTCCTTCCTCCTTTCCTTCCCTTGCCCTCTCTCTCTTTCTCTCTCTTGGAATGAGAAGAAGAAGAAGATGAAAATGAAGAGCTAATTCTGCATTTCGGCCTTATAACAGCAAGTAGAAATCTGAGCCATCAGATCCCTAAAAAAAGCTCTCTCGGGTCTGACACGCCCTGTGACACGCCCGTGTCACAGGCCGTGTCCCCTCAGCGGTGCACGAACCGCCTTATCCAAACTTATCCACACCAAGGTGACACGCCCATGTCATGCTCGTGTCAGCCTAGTCACGCCCGTGACACGGGGCGTGTAACCCACTCGAGACCTACTCGAGAAGACTTACTCGAGAGAAAACCAACTACTCGATTACCCAGATATGACACGCCCGTATCACAGGGATGACACGCCCGTGTCACCCCCCCCCCCTCCTCTTACTCGAGTACTTTTCCACCTACTCGAGTACATTTTGACCTACACGAGAGCTACTCTAGTATGAGCGGGACATGCCCTGTGACACGCCCGTATCACAGGTCGTGTACCCTCTTTCTCAAGTATTCGTCGACCTCAACTACTCGAGAGAAAATCGTCGACCAGGGGAGGACACACACTGGGTCATGCCCCCCGACACGCCCGTGTCACAGGGCGTCTACCTCCCGAAGAATTCGTCGACCGAACTTCATCGACCACGCGCTCGACCACTCAATCCAAGCAGGACACGCCCGTGTCCCTGGCTGTGTCACCCAATATTTTCCCGTTTCTCGAATTTGGGATGTTACAACCCTCCCCTTCTTCAAGAAATTTCGTCCTCGAAATTGAGTGTACCTACAGACCTTCCAATACGCATTGCTCGCTCGTTGCACCACAAGCAAACGAGCATCGTAACAAAATGATCCGGGTTCGAGCTCAGCGGCCGCAGCTTGTCTCTCCCCATGGCATCGCACAAAATAATCATCACATGTATACCATACATACAAACATAGTGCTAACATATGTACGTCCATCTAACTCAAACATCATATTCACATATGATATACCATACACCAAAAATATGTGCACAAACATCTTTTGCCCATCATACACACCATAAATATGTATACCAAAACGATCACAGAGGGCATTTATTTCCGCTCAGCCGCATCTTCATTCATAATTCATTTGATAGCCTCTTGTAGTTCCAACCGAAACACACGCGGTTGTATTTCCCCGACTGAGCTTTGCGGCTCTTGCACTTCCAGATTATGCAATCAAGGCTGCGTCCGGGATGCAGATGATTCGGCCACTGTTTTACCCTTTTCGTTATAAGACGCACCCGTCCTCTTCTCACTTCATGAAGGGCCACTCCAACAATTAGGGGCTATATGTCCCTATTTTCCACATTTAAAACATGTACGGGTTTCCACCCGTCCTTGTCCATACGTTGCACCCCATGAAACAGTTGAAGAAGTTGGTTCAGCAGGCCTGAACTTCTTCCTGTCTCATTTCCGAAACTCCAACTGTTGCGCCTGCGGAACTTTAAATTCCGGCTTCTCCATTTCCAACTTCTTTTTATCCTGCACCCGTTTCAAATCTTTCTCCAGTGCCCTGGCCGTATCGACCAACGCTTGGAAGCCTTGATTCACCAAACTTGGGAGTGCCAATCGCAAGTCATCACGCAGTCCCTCATAAAATCGGTTCGTCTTTCGCGCTTCCTCCGCGAAGGTAGACCCCGCATATCGCTCCAGTCTGGTAAACTTATGCAGGTACGTATCAATATCAGTCTCACCCTGCACCAGACGTTGGAACTCATTCTCCATTGTAATTCGCTGCGACACAGGCAAATATTTGGCAAGAAACAATCGGGAGAATTTGTCCATTGAAACCTCCGCTAAGCCTCGACCTGGCAAGTGATGCACCTCCATCTCATCCCACCATAATCTCGCGTCTCCTTCCAACATAAAAGTGGCTAATGTCACTTTCTGCTCCTCCACCGTCCTAATTGCAGTCAGGATTCTCTTTACTCGAGCCAACCAATCTTCTGCCTGTGTTGGGGAACTCACCCCACCAAACGTAGGTGGATGAAACTCTATAAAGCTTTTTAATGTCTCATTTGTTGCTTGTTATTCCATCACAACTGCAGCACGCTCTTGCCTTGCACCTACCTATCCTTATCCTCCTGCAAGCCTTGTCTGCCCCGTAGGTTGTGCCTATAACACCGCAAGCACCATTTCCGTCACCATCCATATGGTCTCCACCGACGGAGGTGTAGGCGCTGCAACTGGTGCTACTATCTCATCGGATTGTTGGGACTCCGGCTGCCCAGCACCACTTCTCGCCACCTAGCAATGTACAAAACACCATTACTCATCCATGTCATAACGGTAATTATACATTATCTACACACTCATGCTCCTTACGTGCATGAAATACATTCCTAGTGGACATTCGTGAGTTCAATTATGTTTTCTCCTCCCAAATAATCTCAACCTGGCTCTGATACCACTTTGTAACGACATGGGTGTATCACCATGGCGTGGATAAGTTTGGATAAGGCGGTGTGTGCACCGCTTAGGGGACACAGCCTGGGCGTGTCACAGGGCGTGTCAGACCCGAAAGAGCTTTTTTCAGGGAATTTTCTGGCCGTTCTTTTTCTTCCTAGGGTATCTGATGGCTCAGATTTCTCCTTGCTGTTATAAGGCCGAAATGCAGAATTAGCTCTTCATTTTCATCGTCTTCTTCTTCTTCTCATTCCAAGAGAGAGAAAGAGAGAGAGGGCAAGGGAAGGAAAGGAGGAAGGAGTAAATCCGCTGCTGGAGGAGCTGCGGAGTGTGGATTGAAGATCCGAGTTCAGATTCGTGGAGGCAGCGCTGAGACAGTGATTTCCATCTGGCTGATTCATGGCTCCAAAGCTATCTTCAAGGGTAACAATCTCCTTCTTGGACATCGAAGTCCTTGCTTTATGCATGTGCGTGGAATCCTCCACCAAGAGGTGGATCTCGTAAGTGATTCCTTAGTTAAAATTGCATCTAGAGCCGGAAGTGTGGAGTATGGCATAGGCATGCTGTGTGAAGCTCATCTGGACGGATAGTCTGGATTGGTGATGATCATGGGTAAATCGGAGAAGACTCCGTGGATTTAACGATATGAAATATGTGTATGGGATGAATAAATGATATGTGATGTTGCTTCTGGATGAATGGAGGCTTTGGTTACGCTCCTTGTGTTATGAGCGCTGCGGGTGCTATTTATTTTGTGAGAATGGTGAAAAGCTGCGGCTGATCAGGAGGGGAAGCCGACCCGCGTCAAGCTGCAGTATTGACGATTTGAGCACGGGAAAAGGCTGACCTCTACCGGGTTATTTTGGGAGATCGGCGGGTGGCAATGCAAATGGGGGATGCGCTCATACCCGACTTGTTACATCACAGTGGTGGGTCGATCTAAATGCTCAATTTTGCTATGGGGTTAGGACCTTTGAATGGTTTGGGCGGAATGCTCACAGTATGCATATTGTGGTGACTAGGACCGGCCAGCTAACAAGTGAATTACCCCTGATCGGCGGTGTACGACTGGGATATTCGGTATACCAAAAAAGTGCCTGGAGTGCATGGAGCGTCTGGTGGATACCGGCGTTTGTGATGTGATTGCGATTGCTAAGTTGATAAAGATTATGATATGTCCATGTATACAGGGAAGGAACCACTGCCCCAAGAAAGAGGTAGGGTCGTTATAAGTGGTCAGCTAAAGCTGACCGTTACTTTGTTTGCCGCTCTCGAGTGGATAATGAATTGCAGGTATTGATGATTACATTGAATTGCTTGAGCGGAATGGAGGCTTGCTACTAAAGTCCCTCGAAGGTCGTGCGAAGAAAGCGTGGTTGGATTTCATGTGTGGCCGTCCTGCGAGCCGATGTACAAAAATGTATTTTTGTAAAGAGAAATCTGTAAGGCCTTAAGGCCAGTGTGTGTGAGTTGTATATATTCCTGGTTTGGATATAAAAATGTGGAGTTTATATAGTAGTGGACATTCTCTGAGTTTATATAGTAGTAGGATGCGAGTAGATTTTGATTTCCACAAGTAGTGTACCCTCTTTCTCGAGTATTCGTCGACCTCAACTACTCGAGAGAAAATCGTCGACCAAGGGAGGACACGCCATGGGTAACGCCCCCCGACACGCTCGTGTCACAGGGCGTCTACCTCCCGAAGAATTCGTCGACCGAACTTCGTCGACCCCGCGCTCGACCACTCAATCCAAGTAGGACACGCCCTGGGACACGCCCGTGTCCCAGGCCGTGTCACCCAATATTTTCCTGTTTCTCGAATTTGGGCTGTTACATAAAGTCTAATCCTTGTTTTCCATAATGCAAACTTATTAAGATTGCATATAGGTGGTCTAGCACTTCCATACTCTTTATTTTGTGCCATGACAAAATCAAAACTTTAGGTACAATAAGATCTATCAGGATCTTGTTGGTTCAGGTGTTAGCATGTAAAACAACTAACCTCTCTCTGATACCAATTAAAAGTGAGGGATAAATATATTTTACACTAGAGGGGGTGAATACTGTATATTAAAAACTTTGATTTGTTTTTAGTATAATTTAGAAAATTAAGTGATATTTATATATAGATTGACAGGTTAAAAGTCACAGCACACAAATAAAAAGAAAAACAACAAACACTGACGACACAAAGAATTTTTATAGTAGTTTTCCAATAAATCGGGGTATGTCTACTCTTCTACCACCCTGGTACAAATTCACTACAGGTTTTTGATCAGGTGCCCTGCCACCAGAAGATCTATTTTCTAAGAGAGATCTAGCAACCCCTTGAGCTTTTGATCAGGTGCCCAAAAACCAATCTTAAGTCTTTTGATCAGATGACTTAGGAACCAAGAGGTTAACTTTTGAAGGGAGTTATAACCATGTACACGGTTTAGGAAGTAAAATAAAAGTTGATGTTGTTTTCTCTTTCAAATATGTCTGAGAAGACTAAGTGGATTGATGATGCAAAAAGCTCCCCCTGAGTTGAGAAAAATTTGTGATCAAGGGATAAGCTTTTCTTTAGGGTGTAGGCCTTCTTGAGTTTTGATCCTCTCCAGTAGAAATTTTTGACAGATATGAAATGTGTTATCCCTTGGAGAGTCTGAAGCAGAATGAAGGTATCTTTGTCTCTCTAAGTCAGTCTTATATATGTGTGTAACCCCTTGAAGCAGCAATAATCTGAATCTATAATCTCTGAGGTGAATTCAAACATTTGAATTAAATCCATTTTGAAATGTCTAAAGAATCTCTGAGAATTGTAACTGCCCTTGGGAATTAATTAGAATAATAACTCTGTGATAAATTCATATTTAATGTTGCCTGAAACGACTATATTTATTAATAATATTTAACATTAAATATCAGAGTTGTAACTGATGTAATTAAGCTTTAGTGATCATTCTGCTTTATGAAATTAGAAACTGTCTGAATCGTCGAACTGAGTAAGGAATTCGTCGACATGAGCTAGAACTTCGTCGAACAGAGCTTGGATGAACTGAGCAATACATTCGTCGAGTGGAGCTCTGCTTTTGTCGAGCTGAGCCTGTAGTTCGTCGAACTGAGGTTAGCTTTCGTCGAGCTAAGTTTTTTTTGAGTTGAGAACAAAGTTCGTCGAACGGAGCTCAGCGATCGTCGAGCTAAACTCAGAGCTAAGAACTTGAGTTTGTCGAACTGAGCACGCCGTTCGTTGAACTGAGCTCAGCTTTCGTCGAATAGAATTCTACGTTCGTCGATCTGGACTTCTCTGGAATTATTTTGAAGGAGCAACACTGGAAATGAACCTATGACCCAGAACTATATAAATTGGGTCAATCTAATCATCCTACAGAAATAATAGTGATCCTAGCCCAAATCAGTAATAGGGTTCTAACAGATGGAAACATTAAATATAGTAAATACATCCGATATAGAATTAGTGGCTAGGAACCATGTTGTAATTCCTATAGAAGACACAGTCACTGCCCAAAAGGGGGATGAGATTCATCCCCCTCCACCTAAGGAATTAGGTGATGGTAGGAATCCTCATGTAGATGTTAGACATTTTAGAGATCATCATATTGATCAAATTATAGGTGATGTCAGGCTAGGAGTGACTACTAGGAGTAGACATCATAATGAGGTTCTATTCTCTAACTTTCTCTCTTAGATGGAACTTAAGAAGTTTGAAGAAGCCAATTCAGACCCCAACTGGATTATGGCAATACAAGAAGAGCTTAATCAATTTGAGAGATGTAAGGTCTAGAGTCTAGTCCCTAGACATAGAAATCACAATGTCATACGAACAAAGTGGATTTATAGGAATAAATAAGATGAGAATGGTGTTATAGTTAAAAATAAGGCAAGACTTGTGGCTAAGGGATATAGTTAGAGAAAGGAATAGACTATGACCAAAGCTTTGCACCAGTAGCTAAGTTAGAAGCCATAAGACTATTTTTAGCATATGTTGCTTACAAAGGATATAAAGTCTACCAGATTGATGTAAAATTTGCATTCCTAAATGGTACATTGAAGGAAGAAGTCTATGTAGAACAACCACCAGGTTTTATAAATCCTAAACTTAACTCTCATGTCTTCAAATTACATAAAGCTTTTATATAGGTTAAAACAGGCACCAAGAGCCTGGTATGAAACCATGTCTACCTTTCTCATAGAGAACAAGTTCTCTAGGGGAAAGATAGATAAGACACTATTCCTAAGGGACATCAAAGGTTCAAGTATCCTAGTCCAGATTTATATAGATGACATCATTTTTGGGTCTACTAATTAATGTGTTGTTGTGAAGAAAATTTGTCAAGCTTATGCAAGACAAATTTGAAATGAGTAGCATGGGTGAGCTGAAGTTCTTCTTGGGATTCCAAGTTAGACAATCTGAAGATGGTATATCCATCTCTCAGTCCAAGTTCACAAAGGAGGTGATTAAGAAGTATGGTATGGAAAATTCTTCTACCATGAGAACTACAATGGGTTCTTCAGTATCCCTACACAAGGATGAATCTGGAAAACCAGTGGATGAATCCTTGTATAGAGGTATCATTGGATCACTCCTTTATTTGACAGCTAGTAGACCATATATCATGTTTTCAACATGTGTCTGTGCTAGGTACCAAGCATGCCCTAAAGAGTCTCATTATACAATTGTTAAAAGAATATTGAGATATCTAAAGGGCACACCCAATCTTGGGTTTTGGTATCCTAGGAATGGTGATTTTGATCTAACTGGATATACAGATGCAGATTTTGCAGGATATAAAGAGGACAGAAAGAGTACATCAGAAACTTGTCAATTTCTGGGGAGAAGACTCATTAGTTGGAGCGGTAAGAAACAAACAAGTGTAGCTATTTCAATAATAGAGTCTGAGTATATATCAGTTGGAAGCTGTTGTGTATAGTTACTATGGATTCAACATCAACTTCTGGACTACAGTGTACAATTAAGTAAATCTGTTATGTATTGTGATTCAACTAGCGCAATTTCAAATGCTAATAATTCTGTTTCTCACAGTAGAACCAAACACATAGAAATCAGATATCATTTTCTTAGAGAACATGTTGAAAAAGGCAATATATGCTTAAATTATACTCCAACTGAAAAACAAATTGCTGATATATTCACAAAATCTTTAGATGAAAACAAGTTCAATTTCTTCAAGTTTGAACTAGGAATGTTAAACATAGAATAACCATTTTCATTGGTACATAAAAGAACCTGTTCAACTTGTATAAGAAAAGTAACAAAGTCTACCAATCTAAATAAACAAGTAAGACATCATAAAGTCAAGGATCTATATTTCAGAAAACAAAATTTTGACTATATTTCAGAAAACAAAATTTTGACTAAGTCAAAACCTTGTGTCGAGACACCAGAGAATGTGTCGAGACAGTTGAGAAAGTGTCGAGATACCAGAAATTGTGTCAAGACCATATGAAATTTGTGTCGAGACACTAAAGTAAGTGTCTCGAGACATAAAGGTGTCGAGACCCTAAGGTATATGTGTCAAGAACCATAATCCATGTGTCGACTTGAGTCAACACATCTCGACAGTCTAGTTTTTCTTGTATCGACACTAGATTTTATGCAAAACTTGAGATAGACTAAATAGTGTGTGCCTTTTCGACTTCAACTACATCTACTATAAATAGGGTGTGAAAGAAGCAGTTGACTACACTAACCTGAAATCTTGAGAGATTGATTCATATGTGTTGATACCTAGAACTCCTTTAGTATACACATCTCTTCCTCAATTTCTCTCAACCCCAATGGCTCCCAAGAATGTCGACAACATCTTTGAAGGCTATGAGCATGTACGAAATGGATTCGACTCAGCACAAGAGGAAAATAGGAATGTTATATACCTAATCACATAAGCTGGGTTAGAATATCTTCTGTCTAAACCGTCAAACATCTGGAAAAGAGAAGTTTTAGAGTTTTTCTCTAATTCCAAACTAGATTCTAACTCTGATAAGATCAAGTCAAGGTTAAATGGAGCAAAGGTAAAAATCACAACCAGGAAATTGGCCAAAGTGTTTCAATTACCAAGAATCGATCAGGAAGATGCAATAGACACCACCCGAACTGCTGAAGCATTGGTGTGGTGTGGATTGAATCCAACCACTAGGATTGGAGGTAACTTAAACAGGAAGGGAATGAATAATCAAGGAAAATTTTTGTCTAAAATAGTAGGCAAAGTGCCGATGTGTAAGATAAGGGCATATGACAAGATTTCAGCATTCATGTTTGAGCTGATGATCAGAATAATATTCAAGGTCAAGACAAAGTGGAGCAAGATTTTCTTTGATAAAATAGCAGAAAGCATCAAGATACCTAACATGGGCAGAATTCTGAGTCTTTATCTAGTCCAAGTCATACCTGACAGTCTCAATCTTAAGCTTGGATCAAAGATAAATCACATGAGAAGGATGGACATGAGAATTCTATATAGATGGGACAGAGTCTTAACAAAGGATACACCAGAACCTAAGAAGAAGAAGGAGAAAAGGAAGAAGACTGTAGTTGTGGATGATGATTCTTCCAGTGAATCAGGAGAATAATTAAGCTCTAAGAAATAAGATGAAGCAATAGCTGAGAAATACCTAAGGCCCACACCTGGAACTGGTGATCAGGTGGTGGGGGAGACTGTATAGGAGATGGATCAGGTTGAGGGGGAGAACCTCAATGATCTGCCAAATATTGATATAGATATTGTGCATACTATAATAATGGAAGTAGTACAATACCTTGAACAAGAAAGGACTGATAGAGAACATGAGGATCCAGTCTTTAAGGATACTGAGGAAGAATTTCTTTTGAATAAGGAATCTGACATCCAAGGGAGATAACAGCAACTCCAGAGAACCAAGTACCTGATGCTGAAATTCAGCAAAAAGATGCAAACTTGGAAAACATCTGTTGGAACACCCTATTACTAATTTGGGTCAGGATCACTATGTCTCTAGGAAACAAATGCTTGACCTCCTGTATAGCTCAATAGGTCAATTAGAATTGAGTCTAAGGGTTAGAAGTCTAGGTTTGGAAGCTGCCCTCAAGACCAGGATTTTCTGTTTGGAGACTAAGTCATATCGTCGAGCTCAGCACGACGATTCGTCGAACTCCGATCGACGGTCGTCTAGCTCAACTTCGACAGATCGTCGAACTCCATTCGACGATCGCTGAGCTCAACTTCATCATATCGTCGAACTCCATTCGACGATCGGTGAGCTCAGGTCGACGATCTTGACTCAGCATTGGATTTCTATCTCTGAGCTCAGTTCGACGATCTTTGAGCTCAGATCGACGATATTTTGCTGCTGTATTAGTCCATATCGCTGAGCTCAGTTCAACGATAGCAGAGCTCAGTTCGACGTTTTCAGATAACTTCAAGGATGTTTCTAGATTCAAATTCAAATCAGTTAAGGAGTTATTCTGCAATTAATTCTGAAGATTTCCTAGCCGTTTTTCCTTTATTTCTGGACCAAGTTTCAAGGAATATTTCTATGGACTTTCCTCCAGAAGAGATTTTGCAATTAAGGATGCAATTAATGCAGGCCAACGGCTATTCTTCTCAGAGAATGTTTTGTTCAGTATCAGAGAATAAAAGAGAAGAATTTTTGAATCTCAAAGATAGATTACAGAGATACACAGACACACAGACAGACATCAGTAATCTTCAACAAAATATTCTGTCTCAAAGAATTCTCAAGAACACTCATCCAAGGAGATCAACCTTTTCTAAAATCTTCAGATCTCTCTAGTTTTCAAGTGTTCAAGGCCAACATATTTCAAGACTCCAGACATTCAACATTTCAGCTGTTGCTGGAATCATCTTTTGCTGGAGCTCAACTTTTGAAGGCCTATCACCCTACAGCAAAGCTTCTTTTCCTGAAGATCTCAAGGATTCAGGGGGAGCTTTGACATCAACAATCCACATAGTCTTCTCAGTTGTTTGAGAAAGAGAAGACTTCCATCACTCTCTCACCCCCTCTCTGTAAAGGGTTTCTCAAACTCCCTTCAAAGTTTGAGCTTGGTTTTTGAGCACCTTGTCAAAAGCTCATTGGTGGCAAGACACCTGATCAAAAAATCTGATTTGGTTTTTGAGCACCTTATCAAAAGCTCATTGGTGCCCAGGACACCTGATCAACTCATCCTGCAGTGGATTCCTACCTGGGGTGGTAGAAGAGTGGATGTACCCAAGTTTAGGGGAACCATTATATTTCCTAGTGTCTTCTGGTTTTGCTTGTTTTTATTTTTATTTCTGGCCTTGATTATTCTGTGATTAGCTTTTGTATAGTTTAGTTCTGTGATTAGATTTTCAACTGCTTCTCTGCTCACTCATATTACAACAATTGTTGTAAAAAGTTTCAAAGCACCATATACTCTATTCACCCCCCCCCCTCTAGAGTATATCAGATCTAGCTGCACTTTCAATTGGTATCAGAGCGAGGTTGGTTAAACATACCATACCTGATTGGTTGTACAGGCTAACACCTGAACCCTAAGATCCCAAGTTAGATCTGTTTTTCTTTTGTATTTTATTATTAGATTTTGTTTTCACAAATCATGGCCCAAAACAAAGATTATGCTAGCACCAGACCTCCAGTGTGCAATCTATCCAAGTTTGCACTTTGGAAAGCAAGGATCAGACTGTACATGAATTCTATTGACGAAGATATTTTTAACTCTATTTTGACAGTGTGTCCAAGACCCCCAGAAAACACAAGTACAAATGTTGTTCCACCTCCATCAGGAACAGATGCTGATATCAAGAGATGGAAGGTAGCTGATGCCAAGGCTATGAACATCTTGGCCCAGACAATGTCTGATGACATATTTCAAAAGGTGGCTGAATGCAATTCAGCAAAGGAAATTTGGGACAAACTCTCAGAAATAGTCTCAGGCTCAGCTAATGAGAGAAAGGATAGGAGATCCCACCTCATATCTCAATATGAGAATTTCAAGAAGGGAGAAACTGAGTCAGTGTGAGATATGTACAACAGACTCAGTCTAATTGTCAGTGAACTCAGGACATTGGATAAAGAGATTTCACTAACTGAACTCAATGACAAGATTCTAATGTGCTTCCCTAGCACTTGGGATTCAAGAAACTGGCCAATTAAGGATGCAGAAGTCTGAATGAGATCACCACTGAAGCTCTATTGGGTAAGCTCAAATCTTATGAGCTACTCATCAAGAATAGAGAAGAAGAACAGAAGGCTGCCTCACCAGCCACAAGAAAAGAGAAGACCATAGCCTTCAAGGCAACTGAAGATCAGCCTGAAGACAAAGTCACAGGCAATGAAGAACTGCTCAGTCTGTTGGCCAAAAGATTTTATAAGATGGCCAGAAAGGACTTCAGAAGGAGATCATACAAGGAACATGATAAGCCAAGGTATGACAAGTCCATTAATAATAATAATAAAGACATTATTTGCTTTGGTTGTAGGAAACCAGGGCACATAGTTCCTGACTGTCCAGAGAACAAAAACAAGGACAGAAGGGACAGGAAAGAAAGAAGAAAGGAGAAAGACTCCAAGAGGAATGGCAATGGTAAACCCTCATCAAGCAAAAATAAACATACAAGAAAGGGTTTGTTGCTGAATCCTGGAGTGAGACTGAAGAAGAGTCAGAAGCATCATCCAGCTCCAGTGATGATGAAGATGATGCAGAAGAGAAAGAGTTCTGCATGATGGCAATCAATGCCTCACAACATAATTCAGAAGAAGAGGAGTCAGAGTCAGATTCAGAGACTCAACCTGAAGAAGATCAGGTAATCAGCTCTTTTGATTATAGTTCAGAGGACTTTAAATCTGAATTTAAAGCATTGTGTTTAGACCTGCTAAAGTCTGAGAAAGAAATTATCTCTCTCAGAAATCATCTATCTGAACATAATACTTTAAAGTCAGAAAACCTCAAACTCTCTCAGGAGTTGGAGTGCTATAGGGAGCAGATAGCTTCACTAAAAAGTGAGCTGTCTGAGGCCAGAAGCTTGAAGAATCCTTTAATGGGAGAAGCATCAAGCTGATGAACATCACAAGCACAGTGAATTCCAGATTCAATAGTACACTGGGCTTGGGTGCTTCATCCAGCCAACCCATAGTTCTAACAACTTCAATCAAATTCATTTCTGATAAAGGAAAGGGAGTTGTAGAGGTTGCTAGGAAAAATTCTGATCTGCCCCAGAAAACTAAGTTCCAGCAGAAATCGTCGAACGGAGCTCGACGATCGCCAAACGGAGATCGACGATCGCCGAACGCAGATCGATGATCTAAGGCAAAATAGTCCAACGCAGGTCGACGATCTCAAGTACCTGATCTCAGTCATAGTCGACCGACGAACGGAGCTCGACGATCTGACCCAAGATCGTCGAACGCAGCTCCAAGATTGTCGAACAGAGGTCAGAGCTCTGGAAAATTTTTCAAGGGCAAATCAAAATCCAATCCTAAGGGTCCTTCATCCCAAATCTTTAACCCTTATACTGAATGGATTAAACCTCCAAGGAGATATCATCCTAAAGGATATAAGAGTCAACCTGGGATGTCTTTCATTTCAGAATTTAAAGGTTATCAACCTAGGCCCAAGGTAAACTGGGTCAAAAATAAATGAATTGTCTTATGTGCAGGTGAAGACCTATGCAACATCTAACCAGCAATGGTACTTGGATAGTGGGTGCTCTAAGCACATGACAGGGAACAAGGACAACCTCACTTCCTTTGGAGCCAAGCTTGGACCCAAAGTTATCTTTGGTGATTCAAACTTTGGACAGACTAAAGGATATGGTGCAGTCCAGATTGGATCAGTAACTTTCAAGAAGGTAGCTTATGTGGAAGGACTGAAGCACAACTTAATAAGCATCAGTCAGCTGTGTGATGAAGGCTACCAGGTGACCTTCAGCAAAGCCTTATGCAAAATCAAGTCAGAAGACAACACAACTGTGTTGACAGGTAAAAGGAAAGGTAACATCTATCTAGTAGATTTTCTTTCAACTGATGTAGATATTTGCTTGTTTAATTCTGTCTGTAGACCAAATATTTTATGGCATAAGAGACTAGGACACCTAAACCTTAGAACTATTGCTAGGCTATCCAAGGACAACCTTGTTAGAGGACTACCTTCTAGCCCCTACAAGAAGGAAGGACTCTGCAGGGCTTGTCAATTAGGCAAGCAAACTAAAAACAGCTTTAAGTCACTTAATAAGAGTGATTCACCTAGGATATTGTATCTGTTACACATGGATCTTTTTGGACCCATCACAGTACAAAGCCTAGGAGGGAAATCCTACACTTTAGTAGTTGTAGATAACTTCTCTAGATTCACTTGGGTGTTCTTTCTAAGGAAGAAGTCTGATAACTTTAAGTGTCTGACAGAGTTTCTCAAATGTATACAGATTGAGTTCAATACTCACATTGCCCTGATCAGAAGTGATCATGGGACAGAGTTTGATTCTCTTCTTATGCAAGAGTTCTGTCAGAGTGAAGGGATCAGGCATACTTTCTCAGCTCCTAGAACTCCTCAACAAAATGGGGTAGCTGAAAGGAAAAATAGAACCCTTATTGAATCTGCTACTACATTGTTGTCAGATGCTCACCTTCCTCTATCCTTTTGGGCAGAGACAGTGAACACCTCCAACTATGTGCTGAATAGAAGTTTGATACATAAACTAAAGGGAAAGACTCCCTATGAATTACTCAAAGGGAAGAAACCTAAAGTTGATTATTTTAGAGTCTTTGGTTGTATTTGCTACATACATAATAATGACAAGAAATATTTAGCAAAATTTCAAGCTAAAGCTGATGAAGGAGTGTTTCTGGGATACTCCATGATCAGCAAGGCTTATAGGGTCTATAATAAATCATCTTTAAAAATTGAGGAATCTATTCATATATCATTTGATGAATCTAACATGTCTTTCAAGGAGAAGATCTCTTCTACCATAGAACTCTTGCAGGAACATTCTCTAGTTGAAGACCTGAACAAGTTACAGGTTACCTAAAGGGATGAAAGCAGTGAAGATGAAGAAAGTGCTCAATATATTGAAGAACAACTTGAAGAGCCACTTGTTGTACCACAAGAGGAAACAACAACACAGGTTGGTGAACAATCAACACCCCCTGTTGATTTAGTAACATCAAGAGACCATCCAATTTCCCAAATAATTGGAGACATCTCAGCTGGTGTGCAAACCAGAAATCAGGTCAACCAAAACCTGTTGCACACCTGCTTCTTATCTCAAATTGAACCTCAGTCCATTCAAGATGCAGAGCAAGATCCACACTGGATCATTGCAATGCAAGAGGAGTTGCATCAATTTGAGAGAAACAAAGTATGGTAACTAGTGCCAAAGCCTAAGGATCACTCCATTGTTGGAACAAAGTGGGTATTCAGAAACAAACTGGATGATCAAGGAGTAATTATAAGGAACAAGGCAAGGCTAGTTGCTCAGGGATATTCTCAAGAAGAAGGAATAGACTACGACCAGACCTTTGCACCAGTTGCAAGATTAGAAGCCATCAGAATATTTTTAGCCTATGCAGCACATAAAGACTTCAAGGTATATCAGATGGATGTCAAAAGTGCATTTCTAAATGGAGACATCAAAGAGGAAGTATATGTCAGACAACCTCCAGGTTTTATCTCTCCAACTTATCCTGATTATGTTTTTAGATTGAACAAAGCATTATATGGTCTCAAGCAAGCTCCTAGAGCATGGTATGAGACCCTAGCATGCTTTCTTTTGGAAAATGGTTTTATAAGGGGTAGAGTAGACCAAACTCTTTTCATTAGAACCCATAAGTCCCATACCCTACTAGTACAGATTTATGTAGACGATATTATTTTTGGTTCTACTGACTCCAAATTGTGCAGAAGGTTTTCCAACCTAATGCATTCTAAATTTGAGATGAGTAGCATGGGTGAGCTATCTTTCTTCCTAGGATTGCAAGTCAAACAGCATGCTGAAGGCATCTTCATTTCTCAAACCAAGTATGCAAATGAATTGGTTAAGAAATTTGGTATGTCTGAAGTATCTTGTATGAAAACACCCATGCCTACTAATGCTGTATTGGATGCTGATGAACATGGGAAACCTATTGATCAGACAACATATAGAGCAATGATTGGCTCTTTACTGTACCTTACAGCTAGTAGACCAGATATAATGTTTGCTACATGTATATGTGCTAGGTTCCAAGTAAGCCCTAGAGAGTCACACCTAACACTAGTAAAGAGGATTCTCAGGTATGTTAAAAGTTGTCCAAATCTAGGTCTCTGGTATCCAAAAGATTCAGCATTTGATTTAACTGGATTCTCTGATGCTGACTATGCTGGATGCAGAATTGACAGGAAAAGCACCAGTGGAACTTGTCAGTTCATTGGTGACAGACTTGTCTCTTGGTTTTGTAAGAAACAAACATCTGTGTCAACTTCAACTGCTGAAGCTGAATATATGGCTGCAGGCAGTTGTTGTTCACAAATATTGTGGATTCAAAACCAACTCCTAGACTATGGCTACAACTTAGAGAAGTCTAAAATCTTTTGTGATAACACCAGTGCTATTTCTATAGCTCAAAATCCAGTCCTCCATAGTAGGACAAAACACATAGAGATTAGGCATCATTTCTTAAGAGGATAATGTTGAAAAGAATAAAATTGAACTACAATATATCCCAACTGATTTACAAAGGGGAGATATTTTCACCAAGCCCTTGGATGAAAAGAAACACACCTTCTTCCTAAATCAGTTAGGAATGTTAGATGGAGGAAGTCTTAAATAATATCCAAGATTTTGAAAGCTTAAAAATTGACCAAGACTAGGCAAACATCCTGATTTTTCTTAGTGTCTAGAGTTTTTCTGATCTCTGAACTGCGCTCGACGATTTGCCCCAAGATCGTCGAACGGAGATCGACGATTTCCAAAATCGTCGACCTGAGTTCAGCGTCTCTCAGATAGTATGAACTATCTCTTCCGGTCAACGATCGTCGAACGGCGCTCGACGATTTTGTTCTTTGAACGATCGTCGAACAGAGCTCGACGCTCTCCAATATCGTCGAACGGAGATCGACGATGTTGAAGACTCTTCAGATTCCTTTAGAAGCCTCGATCGTCGAACTGAGTTCAACGATCTTTCCAATTCTGCGTCGAACCCTAATATAAAATTCATTTTTCGTCGTCGTTCTCCTTTGCGCTTTCGATTTCTCTGCAAGAATTTTCTTTCCCTCCAAACAATTCTGCACTTGGTCGTTTTGTTTGTTGAACTTTTGCAGGTACCCATGGCTGTGTCTGTTGCTGTTCTTGCCGCCATGAAGTTTGATGCTGGCTTCGACATCGACATGGAATCCTTCAGCACAACCGACCAGGTCTTTCAAGATATTTTGGGGTTATTCAAAGAGCAGAACCTGACAGTAATTATGACCACAAGGATCAAGCTTGCATCTGATGAGATCAAAGAATGGGTCTATACTGCCCACAATCAGGACAACTCCACCATTGTTGGGTCAATATCTGGCACACAGGTACCTCTAACCCCAGCAATTTTATCAGAGGTTTTTGAGTTGAGAAATGGTGAAGATACTGCTGACCTGTCTGGAGAAGAGTATTCTGACCTGCTTGCCAGAATGGGTCACTATGAGGCTAACCCTAGCAAGCTCTTGAAAAAGCACATATCTATGGAATACAGATTCATGGCAGATGTAGTTGGGAAAGTGCTACTGGCTAAGCACTCTGCCCATGATACAATCTCTAGGTATCAGCTCTGCCTCATGGGAGCTCTTGTAGACAGAAAAAATTTGAATTGGGGAGAAGTCTTCTTTGACCTTATCAAGAAGAAAATCAACAAAAGTTTTGTCAACTTTGGAAGGGTTATTGGGGTGTTTCTGCAGCACAGGTGCCCTGCTTTGCTGGTCTCCTCTGGAATCCATATCAATGCTTCCAAGAGACTGTCTTGTGCCCTGTTTGGTAAATGGGACAGACAAATCAGCAAGCCCAGCAGGCCCTCCTCCAGCACTCCTTCAGGCACAAGGACTCTCAGAGTCACTTCTCCACAGGTCTCTACCCCTGCAGATGACCTGCCTGCTGTTGCCTCTCCTCCTCCTCCTCCAATTCCATCTCTTCCCATACCATCTACCATTCAAACTCCATCCACCATCATCATCTCCAGCCCCTCTCCAACATCCACACCATCTCCAGTACCTATTCTACCAACACCAGAAGACCACTTCCATCCATTATTCTCCTACCCTCCACCAGATGCCACTTCATCACCCTCCATTCCATCCTTCACCCTCATTGATGATTCCTTTATGGATGATTCACCATCCTCTCCTCCTGAGCTACCCTCATCCTCCACTTCCTATCAAGACCTTCTACAACAAATCATTGACCAACCCACATTCACCCCATCTATCTCCATCCCACTGTCCTCCATATCCACCTTACCCACATCTCAGCCATCTCTTCCCCCATTCACCAGCTCTCCACTTCCCTCCCCCTCAGCTGCTCCTCTATCTTCTACCTCTGCTCCAGTCACCCTTGAGCAAGTGGACATCCCAGCCCTTGCTGACAGGTTGTATGAACTGCTAGCCCCCAGGCTATCTCTTCTTTTGGAGACCACCTTGGCTCCATTACACCTGTCAGTGGCAGCTCTCTCTGCCAGGCTCTCATCTCTATTCCCTCAGGCAGCCCCTACAGCAGTGTGCCTTGATCCAGCCTTGTCTGAATCTAGGCAGGGGGAGATGCCCTATGAAGTGAGTCTTCCTGCTGCTGCTGTTGCTGCTGTTTCTGTGAGCATGTCTGCTGCTGCTGCTGCCATTGCTGCTTCTTCAGCTCCTGTTCTTGTTGCTGCTGCTGTGTCTCAAGAACAAATTCCTCCTGCTGCAGTCCTTGCAATAGACCTCAGGTCTTTGCTATCAAACTTTGATCAGTTTTATTTCAGCTGTCTGCCAGAGCCAGTTGTTGTCCAGCCTCCAGAGGATCTATCCAAGGCACTTGTGCCATTTTCTTGCTGTGACCCAAGCATCATCACCTCTTTTGTTCACTCAGTATATGCTGCTGCTTCTTCTGATGAAAGCATTGTTGTTGTTGTTGATGTTGTTGCCTCTACTGCTGCTGACATTTCTGTTATTGTTGTTGAGCCAATTTCCAAGGAAATTCTTATGTCAGAGGCACCTGAGTTTGAGCCTTCTGCAGTTTCTGATGATTTCTCTACTGTTGATGTTGTTGTTAGTGAGACTGTTATTGCTGCTGTCACTTCTCCAGATCCTATAGTTGCTGCTGCTGTTGTTACTACTTCTACTCCAATTGCAACACCTTCAATATCTGCTACTATCACTGCTGTTACTGCTTCAACACCTGTTGCTACACCCTCTGTTGCATCATCTGCTTCTGTACAGCTCAAGAAGGATCTGATGAAGAAAATAGATGCCCTTTATGATGATCAGAGTTCTGAAAGTGATGAGTTCAGAACAGACTCTGATGACTCTTCTGCTACCATTGCCAGGAAAAGAAAGGCAAGGAGCAAAGCCATGAAGAGAGTACCTCCTGCCAAGGTCAAAGATAACAATGATATACCATACTACATTCTTCATGACTGCCCTATCACTGAGCACTGGATGCAGTACTCCAAGAACCAACTGAAAGCAATGAAAAAGAAGAGAAAATATGAAAAGGGTTCCTCACAATTCCAACACTCTCATCCTCCTCCACCACCTCCTCCTGATGCAGGTGCAGGTGGAAGCTCTGCAGCTCAACCCCCTGCCAGAAGTCAGGCCCCCTATCAGCCTCATGCTAGATCCTATAATAGGGGAAGCCAATCCAGGGGTTCTCAATCCAGGAGAGGAGGATACAGAGGAAATCAAAGAGATCTCCAAGTCTACTCCAAAGGATACTCAAGGCAACACCCATATTCTAGGGGAGGACAAATTTCAACTGATACCACATCTGGTCCTTTTCCCTATAAGCTGAAAGAAACTGTGTCATCCAGGCCTCCTCAAGACAATCCCTCTAACAGATATGAGCCCCCAGTACCTTTTGAGGACCCTGAGAACAATCCAGCTGCTTGGACTGCAAGATTAAAAGAACTAGCTGCACTGGATCAGATCAAAAAGGCTAGAGAGCAAGGAAAAGATTCCTCCAACATCTCAACAATGTCTGAACAGAGAAAGAAAGAGCTAGAAAGATATGCATCAAGCAAGTTCTTTGATTCTGACAGGTATATGGAATTGCATCCTGAAGCTGTAGTTCCCAGGCCTAAACAGCAAACATCTTTAGGTGCAACAGATGATACCAGATCAAAGAAAGAAGCCCTCAATCCTAACAGAGAAATCAAACTTGTTAAGGGCAAGGAAAAGAAATGACAATGTAAGGTGACATTCTCTGTGATTTCTGTTTACTATCTGGGATGTTATATATCTCTGTGGTTCTGCAATGTCTAGCTTGTTGCTTTTCTGTTTTGCTGCTTGTATGTTATTTAAATTTTTCCAAAGTTTGTAAATAGTAATCCTAACCCAAATAGGGGGAGATTGTTGGAACACCCTATTACTAATTTGGGTCAGGATCACTATGTCTCTAGGAAACAAATGCTTGACCTCCTGTATAGCTCAATAGGTCAATTAGAATTGAGTCTAAGGGTTAGAAGTCTCGGTTTGGAAGCTGCCCTCAAGACCAGGATTTTCTGTTTGGAGACTAAGTCATATCGTCGAGCTCAGCACGACGATTCGTCGAACTCCGATCGACGGTCGTCTAGCTCAACTTCGACAGATCGTCGAACTCCATTCGACGATCGCTGAGCTCAACTTCATCATATCGTCGAACTCCATTCGACGATCGGTGAGCTCAGGTCGACGATCTTGACTCAGCATTGGATTTCTATCTCTGAGCTCAGTTCGACGATCTTTGAGCTCAGATCGACGATATTTTGCTGCTGTATTAGTCCATATCGCTGAGCTCAGTTCAACGATAGCAGAGCTCAGTTCGACGTTTTCAGATAACTTAAAGGATGTTTCTAGATTCAAATTCAAATCAGTTAAGGAGTTATTCTGCAATTAATTCTGAAGATTTCCTAGCCATTTTTCCTTTATTTCTGGACCAAGTTTCAAGGAATATTTCTATGGACTTTCCTCCAGAAGAGATTTTGCAATTAAGGATGCAATTAATGCAGGCCAACGACTATTCTTCTCAGAGAATGTTTTGTTCAGTATCAGAGAATAAAAGAGAAGAATTTTTGAATCTCAAAGATAGATTGCAGAGATACACAGACACACAGACAGACATCAGTAATCTTCAACAAAATATTTTGTCTCAAAGAATTCTCAAGAACACTCATCCAAGGAGATCAACCTTTTCTAAAATCTTCAGATCTCTCTAGTTTTCAAGTGTTCAAGGCCAACATATTTCAAGACTCCAGACATTCAACATTTCAGTTGTTGCTGGAATCATCTTTTGCTGGAGCTCAACTTTTGAAGGCCTATCACCCTACAGCAAAGCTTCTTTTCCTGAAGATCTCAAGGATTCAGGGGGAGCTTTGACATCAACAATCCACATAGTCTTCTCAGTTGTTTGAGAAAGAGAAGACTTCCATCACTCTCTCACCCCCTCTCTGTAAAGGGTTTCTCAAACTCCCTTCAAAGTTTGAGCTTGGTTTTTGAGCACCTTGTCAAAAGCTCATTGGTGGCAAGACACCTGATCAAAAACTCTGATTTGGTTTTTGAGCACCTTATCAAAAGCTCATTGGTGCCCAGGACACCTGATCAACTCATCCTGCAGTGGATTCCTACCTGGGGTGGTAGAAGAGTGGATGTACCCAAGTTTAGGGGAACCACTATATTTCCTTGTGTCTTCTGGTTTTGCTTGTTTTTATTTTTGTTTCTGGCCTTGATTATTCTGTGATTAGCTTTTGTATAGTTTAGTTCTGTGATTAGATTTTCAACTGCTTCTCTACTCACTCATATTACAACAATTGTTGTAAAAAGTTTCAAAGCACCATATACTCTATTCACCCCCCCCCCCCTCTAGAGTATATCAGATCTAGCTGCACTTTCAACATCAATATTGTTGAATTTATTATAGGAGTTGAGGGGGAGTTGTCAGATCTTACCCCAAATACTGAAGGTGTTGAAAAGCAACAATCTGATGGGATGGTAAGATCTTCTGAATCTGAAGAGGAAGAAGCATTTTTGTTAAAGAAAAGGAAATTATCCGAAGTGAAAAAGAAAAGTAGGAGTTACGAAAGGATTATTCAGGTTGAATCAACATCTACTCCTGCTGAGGATATTAGTTCTATTCTAGTAAAAATGCATATTATGTTAGACCAGCAAATGACTTAACTGAAAAAGTATGTAGATGAAAGGAATAAGTTGCAGTTTCAACTACCTTAGGACATAAAATCTATAAGATTTGAAGTAAATCTTCTAAAAACAGATATGACAGATTTCTTCCATAGGGGAGCAAATGTTGTGGTGTATATTGCAAAACAACAACAAGAGGCAAAGAAAACAGAAGATGTGTTGATTGTAAAACAAGGCTATGTCCTTAAAAATCAAAGAATAATGGATGAGAGCATGACTGTAATGCATAATGAAACACTTGTCAAGCTGACTGAGCAGACTACTGCTTTATAAACCAAGATAACTATGTCACAAAGGTGATGGACACTCAGCTGACAACTCATTCAACTTCCTTTATTAAGGATATTAATGCTTCTAACAAAAGTCTATATAAACACTTACTGAAAGTAAAGACAACTTTAACCCCAGGAATAAATTATTTGGATGGACAAGTAAGGTTTCACAAGAATGATTTGAGAGAACATATAGAGAGAGACGTCATAAAGGGGGAGAGGGTACTAATAAAGGCCAGTTCTGAGCATGCTACCTAGATATCAAAAACCATCGGGGACACTTTAGGCCATCCTCCCCTGATATGATGGTGATCAAACTGCTGAGTCTGGTTGCCAACTAGCATCTTTTGATCCTATCCATACTAGTGTGCAATCATCTGTGCACAATCCTCCTGCACAAATTCATTTTGAATACATTCAAGCTGATGTTCAAACAATGTACAGTCCTCCACTACAATCTCAAAATATAGTATGTGAAGAGGTGGAGATGACTGCATCTGCTTTGCTGAAAGAAAAACAATCTCCAATATCAAAGAAAAGGTTTAGGGAATAAGAAGAAGCTAGGCCAGACTTTGAACAATGGAGCCCAACCTCCAGATCAATTATCCTTACCGCATGGAAAGCAGTTAATGCTAATGCTACTGATAGGGGAAAATGGTACACTGAGCAAGAATGGGCTAAGCATTTAAAAAAGCAAGAGGTCATTCAGAAATTCAGACATGATTTGAAGGCAGGAAAGATTCCAGCTAATTCTATTGAGCCCAATAAATACTTCCTCAAGTCATATCACTATTTTGAGAGGCAAAGGCTCAAGGAGGAAAAGATCTCTAAGGCCAAGGTTGATAAAGGGAAAAATATAGCTGATGACAAAGAGACTGAATTTAAAGTCATGATACAATCAGGAAAAGGCATTGTCATTAAAGAGCCAGATCTTTCCTAGGATATTTTATTTTTTGAACTTTATGTAAATTTTGCTTTAAAAGAACAGTATAACAAATCTGATAACTGTAATCTTTTGACTAGATATAATGAAAAGTTTGGTTGCACTGAATTCTATCTGTGCTTTCAGTTATGTTACTTTTTATTTTGTTCAACACTGTTGATTTTATATCTTTATCATCATATTTTGGTATCATTGTGTTTATCATTGAATTGGGGTTATGACTTCTCCAAATAGGAGGAGATTGTTGGGTACATTTGGAATTGTGTACCTAATTTGGAGAAGCTCTTTCAACTCAATGATATACACAAATTTGTTTTTGATGAATGTTGAGTTTATTTGTGCAAAAAAAATAAACTAAGTACAAAAGTGTCGAGACACTAGACAAATGTCGACACCTTTGTAAAATTTGTGCTGAGATAAGGAATCAAGCAGTGACGCCACTCAGGACTAGTGTCTACACCCTTATTCAAGTAGTGCTGAGACAGGAATAAAGCTGTGTGGACACCTAGAACTTGGGTCGGCACTGTGAAACAAGAAAGCAACTGTGTCGACACTCAGGACTAGTGTCGACACACTTTACACAATTTATGTCGAGACTGAAAGCAATAGTGTCGACACTCAGGACAAGTGTCGACACACTTTACTCAAGTTATGTCGAAGACTAAATGAAAGTTGTGTCGACACCCAGGACTTGAGATGACACCATTAGACAAGAAATCAGCTGTGTTGACTCTCAGGACTAATGTTCACACATTTTACACAAGTTGTGTCGAGACACACAGATTGGTATTGACATCCATATAAGAGAAGTGTCGACACCCAGGACTGGTGTTGACACAATCAAAGTACAATAATGTCAACACCTTCATGCAAAAGCTCTCTGGACAGAATTTCTACTAAGTACAGAATTCAAGGCCTGAAGTTCTGACAGCTATCAGGACTGTCAGATGTCAGTAAATTTAACTGGGCAGCCGTTCACCCTTTTCCAAAGCCTAGAAAAGAAGATCAACTCGATAAAAACAGAAGCAATTAATTCACATTCTTTTGCTCCAAATCTGTTAGAGAAAATTCATAGAATTCTGAAGGAGGAAAGAAGGTTGATCAAGGATCATCTTCTATCTTCTCCAACTAAGTTCAACCCTAACTTCTCCTTCAAGAAGCTTTGAAAAAGCTAAGAACGGTTGGATCATTTTCTTCATAGTAAGGATTAAGGGAGAATATTCCACATCAAGATCTGATCAAGAAAAAGTCATCAATCTCTCTCTTACTGGGTAACATTTCAAAACACAAAATTCTTTTTGATATTATAATTTTGTAAGATCTATTTGTAGTTTTTCAGAGTATGGGTTAATTACTTTGAGTTATAAGCCTATATTATAAAGGGTGAGGTAGGGCTGTGTGCCTGAGGTAGGAGAAAGAGAAATTTCTCTGAGCTATAGGAACTGGAAGGTTATGAGGTTGTAGGGCAAGAGTTTGCCTGAGGAGTAGGAGTGAAGGTGCACTCTGAGGTGGGACTCTTGGAGAGGAACCTGAGTTATAGGATATCGAAGATCTGAGGTAGGACATTATATTGTCTGAGTTGTAGGAGCTAGCTGGGCTATGAGGTGTATGATCTGAGGATCTGAGAAAAAGTAAGAAGAAATTTGGTTGAATCTAGTTCATTGCTAGATAGCCGAATGGGGAAAGTGGATGTACCCATAAATTGGGGAACCACTATAAAATTATGTGATGTGCTGATTTGTTGTGTAATGCTAATGTGTTGTGTTGTGTTGTAACTGTTATATTTAGATTCATTCTGCTTTTCTAGAATGCTATGATTTGATTTATTCACTCTAAGTAAATTTTTGGGATTTAAAAGTAGCCAAGATTTAAATTGGACCTATTCACCCCCCCTCTAGGTCACACACTATCCTTAAACAAACACTTTACACCCCTTAAAGTGTATCTTCGGGGCAAGCAGGGGCAAATTCTTAGGTCATCTTCTTACTCCCGCGGGAGTGGAACCCAACCATGACAAGGTGAGGGCAATCATGGAGTTGGGGTCACCTCGGAATGCCAAGAAGGTCCAGATCCTGACATGGAAGCTGGCAGTGCTGAGTAGGTTCCTTTCTCAGGCTGGAAAGAAGTGCTCGCCTTTCTTCAAAGCGTTAAGAGGAGGCCAGAAGTTTGAATGGTCCGAGGAGTGCAAGAAGGCCTTTCAGGCCTAGAAGAAACAACTGACCCAGGCTCCGCTTCTCCAGGAATCAAAGGATTGGGAAGATCTATCCATTTACCTTGGGGTCGGGGCCAAGTCCCTGAGCTCCATCCTGGTCCGGGAAGAGGGCAGTAAGAAGCTACTGATTTACTATGTGAGTAGGGTCAGGAGAAAGGCAGAGTTTTGATACCCTATTTTGGAGAAGTTGGCTTTCGCCCTGGTCGTCTTGGCTCGGAGACTCCGACCATACTTCCAGGCCCATTCTATCCGGGTAGTGACTGACCATCCCCTTCACAACATCTTTGAGGGGGTGGAGTATTCTGGAAGAGTTGCAAAATGGTCGGTAGATCTGAGCGAGTTTGACATTTCTTCTATTCCTCGCCTCTCAATCAAGGCACAGACGATGGTCGACTTCTTTGTCGACTATGTGGTTAAGGTGGCAGAGACTGAGCTCACTCATCCGGTCCCTTAGAGGGTGAAAGTGGATGGATCGTCGGGAAGACACTCCTTGGGCATAGTGGTGATCCTGGAGAGCCCTCAAGGGACGAGGATAGAGAAAATGACGGTCATCCACTTTCCCATTACCAATAACCAAGCAGAGTATGAGATGGTGATCGCAGGGCTATATCTGGCCAGGGAGCTGGGAGTGCAAGATGTGGAGGTGCTGACGGACTTCATGGTGGTATCTTCCCAGATCAACGGTGAGTTCGAAGAAAGGGAGCCTATCCTCCAGCTATACCTGGAAAAGGTGAAAGGGGTTATCGGCATGCTCCAAACATTCTCCATCAGACATGTGCCGCGGGAAGAAAATGAGCAAGTGGATCAGCTAGCCAAGTTCGGACATTGTACGGGGGAACCATAACCGACTTATTCTGCCCTTCCATTGAAGAGGGGGAGCTAATGGAAGTGGATCAGCATCCCTCCTGGAAGGACCCCTTCACAACCTTCCTTTCCATAGGGAAGTTCCCAGAAGGTCTGTACAAAAAGCGCTTCAAGTATAAATTAGCATACTACCTAATGCGCGATGGGAAGCTGTATCGGAATTCTCTCTCGGGCTTTTAGAACATTACGTAGTTTAAGAGGAGGTCCCGAGGATCTTGGAGGAAGTCAGAGAGTGTGGGAGACAATCGGGGAGTAGGACACTAGAGGGAAGGATATTAAGGCATAGGCACTTCTAGCTGACCTTGGGTCATGATGCCAACGAGTTTGCAAAGAAGTGTTAGAAATGCCAGTTGTTCTCCCCTCTTCAACTGCTGCCAGCCCAGAGGAGAATAAGCATCATTGCCCTCTGGCCCTTCGCTATCTGGGGCATGGATTTTGTGGGGCCCTTCCCCCAGGCCAGCGGGCAGAGGAGGTTCTTGTTGGTCATGATTGATTATTTTTCTAAGTTGTTGGAGGTTAAGGCATTAGCCGAGATGACCTCCCAGGTGATCCAAAACTTTTTGTACGGGGGATCATTTGTATGCACGGGTTGACTCAGGCCATTATCATGAACAATGGGCCATAATTTGCCAGCACAGAGTTCATCAGCTTCTGTGGCTAGCTCGGGATTGATCTTAGGTTCACGTCAATCCATCACCTAAGGAGTAATGGGAAGGTGGAGACAGTGAATAAAATAATTGTAAACTTGCTGAAAAGGAAGGTTGAAAATCTGAATGGGAGCTGGGTGGAGCAACTCCCTTCAGTTCTTTGGGCCCTGAGAACCACTCCCAACATGGCCACGGGGGAGACCCTCTTCAAGCTCTCCCACAGCTGCGAAGCTGTACTCCCGATAGAGTTCGAGGTCCGAACACCACTAATAGTGAAGGTAGATGGAGGCAAAGAAGAGTGAAGGGCTGAGAATGAGGACGAGTTGCAGCTCTCCCTAGATATGGTGGAGGAGGTGCATGACTTGTCGGTCGCTTGGCATGAAGGGGTCAAGCGGCGAATGGCCAAGTACTTCGACAAGCACATCCAGATCAAGCAGTTCGCAAGGGGAGATCTGGTCTTGAAGAAGGTCGATGCGGCCGGGAGGTCGGCAACTGTCGGCAAGTTGAATCCTAATTGGGAGGTCCCCTATGTAATCAAAGAGGTGTTGAAGTCGGGGGGGTTACCATCTCTAGAATGTGGAAGGGGAACCCCTCAGTCATGCTTGGAGTGGCGATGACTTGAAACGCTTCTACCCATGAAAGTAATAAGTCAATCTCCTTTTACATTCTTACTTCTTGTTAATGGTTTATTTGCTCAACATGGGGAACATGCATGGATGATGGTTGGTCAAAAGGAAAGTCTGGTTGATGGTCCATGCCCACCGTCAGGTTCCTACTATCTGATTGGGCTGGTGGTAGCGCCTGGTGGTTGGCCAAAAGAAAAGTCTGGTTGATGCTCCATGCCCGCCGTTAGGCTCCTACTAGCTGATTGGGCTGGTGGTAGCGCCCGGTGGTTGGCCAAAAGAAAATTCTGGTTGATGCTACACACCCGTCGTCAGGCTCCTACTAGCTGATTGGGCCGGTGGTAGAGCCTGGTGGTTGGCCAAAAGGAAAGTCTGGTTGATGCTCAACACCCGTCATCAGACTCCTACTAGCTGGTTGGGCTAGTGGTAGTGCCCGGTGGCTGGCCAAAAGGAAAGTCTGGTTGATGCTCAACACCCAACATCAGACTCATACTAGCTGATTGGGCCGGTGATAGCGTCCGGTGGCTGACCAAAAGAAAAGTTTGGTTGATGCTCAACACCCGCCGTCTTGCTCCTACTAGCTGATTGGGCCACCAGCACCCGGTAGTTGGCCAAGAAGAGCATGGTTAGTTCACATCTCCCATTATCAGGCTCTCATCTAGCTGACTGGACAATTGGGCCCTCGGTGGGCATTGAAGGCTTCGAGGAGTTGCTCTAATAAATGATGTTTTGAGAACATAACCCTCTCGGCATAACCCTCTCGGCACAGTTTGGCATGGCCCTCTTGGTGAGATGGGTCCCGCATAGCCCTCTCAGCGATATGGGTCCCGCCCCTCCTGGTGGGCTAGGTCTCGCCGCTCCCACTTGACAAACATCTCCAGTATAAGCAAGACGACCCAAGTTGCGAGGGTCAACCGTGCGAGATGCTCGCGAGCCTCTAGATCAGGACAAATGAGACCCGGTTTGCGAGGCCGAACACTTAGGGTGCGGGCCGAGAGACGCCTAGACCTAAGCCTCACGAGCTCCACAGGGAAGCTCTCTAAATGAAGACATCGGATCGCTGCTTGTGGGCCGACTACCTAAGGTCTTATTAATCCTAAGCTAAGTCTTTAAGAGTCACGCAACCTCACTAGCGAGGCATGGGTTCGGAGGCGGCGATCGATAAGGCTGAGCCGGGTCGCGATTACATAAAAAGAGAGGAAGGGAAAAATTACGAAAAGCAATTGACATCGCTTCAGACAAAAACATGTATTAATCAGAAAAGGTTACAGAGTATGGGATTTAGGCCGCATTTACATTTCAGCGAGGATAACAAAAAGAAAATACATGGTTGCAAAAAAAGAGAGAACACAGCGTGCGGGTTCTTCAAGGCGAGCACTCGGGTGGCGAGCTCTCCCAAAGGGCTTGGAAGGACTCGTCTCCCAGCTTCAGGACCGGAAGGAATAGTTATGAGACCACGTCGCTCGCCGAGAGTCGCGCACCTTCGCTTGCCACTTGGTCGGCCCGCTGCATGGTTTGGAGAGTAAACTTTGCGGCCTTGGCGGCGTTCTTCTGCATCATCTCCTCCAGCTCGTAGTCGGAGTAGTGGGCGAGCCAGCCGCTACCTCTAGGAGGCGGCGGGGGAGCTATGGCTTCTAGTTCTTGCACCCGCGTCCACAACGCCTCATTCTCCATTTTGAGGGTGGCTATTTGAAAGCTAAGGCGCTTGGCTATCGCTGTGTCCTGAAAGAAAGCAAAAAATGTTAAAGTCATGAAGAGGTATAAGGACAAAAGAAAGAGAAGGAAATTCTGTCGCGGGACTTACCACCCCCCCCCCCCCAGATATCTGGCGAGAACGGCGTCGGCCGCATCTGCCTGCTTCTTGTGCTGCTCCACCTCCTCCAAATGCGAGACGGTGAGTATCTTCCTTGTTGGAGGCAAGATTTTGAAGCGAGGCAGAATTCCTCTCCACCTGCGTGCATCGGCGGACCACCATATGAGCCAACTCCAGGCCACGAAGCTGTGCTCGCGCGCTCTTGTGCACAAGGGCTCGCATGGCCTCCTCGTCAAATAACGCGGCGTCCTCCCACGCATAGAAGCCGAAGGAGAAGGAAAAGGCCTCCCCGCTGATGGAATCCTGCTCCAACCAGCTCGGTAGCAGGGTCGAGATGGAGGCCCAGTTCTCCTTTTTGTCCCACTACAGGAGGGACATGTCGAGCTCATCCAAGTGCCGCTCGTCGTACCCAAAGTTGTGGTGCCCCCTCGGCATGGGCTTGTCGGTGGACACCTGCTCTTGCGCCTTGGAGGTGCTAGCCACCTCGCCAGGAGGCCCGCTGGTGAAAGCCCCCAAGATGGTAGCATTCTTAGGTTGTTGGCCCATGAGTGCCTTGCCCTTCTCCCGGGATGCAGGAGGATCGCCGTCGGTGGTACTTGGCTTCTTGGACAGAGGTGGTGGAGGGGGTTGATCACGAGTAACCTGCTTCTGTGAGGCGAGGGTCGGGATCTCGCGATGCGCGGCAGCAGCCGCCTCGGCATGAGCGAGCTCGCCGGGGGCGACCCGTGCGCTCTCATAAGGGGGGTGCATGGGGAGATCTTGCTCACCTGCAACAACAGAGTTAGAACAACAAAAAAGAGCAAGTAAAGAGGGGATCGAGTGCGAGTAACCTACCTCCCCCAGGCAGGACAGGAACAAGGGAATCGACGTTCCTTTGGGGGAACACAACCTCGATGTTCTTCCCCTGGAAGAACCCGCAGAGTTCAGCTTCATGGCCCCCCAGGCTAGGAGGGTTGTAGCTCGCCTCGTTGAGCTGGACGGGCGAGAATGGGACGTTGTCGAAGTCGCCACTGACGAACACGAATTTCCTTAGCCAGTTGTGGCTCTTGTTTACTATCTCTCGCATCTTCGCGTGATTGCTGGAGAAGTAGGTGGTGTCATACTTGTTCGCCCTAAAGGAGAACAACTTGCTGAAGAATGCAAGGCTGAACTCGATCTGCTCTTCCCGCAAGAAGCAGATGAAGGCGACCACGACGGCTACCGAGTTGGGTGTCAGCTGGCCGAGGACGACCCCAAAGTAATTCAGTATCTGCTGGACCTCGAGTCATAAGGGAAGCCGGAGGCCCGCATCGAAGTGGGCAATGGGGATGACGAGCTCCACGTCAGAGAGATCGTTGATCTTCTCCTCCTCCCCTAGTCGCCTCGCCTCAAACCCGGGCGGGACGAAGTTGGTGACCACCGTGACGAGCTCACTCTCGATGAGGGTGGCAGAGAAGAAGGGATAGTCGGAGAAGGTCCACACGCATTTGCTTCTCCCTTCGGTATCACCACCACTTTCTCCCATCTCGCAATCCGTTAAGGCGGGCGGGGAGCTGGAGTTCTCGCAAAAAGAGGCGAGCTGAGAATCGGACGCGGGGATGAAGAAGACGCGGGCGGGTTTAAATGCGGTAGGTGGGGTGAAGGGTCGTGGGCTATTTATAAAAAAAGAAAGGGGCGGGAAAACGTCCCATCAACGGTAAATGTGCGGATAGCAAAATTTGCCCTAACGCTTCGATATTCGAGCCCATCACTAGTTCCTGCCTATTCGCCGCAGCCCTGCGAAAACTATGTGGTAGCGGGAGAAGGGGCGAACGAGCCAGGCTGGCCCGCATCCGCCCAAGGGGAGAGCGAGCTACGATGGTCCGCGTCTACCAGAGAGGCGAGCGAGCCAAGCTGGCTCGCACCCGCCTAAGAAGGGATAGACGAGCAAGGCGTCTCAGCCACATTCGCCTAAGAAAAGCTAAGCAGTAACGAGCAACAGATGAAATAAAATTAATATACAAGCATAGGCCCGTGAACGGCCGAGCAGTTCAAAATAATAACAAAAAAGATAAAAAACAGTTCACGACGAGCCCATGCAAGCTGATCTAGAAATAGGTGTGACCCATGCCTGCAGGCCGAGAGCAAGGAAGGGGTGGGTGGTTCAGTATTGAATCCACTTCCACCTACCACGCCCTCGCACCCCAGAACGGGGCGGTAGGCGCGGATAGAAATACTCGCTAACCGCCAGCAGTTCCCGCTGGGCCAAGTTAACCTATTCTGTGGCATGCCTGAGTCACTACCCTGCTCGCGTGATATGTACTCCAGGAGAAGTTGTCCCATCACCGTCTTCTAGGCACCTCACGCCCTCTAGGACCGTGAACCGCTCATCCGCCTCCGCCTTGTCCTAATCCACCCTGCGGCAAACCTCCCGCAACATCAGGGAGTGCTTCTGGAACATCTGGGTCATCCGCCAGGTATTCAGAGATGCAGTCCGGGGAAGGGGGAGGCGAATACCCCTCACTGATGTTAACATTAGAGGACGAGATCGCATTGAAGCCTAAAGAAATAGAAAAGGTCAGAGAAGACAGGAGGACGGTTATAAGCGAGCGAACGCGTAAACTCACCCGAGTTCGACACTTCCCCCGTGCTGGCATGTGGGCAGGAAGTACCTGGATGACCCTAAAAGAGCTCGCCTTCCAGAGTCATGAAGGATTTGCCCAATCCATGGCAGGTCAGCGATCGCGGAACTAGCGGAGGCTGGTCAACAGCCCCTGGGGTAAAGGTAGCACCGACAAAGGATCAGGTAAGGTGTGGGCAGACAAGAAAGCGGGAAAGAAGTTGAGAACTCACCGGTGGCTGTAGGATGAATGGTCAGGACAGCAGGAAGGGCAGGTCCCGTAGCCAAGGGGCTGGCGACCCGCTCAGATACACGCGGGGAAGAGTGCCTCGACTCCATTCCCTGGCCTCCATCCTCACGAGGCACCTCCTGTGAAGAAGGAGAAATCAAAAATCAGAGTAACAATGAAATCAGGCAACCGACTCGTGTACCTTATGGATGGCCTCGGCACCGGCCGCCGGGCTGGACGCAGGGGCGCCATTCAGGGGAGACCGCCTGATCATCTTTGCCTTCTTCGGCCCGAAGGCAGGACTGAGCGACCCTCGAGCAAGCTAGGGGGCGGCATCGATGACCTGTGCCCGCGTGCCCTAACTCACGGCCTCTAGTTGAGCACGCATCTCTTCTGATACGGGCATCACTCAACTACAATAGTTCACAAATAAAGAAGAGAAGTAGAAGGTCGGGGAATTCATTTGAGCCTGGTGGTGTATATATAACACGAAGGTGAGACCCAGCAAAAAATTCCCTCTTGCTCAGCAGGCACTCACTGAACACGTGGGGTTGGATGATTCTTTCTAAGCTTTGCAAATGCCCAAAAAGTGCGGGGATTGTGTATAACTCAGTGTCCGCCGAGTGGGTCCAACAAGGCAGAAGAGGGACCCTCAATCCCACCCGACCCTCATCCATCAGGCGGACGAGCGAGCCAGGTCAGCCGGTTCACATCAGCTCGATAGGTGGACGAGCCCAGGGGGTCGCCGGCCCGCCTCCGCCACGTAGGCTGGCAAATCGCGCGAGCCTGCCCGCTAGCCCGCGTTTGCCTGAGTGGCTGCCAGACCAAGATTTCCTTCCCGCCTTCTTGTAAGGGGCAAGCGAGTCGCAGGATTTGATCGTTGGCAGACCCCGTTGGGCTGCATATAGCCGTTTAGAACAATAGAGTTGTGTTATTTGCAGGACATGCCTAAAAACCTATAAATAGATCCAAAGGGGTACCTCAGAGAAGGAGCTTTCAAGTTTTCTCATTTCCAGATCTTCCTGCACTTCCTGAGGTGCCCTTAGCCCAGCACTGGCTAAGGAGGGGAAGCGCACTAAGATCTTCTGGGTGTGTGGTGGGACCTCCGTGCCGGAGCCCTTGGTCAGTTTTGAGTTCTAAGTTTTCAGTCAGTCAAGCTTACTAGGAGAAGTGTGTGGTCACCCCTTTCCCAAGGGTCCGAACTCCACAGAAGCCGGTTCTCGGTTTCAACATTCGGCTCTATCTCCGCCGCATGATAAGATGTCCATTTGCTATCTGTAGACCAAGTTTAATACAAAAATTGGTGGATTTTTTGAGAAAAATCTAGTCTTCTAGGAGGAAAATGATGAACATGAAAGTTGCTCCCCATTATGAGGGATATCACCACAAATATTTTGGGAATTTTATAAATTAATTTGGAATTTTTAGAACTTAAATAAGATTTATTTGACAAAAATATTGCTAAATATTCATTGAAAATTTTTAGAAAATTTCTAGACTCAAAAAAGGCTCTCTTTGATGTCATATAGAAATTTGGGTAAAAATTCATGATTTTTTGATTTCTCAGAATAAATGGTTGCGCTTTTAAAAATATTTGATCGTTCAGTTATTTTTTGAAGAAAAGAATCATAGCACGCAATATAACAACAGGATTTTTAGAAGTAAAATACCAAGCTCATGATCATATGAGACGTTCCTTTTAGTATTTTATTCTAGTCCAGTACTGGTACTGTTCCTTTTAGTATTTTTTTACAGTTCTGATGAGGCCCTCATAAATTTATAGAGAATTTGAGACTGCAAATAGCTTTCTCCCCACGATCCCCACCAACTTGGTGGGATCATAGGTTTGACCATCGGGCACGCGACTTCCACACACAATCCTCACACACCGTCTGATCCTACACCACGATCGGCTGCCTGCGCCGCCATCATCGATGTTGGGCGGCCCGCAATCAGCCGGTCGCGCCGTGGGCGCCGCCCGCAAGGTGCGGCCGCGTCGCGAGGCGTTGCCCGCAAGGGGCGGCCCCGCCGCGAGGCTCCTCCCACAAGGGGCGGTCCGCGACGCGAGGCACCTTCTTTTCAAAGAACTGGATCTTGTAGCTTTTCTTCTTTCATAAATTTTTGAATGAGAATCCGAAGAGCTTAGCAATTCTCAATAAAATGATCCCTTTCCTTATGATATTCACAGTAAAGGCCTAGATTCTGAATCCTGATGTCTAACCATGTTGAAGTTGGAGACCGGGCGGTCTGTCTTGGCGGGTTGGAGACCGCGCGGTCTGGCGGTTTGACTCGGCGACTTGTAAACCGGGCGGTCTAGCAGTCTTCACAGGCGACCTCTCTGCTTCTCTTATTGTAAGCCGTGCGGTTAGTCCTTCTGTCTAACCGCGCGGCCTGTGCGGTTTACTTTGTACAGTCCGCTTAGCTTGTAAATTTTTAGTCCCACATCTCTTATTTGTATTCTCTCTTCTCTCCTCCATTCTATATAAGGGAGGGCATACCTTTGTAATAGTTATCTTTTTTTGGATAATAAAATTTCGATTATTCAAAAGTTTATTCGGCTTGTTCTCTTCTTTTCGCTTCTTTTCTCTACTTTCTAACATGGTATCAGAGGGCACGGTCTTTTCCTCCTGATTCTGTGCGCTCTCTGTTGTTCGCGGCTTGTCTTCCGCGTTCTGCGGCTTGTTCGCGGCTTGCCTTCTCATCTGTCCGCGCGGCTTGTTTCTATCCGCGCGGCTTGTTTCTGTCCGCTGCCTGTTCGCGCGGCTTGCTTCTTCTTGTTTCTCTTCTCCGACTGCTCTTTGTCGCAGCGACCTGTTTCCGTGTCGCCGCGCTCCTTGTTCTTTCCTGCCGCTCCGACTTCCTAGTCGCTGCGGTCTGTCTCTGTCCGCGTGTGTTGTCTCTGCACTCGCGGTTTGCTGCTGTGATCTGCCTGACCGTGCGGGTTATTCCTTTCTTACCCGCATCTTGGTCGCGGTCACTTGCTCTTCTCCTCTCTTCTGTTCGCTCGGCCTTTTCAGTCCGCGCGACCTCTTCCCCGCTGTGCCCTTGACTGCTGTGATCTGCCTGACCGTGCGGGTTGTCCCTTTCTTACCCGCATCTTGGTCGCGGTCACCTGCTCTTCTCCTCTCTTCTGTTCGCTCGGCCTTTTTGCAGTCCGCGCGACTTCTTCCCCGCTGTGCCTTGATCTGAATCCTAGCCGCTCGTGTTCACGCGGCTTCTTCCCTTTTGTTCCCGCCGCGGTTTCACGCGGATTCTTCCTTGTTTGAGCGGCCTCTCTGCCCTTCCGCTCTTAGCCGCTTAAATTGTTAGTCGCCGCGACCTCCTGGTTTAGTCGCGCGGCTTGTGCTCTGCACCTTGGTCGTGGCCCTTCGTGCCGCTGGTGTGCTGTCACCGAGACCGCTGCAGTTTCTTCTTCCTCCCTTCATGGCTTTCGCCTCGGTTGTCACGTCTTCTGGTCGTGCACACGTTGTTACTCAGGGCAAATGGCTGATCGACACTGGTGCTACGAATCATATGACCGGCCATCTCCCGTGTTTCTCTCTCCTAGAAAAACATGCTCGCTTGCCCCCAGTTACTCTCGCTGGCGGCTCTTCATCATCAGTTCATGGCACAGGGATAGTTCATGTCACCCCGTCTCTTCACTTGGCGGATACTCTATACGTGCCCCAGTTCCCGTGCAACTTATTATCTGTTACATCTCTTTGCAAACAATTACAGTGTTCCGTCACATTTACTTCTACTTCTTGCTCTTTTCAGGATCCGGACTCCCAACGGACGATTGCTACTGGGACTGAGAGTGGCGGCTTATACTTCCTAGACAACATTTCTGCTTTTTCCACCTTCTCCTCCACCTCCACAGATCTTCTCCAATGGCATCTCCGCCTTGGTCATGCTCCTCCCCGTCTTCTTCGTCAACTTCTGCCCCACCTTCCTCCTCAAAGTCCTCCGCTCAACTGTGAGGCCTGTCAGCTTGGCAAGCATCACCGCTCCTCCTTCCCTCCAAAGCACGTTCGTAGCTCTACCCGTCCGTTTGATCTTATCCACTCCGATATCTGGGGTCCTTCTCCTACTCTTACCATTGGTCGGGGTAGTTCCTATTTTGTCACGTTCATTGATGATTTCTCTCGCTGTACGTGGGTGTATCTGTTAAAAGATCGCTCCGAATTATTCTCTGTATGGACATCCTTCTATCTCATGATCAAAACTCAGTTTGGTGTTTCTATCAAAGTTTTTCGGTCTGATAATGCCCCAGAATATCTCAGTCGTGACTTCTCTACATTCTGCATGCAAAATGGGATATTTCATCAAACTAGTTGTGCCTATACTTCACAACAAAATGGTGTGGCCGAACGCAAAAACCGACACTTGCTCGATGTCGCTCGCACCTTGATGACCCAGATGCATGTTCCTCGCTCCTATTGGGGCTATGATGTTCTCCTTGCCTGCTTCCTCATCAATCGCATTCCCTCCACGGCTCTCCATGGCCAAACCCCGTTCTCCATTTTGTATCCGGGAAAGGAGCCGTTTCCTCTCCCTCTCCAAATCTTTGGATGCACTGCCTTTGTGCATACCCCTTCTGCCACCCGTGATAAGCTCTCCCCTCGCTCCACCAAATGTGTCTTTCTGGGGTATTCCACCACTCAGAAAGGCTACTGTTGCTTTGATCCCGTCCTTCGTAAGCAGTTCGTCTCTGCTGACGTCACCTTCTTCGAGAATACCTCCTACTTCTCGGATGCCTCTTCTCCTCTTCTCTCAGCTTCTGAGTCTCCTGTCGTTCCCTTCGTTCCCTCGCCTCCTCCTACACTCTCCACCACTACACCATCTCCACCCCTCCTCTTCCTCCACCTCTCTCTCTCCCTTCCCCACCACCCTCTCCCTCCTCTCCGCTGCCGTCGCTCTCTTCTCCCGGGCTAGCTTTCTCTACCACGGATGCTCCGGATGCCGCGGGCCCGGCTGACCTGGATCTTCCTATAGCTCTTCGCAAAGGGGTGCGGACGTGCACCTTACACCCCCTTGCTGTTGTTGTTTCCTATGATCGTCTTACTCCTTCTCGCAGGGCATTTGCACTGGCTATCTCTGCCACTGCCACACCCCGCACCTATCAGGAGGCCCTTGCTATTCCTCACTGGAAGATGGCCATGGATGAGGAAATGGCGACCCTCACTGAGCGGGGTACCTGGACTCTTGTTCCTCCTCCCTTTGGTACTGATGTTGTTGGCTGTCGCTGGGTCTTTGTGGTCAAATTTAGCCCGGACGGCACTGTGGATCGGTATAAGGCTCGCCTTGTGGCTAAGGGCTTTACTCAGACCTATGGGGTTGATTACTTTGACACCTTCTCCCCTGTGGCTCGTCTCAGCACAATCCGAGTTCTTCTCTCAGTGGCCGTCAATCAGGATTGGCCAATTTCTCAGCTGGACGTCAAGAATGCCTTCCTTTATGGTGATCTTCACGAGGCCGTTTACATGGAGCAACCTCCTGGGTATGTTGCTCAGGGGGAGACACGAGTATGCCGGCTGCAGAAGGCAATTTATGGCCTCAAGCAGAGTCCTCGAGCTTGGTTTGACAAGTTCAGCGGTATTGTGGAGGCTGTTGGTTTTGTGCGAAGCTCTGCTGATCACTCTCTCTTTATTCGCAAAACTCCTTCTGGGCTGGTTGTTCTTGCTGTGTACGTCGATGATATTCTTCTCACTGGCGATGACCAGGAAGGGGTAGCCCTGACAAAGCGACATCTTCGCCAACATCTGATCACTAAAGATATGGGCTCTCCAAAGTACTTTCTGGGGATCGAACTCTCTCGGAAGCCCGACTCCTTAGTTCTCTCTCAGCGTAAGTATGCCCTTGATCTTTTAAAAGAGGCAGGATTGACTGGAGCTAAACCTGCCCGATGTCCCATGGCTATTGGGGAGGACAAAACCTGGACAGATGATTCGCCTCTTCTTTCAGATAGTTCGCGGTACAGGCGTCTGGTTGGTAAGCTCATATATCTCACAGTGACCAGACCCGACATTTCTTATGCTGTGGGCAAGGTGAGTCAATTCATGCAAGCGCCCAGGGAATGTCATCTACAGTCCGCCTTGCGGATCTTGGAATATGTCAAAGCAGCGCCTGGGAAAGGATTACTGTTTCAGAAGAATGGTCATCTGAGGATTGAAGCCTACTCAGATGCAAGTTATGCTGATGACAAAGGGGATCGCAAGTCTACCTCGGGTTTTTGCACCTTTGTTGGGGGAAATCTGGTGAGCTGGAAGAGTAAAAAGCAGTCTGTTGTCTCCAGGTCCAGTGCAGAAGCTGAGTATCGCAGTATGGCGTCAACCACTTGTGAGTTGAAATGGTTGCGGGCTCTCATGCTAGATTTAGGAGAGGTGTACAACCATCCTCTACCTATGTTCTGTGATAACAAGGCCGCCATATACATCTCCAAAAATCCGGTATTCCATGAAAGAACAAAGCATATTGAGGTTGACTGCCATTTCATTCGTGAAGAGATTTTAAAAGAACAAATTTGCACTCTGTTTGTCACATCTGATAAAGAGCTAGCTGACATCTTCACCAAGCCAGTCTCCGCCTCGTTTCTGCATGTTTGCGACAAGCTGGGCATGATTGATATATATGCTCCAGCTTGAGGGGGAGTGTTGAAGTTGGAGACCGGGCGGTCTGTCTTGGCGGGTTGGAGACCGCGCGGTCTGGCGGTTTGACTCGGCGACTTGTAAACCGGGCGGTCTAGCAATCTTCACAGGCGACCTCTCTGCTTCTCTTATTGTAAGCCGTGTGGTTAGTCCTTCTGTCTAACCGCGCGGCCTGTGCGGTTTACTTTGTACAGTCCGCTTAGCTTGTAAATTTTTAGTCCCACATCTCTTATTTGTATTCTCTCTTCTCTCCTCCATTCTATATAAGGGAGGGCATACCTTTGTAATAGTTATCTTTTTTTGGATAATAAAATTTCGATTATTCAAAAGTTTATTCGGCTTGTTCTCTTCTTTTCGCTTCTTTTCTCTACTTTCTAACAAACCACATAGGTGTTGGTTTCCTGAAGTAAGGCTACTTCTAGTGGATTTGCACTACTTCATTTGGGAGAATGAGATCAGCAAATGAATCTTAAGAGACATCATAGTCATCATATTGTTGCTGAGGGTTGAAATCCGAAGGTGGAGGCTAGAAGTACTGTGAAGCTTAATGAGGCTGAATATGCACCTGGGGTCTTATCTAGTAGAATTGTTGGTGGTTGTAATAAGGGTCATAATGGTAGAAATTTCAGCCCCATTGTCCTGTAAGGTTGAACTCTTGGCGAGGAGGTCTGGGAGGACACTGAGGAGCAGCGGAGGTTGGAACACCAGGTTTCTTATGGGCTAACTCAGATAGAGAGGTGATGAAGCCCGAGTTAGAGATTTCACCCTTTATAAAATGGTTTGCCATGCTGATTAACTCCTGATTGGATCTTGGTTTCTTGTTATTGACTTCCAATTTGAAACAACCTTTCGAGAGACCGCAGGTAAGAGCAACATGGTACAAAGAAGGATCCGCATCATGAATCCCTATGATCTCCTCTTCAAATTCGTCAATGAAATGATCAAGAGTTTCATTGTCACCTTGCTTTATCTAGAAGAGGGCCAATAGACCTCTTTCTTCTTTTTTGAAGTTGCAAAGCTCAAGAGTTCTCTTCGGAGATCTGAGAAGTAAGAAACTGGTTAAAGATGGCAACTTTTAAAACTACTCTCTGGTTTTTTCATCGAAAGATGTGGCAAGCAATTTGAAATTGATTCTATATGTCAAGGTCCTCATTGAGACAACATATTCGAAAACTTGAAGGTGAGAGACGAGATCTTCTCTTTCGGAGAAGACAGGAAGGCTAGACTCTCTGAATTCGTTGAGAACAAGTTCCTAATGAACTAGATCTAAAAAAGAAGAAGTATCTTCCCCAATCTTGACAGCAGAATTACTATAACTTTCTTTGAAGTTCAACACTCTAGCTGCACCTCCCTAAGTAGTTGTTCTGAAAAAAATCGTGATGGGAAGCTGTGAAGACATCGTATTAAAGACACAGAGGAACTGTGGGAAGAGTGATTGGGTGAGCAGGAGGAGTTGGTGCACAAACTGGAGGAGCTTGTGGATTGTGTGGAGGGGTCGCATCTACAGTGGTCTGAGCAGCAAACCGCTGGGTTATCGAAATAAGCGCTTGAGTCATCGCCTCGATCTACTGAGCAGTTTCGCGGCGAGCATGCTCAAACCTAAACTCTATGGCTTCTATGGAGGTTGCATTGCTTGAACTGATTCTGATCCCTGCTGGAGGGCACTACTGAATGTCGTGCCCAACCATCCTAATCGACTTATTCGATGAACAACTCGATTTGAAAGTCATGTGTTAAGTTTGTTTTGTTGGGCGAATAACACTTGTACTGGACTATCTTATTCCACCAAAGAGGAGCAGTTATAAAAGTGAGATAGCCTTAGTCGATGACAAAGTGACCAAGAATAGACTAAACTTGAGGCCGCAGTTGGAGTAATTAGGCTTGAAGATATGAAATAACCTGCCTTATGGGTATTGTTCACGTTTATTTATGCTAGTGGGTCTTGCATGAATGGGTAGACTCCAAAATTATGAGTTGCCCAAGATACATGAGAACCAGACATAAGTGAGTGGTTACATGATGTGCAAAAAGTGCTAAAAGGAAGAAATGATCGTATTGTGCGGCCCGGAAGTCAGACTGACAATTATCCTTGCCCTTTCTGAAGATTATTACAGTGCTGCTTTGGGTGGTATATGCGGTCAATGTGAATTGAGGTCACCCAAATCGGTAAGCATGAAGCACACTGAGTACTTTGCAGGATCACAAAATTCGGGTAAACAAGCATGAAGAGAGGATCGTTGCATTTCCAGGTTGAGTTTGAGCAGTTTTCCTTCGATTCGGGAAAAGTTATGGGAAGTTTCTTATTGAAAGTTGAGATGTTATGTAACGCTCCTAGCTGATCCAACGTGACAATGTCATGGATCCGCTCTAGGCGACGCTACCGGGCTGCAGCCCAAACATCCCAACCCCTCTCCAGTCCACTGGCGGGTTGTTGGTGGCCACAGCCTCCCTTTGATGAGACAAACTTGACAGTTAAGTTGGCCCGTACGGGGACTTCCCAGGAGGTCACCCATCCCAGTACTTGGGCGAGAGTAGTACTGGGATGGGTGACCTCCTGCGAAGATCCCGTACGGCCCAACTTAACTGTCAAGTTTGCCTCATCAAAGGGAGGTTGTGGCCACCAACAACCCGCCAGGGGCTGGATAGGCGTCGGGGTGCTTGGGCTGCAACCCGGTAGCGATGCCTAGAGCGGAGCCGTGACACTATCACGTTGGATCGGCTAGGGTCGTTACATGTTATGTGGTAAGCTTGACAGATCTTGTGTTCAATTCCTTCCAAATCTCTTGTTGGCCAGTGGACATTCCTCTCATCCGAGAACATGGTTGGTCGTTGACCATGGAGAAGATGTGAAAGGCTCAACACGAGCACCAATGTAAGCTCACCGGCGGGAAGTTGCCGACGAGTTTAATCTATCCATAACAATTAACTAAGGAAGTGACTAACTAAATAAAACAATCAAAGTTCATTACTTTCTTAAGGCTCTATTTGGGATAGCTCTGGCGGCTGAAAAAGTTCTTTTCCAGCCGCCAGAGTTGTTTTTATGATGTTTGGAAGGGCCGCTCTTTGAAAATCGCGCTTGCCAATACGTTATTTTATCAGCTCTTTGATAAGCCGCCCGAACCCCGCGATCCAGAAATCCAGTCACGCTTTCTAACTTTCTCTTCTCATTTTGATCCCGTGCCCTAGCCGATAAAGAGCAACCGTTGTGCTTCCCTTCCACCGATCCCGCGCGCTTCCCTTCCGCCGCCGATCCCGCTGCGCTTCCCTGCCGCCGACGATCCACCGATCCCGCGCGCTCCCATTCCGCAGTCGATCGCTGCGCAGAACCGCTACCGCCAGCCATTCCACCATCGTACCCGCTGCCGCCAGCCATTCCGCCACACTGACCTTCCGCCACCGTCGTTTATTTGGTAACCTCTCTCGCGTTCATTTTCTTCCTTGCCTCCTGCGCATCAGGCTTTTTTTTGGAGAACCGCTGTAGAGTTGTGTTTTCTTAGGGATGCCGTTTTCACATTTTAAAGAACATAAAGAATTCAGACACATTTTTACAGCAGAGTTGTGATTTTTTTGATCTAGTTTTTGATGCTGTTTTCAGAAAACACATGCCAGAATTGGCAGTTCACAAGAACATTTTTTTGATATTTTTACAGCAGAGTCTGTGCGGTCTGATTGTGTATGTGTATGTGTGTGTATTTGTGTAAGTGTGTGTGTGTGTGTGTGTGTGTTTATTGTGCATGCGTGTACATGTGATTTCTGTGTTTGTGTATGTGTGTGTGTTTTTGATTGTGTATGTGTGTGTGTGTGTTTTGTTTTGTGGATGTGTGTGTGTGTGGTGTATGTTACTTTAATAATTGTTATTTTAATTAATAATTGTTAGGCTAGGAATTTGATTAGTAATTGTTATTTTAATTAGGGTTTGGGGTATAACATAATGGTAAAATCAAAGAAAGGAGGAATCGTAGCGAGTTGAAACGGTTCCAGCACTCGACCAAAATAATTAGTAGATATTTTTTGAAATGGCTTAGATCTCTTATGTTTCTCTCAATTGATGCTATAAAGCCTATTGACCGTCTGTTCAGAGATATTCCGGATGAGATAAGGTATGATCCTCGTTACAGGCCATTCTTCAAGGATTGCGTTAGTGCCATTGACGGTACACATGTTGATGCGAGGATACCCGTAGAAGATCAAGTACGATACATAGGATGTCATGACACGACGACACAAAATGTAATGACAGTATGTGATTTTAACATGTGTTTTACATTTGCCCTGGCTGGATGGGAGGGATTTGCTCATGATAGTCGCATCTTCGCGCGCACATTGGCAGACGATAGATTATATTTTCCGCATCCCCCATAAGGTATACTAATCAATATGTTTACATTTATATCCAGAAACAAGATATCACTTGGCAGACTTTGCCCGTGGGAGTCGGCCTGTATAAGGAAGGCAAGAACATTTCAATAAGGCGCATTCATCTTTTTACAGTGTGATCGTGCGAATGTTTGGAGTGTGGAAAAAAGTGGCACATTTTGAGCAAAATGCCACAGTACAACTTCAAGAAACAACGTTCCATAGTGCTAGCGACAATGGCCTTACATAACTTCATTCGGAGACATCCGTCTCGCTGGGACCCTGAGTTTAATGCTTGTGATGCTGATGAGTCTTCTTTCGTTCCCTCAGAGGATGAAGACCCTACGACAGAGGATGATATTGAAGGTGATATGTGTGATGCTGCTGGAGCAGAACATATGTCTACAGTACGAGATAGCATTGCCAAATAAATATACAGTGCGTGGAGGTAAAAATTCGATCCATCTTTTACTAAAAATGTAAAGAAATTAAATTATCAAAAGTTTGATTCATATCAATTTATTTTTGAACGGGTGATCGGAAGGATTGGAAAAAGCAGTCGTCGGATGTTGAAAGACCTTTTTTTCTATTTTCTAGAACTATGTAAAAGACTCATGTTATCAGTTATTTTTATATATTTATATATTTTAGTTTAAAAAAAAGCTTCCAAAAGTTGTTTCTTCAAACAGCTAAAAATAGAAAATCGCTCTTCAAAGAGCACTTCTGCACAGAACACTCAAACACTCTGCAGCTTTTTAAAACTGCTCCCCAGAGATTTATTTTAAAACAGCTCTATCCGGACAACAGCTTTTCAATCCGCCAGAGCTGTCCCAAACAGAGCTTAAGTCTTTATTATAACCTAATTGTCCTTTTATATATTAATATCAATATAATATAGTAGTTTGACTAAGCATTTTCTAAAAGTGATTACTTTCTTACTTTCTTAATTGTTCACAAATGCTAAAAGTGATGTTTTTGGCATTTTTAATTATGATAACGGCCCCTCCCAATCCTTGTGTGATTCTCCTCCCCTAATCCCACTTCTCTCTCGGCGAGGTTGTCGCCGATCACTGTTGGCTTGTCGACCACCGCGACTTCTTCGAATATCGCCGAATCGATCACTTCTTTATGCCTACTGACTCTTCCTTGCTTGCCTACCCACATTCCTTTTGTTGGGTAATATTCTCCTCCTTCCTCCCCGGATTCAATTTTAGTTTAAATAATAATACTCTATCTTGTGAATTTTTCAAGAGAAATTCAATGCCTTGTTTAATTTGAATTGCCTCCAAGAGTTGAGGAAAAATTAATGCCTAATATTTTAGTATCCTATCAACCAATCAATATTTCCCTTCAAATTTGAACCCAAACTATTATTCAACCATGACAATGAATAGTTTTGATCCCAAAACCCTAAATTCATAAACCCTAAATCACAATGCTCTCTAACTTCATCCCTTTAGTGATCCTTGACGCATAAACATTCACAGTCACAATGGAATTTGACTTCATCCCTTCAGTGATCCCAGCAAACCCGTGTTTTGCCTCATCGATTCATTCCACAATAATGGTTATTTTTTGGCCAGAGTTGCACGTATTGACACAATTGCGACGATCATTAGCTCCTTGCTCATCACATCCTTTTGTGACTTATCAAAAAATGGACCCTTCCATTAATTCTTTAGTAGTTGGGTTGTCCGCGTCATGTCGAATTTCTCATTTCATGACATAGCTTGAGCATATAACATGTAGCATCGAAGGAACCACTTCATTGAATAAGAAAGAAATATTTGTTTAAAAGTGCCAAAGGTGGTGCAAAACTCCAATATGAAAAAGACATGTTGCTTCAAGAGTGAGATAACACATCACAAGATTATATTGTGTGATTTCCAAGTGCTTTATTAATATTTATATTGAATTCAAATCCTCTTGAGTTTAATAAATCCAATGATATCTTTCAATTTCTAAGGTATCATTTAATTCACATTTCTCTCCTTCTGATTGTATCTTTTTTCTACTTCCAAGCATAATCCTTACCAAATCATCTCTAAATCTAAGGAGTTCAAGTTTTTTTTTGCCATCCAGACCTCTGTGGATTCATTTTGTTCAAATAATAATATATGTTTTTCATTCATAACATAGTATAGCTACTGACATTTTTAATAAACCAAATTTCAAGCTTCTGTTGAATGACTATGCTCAGCTCAAAGTATTCTGTATAGGTCCACCAAATTTAGAATGGTCTTATATAGTATCTTCAGTGTAGAACTTTGTCCTAGGTAGACACACAACTCATTGGTTACTACCAAGTTGGTCTCGACACATGCATACATACACTAAAATATTCAACATGCATTTCTAACAAAAAATGGTGGTGGATTAAAAACTTTTCCTGTATTTTGATTAAAAAGTAATTATTTTGACAGTATGAACCAGAGATTGATCTAATTTAGGGTAAATAGAATGATAGTTGCTTGTTCCCAACATACTGTTAGGCTCTGTTTGGCATGGTGGCAGCAGTCATGAACACGGTGCTTATGAACCGTCATTCGTGAACGCCCATCCACACCAGAGTAAATTGGTGGTGGTCATAACCATTGTCTTGTCAAACAAGCATTCTATGATGGTGGTGTTTTTGTCCAAACAAGAGCAAAAAAGCTGCATCAAACGGAGACTTAGTTACAACCGAATCAAAATTATTGTAAACATTCATCACTTGGGGATATCAAAATTATTATACCTTTAAAAATGTCACGGTTGTTCAAGATCATCATTCGTCAGTTGGTTCTTTGTATTATTTTGCAGTGTATTGAACATTATGCTTAACAAATGAGCCGTGGTAGAGCGAGATGTATCAACCTCATATGAAGCAAAAGATGTCATGATATTTTATGCTTTAACCCGTCTCATAATATATGGAGAAGAATATATTCCTTCTTCATCTGTCTTTCCTTCGAAACGAGAATCAAATTCTCTTCATATCTACATTTAATCTGTAGCGAGGAAAAGTTCGTTGCTATTTTCTAGCAAAACATATTATATGTGTATTTTACAACTTAAATGCTTACATGATGCGTTTTTTTCTTCTATGGGGCTTTTTCTATTGTGTCATTTAAATTGATTTCTTATCTGAATTGCTACTTTTTAATTCTCACAATATAATTGAAATTTCATATTATGCAAAAATTGGAATAGAGCCAAATCTAATTACTACCACCACAAATTTCTCTCAAACGCACCGAGTATAAGAGAGAGAAAATCGCGATTTAAAAATGAAGAGAATAAATAAAGAGTGTTGTTATTAGCAAATCCATTTTGACTTTTAGCAAACTATTATTACTAGCAAATCATGACATTTGAAAATGGCTATTTGATAAGCAAATGGTTACTAGCAAAGCACTCAATTTTTTTAAAAGAAGAAATCCTAAAAATAAGTTTTTTGTACTAAACTATATCATTTAGGATTACAAATTTGAAGTTGTTATAACTTTCATGATTTGTTGTCGAGGATGCATTCTCATAAAAACGTGCTCGTCTTTAATACTCCCAATAATCTTTGTCATGAAGAAGCAATGTAAACATGGCTTCCAGAGTTCCAGAAGAGGTCTCAGAGGTTGAAAATGACTTTCGGAATAGCAAATCCGAAAACCTAAATCAACAATGATTTCGGTTTGCAGCCGTGGGAAGGGGAGAAATAACAGAGTAATAGGAAGGGAAGAAGCTTCGCAGTAATAGGTCGGGAAGAAGCATACCACCACGTCGGACAGGAAGATCGTCGCAATCGGCAAGGTCTCGCGAGCGGCGGGGCGAAATCGCGGCCAAAACCTGGGCGGCGAAGAAGATCTAATGTACTGGGAGGGAGAAGATCTAATGTCTGGGAAATGAGGTTTGCTAAAAGCCATTTCAAATAACGTAAATACTAATATTTTGGATACTCTTTGATTTGCTAGAAGCAAAATATGATTTACTTATAACAACACTCTAAATAAACTCTAAAGTAACATAAAAAAAATACCATTTTAATTTGTTCAATCTTACTTTCAGAAAAGATTAAAATACAGTGACATAAATTAGAAATTATATATAGGCTTTTGAAAATCGGACACGACCAACCCGACCGCCAGCCAGTCTGGTACTCGGGAACCGGCCGGTTGGACCGGACAACCGGAACCGTGGCCGGTTTTCCGTAACCGGGCGGCCCAGCTTTAGCACCGTTGGATGCGATTCAAAGCGATTGCCGCTATCCTTCGAGATAGCAACTCGAATCGGAAGTGCAAGGACACGGGCCAGGGATTTCACTGCTGTACGATGGCGGGGGATTCACCGCCAGCGATGAGCTCCGGTGGCATTAGCCGCTTTCTTCTAGGGTTTCTGCAAGAGCACCTCGGAGAACCGGAGGATCTAGCATCCCTCCCATCCCTCACCGCGCGACTCAAATGCGAGTGCGATGATCGCGAAGAGGAACTCCTCCACCTGAAGACGAAACTCTCTCTCGCCTTATCCTCATGGATCTCCCAATCTGCCGAAGCCGGAGTGATCTTTAGCCGTATAGAATCCGGCCCTCCTTTGCCGTCCCAAGGTCCGCCGGCAATAAAACCTAACCTCTCTCTCAATGACGTGCGTTCTCCATCTACCGTTTATCGCTTCACTTTCTTTAGATCCATTTGAAGGCGTTGATCTTGAGCCGACCTACAATTTTGTTTTCATGTGTTGGAAGTTCAGATGAGCGTCTGATGTCTCAAGGAAAAATCCTACATCTGGAGTTACCATTGCTTGCCAAGGAGCTTGGCCGCATCCTTTCAGTTACGCGCTATGCAGGTAGTCCCAAACTTATTCTTCTTACTTCTCTTTCTGTTATGTATCAGATTAAATTAGTATTGTAATTGTATGATGTGTGTGTATGCATGCAGTGGTGGATCCAAAAATTTTTTTCAATGTAGGCGGTCTTAAAAATTGCAAAAAAATCGAATAATATGACAAATATACATTAATATCGCAAAAAATATACAAAAGTTGTGCATACTATGATAGAAAGATGTAAATAACCTTGCTTACATGACTCATTTTCGAACTTTCATGTTTTGAAAAGATTTCACGATGAATAAACAACTCGGAGGGAGATTTGCAAAAGAAAAGAGAAAAAATCGTGAATAATTATTAGCCATAGTTTTAATTCGTGGCTAATCTATATTATATACCAAGAAATCCTTGCATATCATGTAACGGTTCATACCATCCAACGCATCCCAGCCATCCGCTCTTTCGCAAATCGCGCGGCTGTCAGTGCACAAGTTTTTCTATCCGCTTCTCTTGCTCTCTCTCAGGGTTTCCACCTCTTCTTCCCCCTTCCCCTCATTCCATTTTATAGACCTCTCGGTCAGTGGGTCCTCTTGTTCCCCTAACCGGGCGGTCTCCTCCTGTCTTCTTGCAGCTTCCCTATCCGCCTTTTCTTCCCGCCTTCTCGCACCGCATCTTGGTCGCGGCATTCTCCTGTGTCGCTGGTGTGCTCATCGTGACCGTGCGGTCTGCTTTGCTTAAGTTTCTCCGACACCCCTTCCCATTGTTGCTTCCCTACCCGCTGCAACCTCTCTTTCGCGCCGCGGGCTCTTCCCGCTGCGAACAGGCTCCCTTCCCACTGTTGTTTCTCACGCAGGCGACTTCTTCTCACTACAGCTTTCCGAACCGCTACGAGCACCGCATCTTGGTCGCGACACCTTTCTGTGTCGCTGGCGTTCTCGCCGAGACCGTACGGTCTCCCTTGCTTAAGTCGTTGCGGCTTTCCTTCCCTCCCGTTGCGTCTTCCCTCCCTTGCTTAAGTCGTCGCGGGCTCTGCATCTTGGTCGCGGTCTCTTGCCGTTGGTGTGTTGACACCGAGACCGTGCGACTTCTCTTCCTCTCCTCCGCCCACTTTCTTCAAATTGTGGGTTGCCTCTCTTAGCCGCTGCGGCCTCTCTACCCGCCACGGGCTTCGCATCTTGGTCGCGGCCTCTTGTCGTTGGTGTAGTGACACCGAGACGGTGCTGCTCACTTCTTTTCCGCTTCACTTTCCTCAGGTTGTGGGTTACCCTCTGCTGCTGTCCGAGACCGTGCGAGTAGTTCTGTTCTCAGGTTGCAGATTAGTGACACCGAGACCGTGCGACTAGTTCTGTCCGCTGTGGTTTCCCTCTGCTGCCCTCTGTCCGTTGCGGCTTGCTTCTTGCGGCTTCATGGATTCTACCACTGCCTCCGCCGAGTCCGCTGGTGCTTCATCTCTGCCACCTCGGGCTGCTTCCTCTGCTACTGAACCTCGGGATGAACTCAGGATTACCACTATATCTTTCTTTGGTAAAAGAAACTTTGTAGAATGGGTTCATTCAGTTCGTCGGGTTCTCCGGACAAAAGGATTGCTTCATCACTTGACCCGGGCTACTCCTACCGTTCCTACTGACGAGTGGCTTCGTGACGACGACCGTGTGAAAACCTGGCTTCTCAACTCCATGGATACTGAGCCATACAGGATGGCCATGTATCATGACACATCTAAGTCCATGTGGGAGGAACTCCACTCCTTCTATTCTGTCCAAAACAGCCTCCAGCATTTGTTTGACTTCATCACTGATCTTCAATCCCTTGATCCCGGGATACCTGGTGATATGACTTCCTTCGTTGCCAAGGTCAAGACACTTGTTGAGGCATGGATACAACACCAACCTCCTCCCACTGATTTGGTTGCCCAACAGACATAAAAAGAAGCTGTCGGGATTGCCATGATGATGGTAAGTGTTCCTACGCATCTGCACAGTGTTCGAGCTCAGATACTCTCCTCTGTCACTATTCCCTCTCTCTCTGATGTCTGCTCCATGCTTCTGAAGGTCACTCCTCCACGCGAGGCTTCTCTGCCTCCCTCTCCAGCTCTTCTCCAGTTACCTTCATCACATCCCTCCACTCGTGGTACCTCGACCCGCTGGGGTCGCCATTTATCTCGGGGACGAGGATGTACTGGAAAATCCCCCTTAAATGCACTTTTTGCGGTCGGGAAAATCATCTGGAGGCTACCTGCTATCGTAAGCATGGTCTGCTGCTTCTACGAAGGCCGAGTATCCGCCCTTAGCTTCTCCTTCGACTTCCTCAAGTGCTCAATCTGACATTGATGCTCTCCGCACCCAGCTCCAGCAACTCCAAAAGGTAATTGCTCGCTCCTCGGGCTCCGTGGCTTCCATCGCCAATGAAGGTATAACCTGTCTATCTCGGAGTTCCCACTGGATTGTGGACTCTGGTGCCACACACGACATTACTTGCCAGTAGCCGCCACAATACTTGGTCACTGCTCATCCCAAGTTCATTACTGTTGTCAATGGTGACTTCACCCCTGTCTCAGGAGCTGCTGATATCCATCTCACACCTAACCTCTCCTTAACTTCGATTTTCATGTTCCGGGCTCTCCGTTCAACTTGCTTTCTATTAGCCTACTTACACAAGATCTTGATTGTCATGTTACATTCTCATCATCTTCTTTTGTTGTGCAAGATCGACAAACGCATAATATTATTGGTAGCGGACGGCTGTCTCATGGGCTCTATCATCTTGATATCCTTCCATCTACCCTTTCTATCGTCTCCTCAATTGAGTGGCATCGTCAGCTTGACATGCTCCCTTCCAGATTCTAAAGCAAGCTCTTTCAGATGTCTCCTTGAATTAGTTTACTTGTGAGTCATGTATCTTTAGTAAACAACATCGAGTTTCTTTTAGTCCTGTCAATAATCGTAGTAGTACTCCTTTATCCATTGTCCATTCTGATATTTGGGGCCCTTATAAAGTCTCTAATGTATTTGAGTATCGCTGCTTTGTTACCTTTATTGACGATTACTCTCGAGTGACATGGTTATATTTACTACGGGATCGTATCGAACTCACTTATATATTCCGTATGTTCGTTACTGAACTTCGAACTCAGTTTTCTTCCCCGCTTAAAATTATCCACACTGACAATGCGCGAGAATATACGAGTCGAACGTTTGCCTTTCTTTGTACTGAATTTGGCATTATACAACAAGCATCTTGTGCTTACACTATTCAGCAAAATGGTATTGCTGAGCGCAAAAATCGCATCTTCTTGACGTTGCCCGCTCCTTAATGCTCCAAATGCAGGTACCCATCGAATACTGGAACTTTGCAGTTTCGGCTGCATGTCATCTCATCAATCGTCTGCCTTCCTCCGTTCTCAACTTCGTCACTCCGTTTAGCCTCCTCTTTCCTTCTCAATCTTTGTTTCCTCTCCCATCTCGGGTGTTTGGGTGTGCTTTCTATGTCCATAAACTTGGTCCACCTACGGATAAATTTGCCCCCCGTGCAACCAAATGTATGTTCGTAAGATACTCTCGCACTCAAAAATGGTATGCGTGTTACTCTCCTGTCGACCGAAAAGTGGTTGTGTCCACTGATGTTACTTTTTTGGAAGACCAACCCTTTCTGTCATCCACTTCAATACCTACTTGTGTACACCATGTGCCTCGTCCTGCTATCCCAGTCATGACTTCTCTACCTCCTCTTCTTCCAACACCCCACGTGGAACCAACAGCCCCCAAACCACCAACAGCCAACCCACCAACAACCAAACCCTCTCTCATCTGTGTCTACACGCCGTAGTCTGAACTCCGGAGCCCGGTCACTGCTACCGTCTATCAGTACTATCTTGCGGCCAGCTGACCCTGCCCCCGCCTCTACGGCTCATCCTCTGGCCAACTATATTTCCCTACATCGGCTCTCTCCTCCTCTCCTCAAATTTTCTCTTGCTCTTTCCTCTATTTCTCTGTCTAACACTGTGCAGGAGGCTCTCCAACACCCTGGGTGGCGTGTGACAATGAAAGCTGAGATGTCAGCCCTTTGAGCTAATCATACTTGAGATTTGGTACCTCTTCTGTCTGCCCAGTCCCGCGTTAGCTGTAAATGGATTTTGCCATTAAACATGCTCCGAATGGGACTATCGATCGCCTCAAAGCCCGTCTTGTGGCTCATGGGTTCACTCAGCAACAAGGCTTGGACTATGAGAAGACTTTCTCCCCTGTCGTCAAAATAAATTCTGTTTGGGTCCTTATCTCACTTGTTGTTCACTGCCGATGGCCACTACATCAGCTGGACATTAAAAATGTCTTTCTTAGTGGTGATATACAAGAGACTGTTTTCATGAACCAATCTCTTGGGTTTGAGACCACGGGGAAGTCTAGGGTGTGCCGACTGCGTAAAGCTATTTATGGTCTCAAACAGTCCCCTCGAGCTTGGTTTGAAAAATTTAGCAAGTCTATTCGTGATTAGCTTTCAGCAAAGCTCGACTGACTTCTCTCTTTTTACCCATCATCGATCAACAAGGACGATAATTCTCTTAGTGTATGTGGATGATATTTTGATAACTGACGATGACTCTATCGGGATACAACAGATCAAACAACACTTAAACTCTGTTTTCCAAACAAAAGATCTGGGAAATCTCTGGTACTTCCTTGACTTGAGGTTGCTCAAAGACCTGATGGCCTGGTCCTATCTCAACGAAAATATTGTCTCGACCTTTTTCAGGATACTGGTTATTCTGGATGTAAACCCGCAAAAACACCTATGGATGTCAACCACAAGCTAAGTGCTCATGGAACCGAATCAGATTCTCTACTTACAAATCCTGAATATTATCGGCGCCTTGTATGAAAACTGATATACCTAACAGTTACCAGACCCGATATCTCTTTTGCTATTGGAGTGGTTAGTCCCTTTATGCATTCACCAAGAATATCTCATCTATAGACTGTCGAACGCATCCTCAGGTACTTGAAAGCTGCCCCGGGACGAGGGTTGGTATACAAGCCAGCCTCCTCTTTATCCCTTGTTGCGTACACTGATGTTGATTATGCAGGCTCGCTTGACGATCGACGATCCACCACTGGTTTCTGTACTTACTTTGGAGGAAATCTCATCACATGGCGCAGCAACCAACAAAAAACAATCGGTTGTTGCTCGCTCTTCTGCTGAAGCTGAGTATCGTGCTATGACTGCTGTCGTGTCTGAACTTACCTGGTTAGAGAGCTTTCTTTCTGATTTGGGTGTCAAACTCTCCTCACCTGCTACTCTATTCTGCGATAGTCAGGCTGCTATACGTATTGCGAAGAATCCTGTGCTCCATGAGCGAACAAAACACATTGAGGTTGATTCACTTTGTCCGGGAGAAGGTCCAACTGAAGAAACTTGAATTGGAACATGTTCCAGCCTCCGAGCAAGTTGCAGACATCTTTATCAAGGTTCTACCTCGGCCATTGTATCAACAATTTTTCTCCAAGCTTGGTGCTTACGATTTGTATGCTCCAGCTTGCGGGGGAGTGTTAGAGGATAATAGAAAATTATGTAAAAGCTCATTGTAATTGTGGCCCATTTATGAGCCCAAGTTTGTCTTAGGTTTAGTCACACATTGTATTCTTGAGATTTCTCTCTTCCTTTCTACCTATATATTTGTACTCATACTTAAATTTTATACAAGAAATACAACATACAAGGTTCCTTGCTTCCATTTTCTACAACAAAGATGAATGCAGCATACAGGATACTAGGACCCATCAAACTGTCACAATCATCAAAATGTCCACCAATAAGATATTCCCTCTCAAACTACAGTTAAGCCCAAATGAAGCAGCTCTTACCAACATGGCTAAAAGGTTGGATTCAATGCTCTGACATGACAGGTGTTTGGAGCTATGAAAAAATTACAAGGCCTAGTGAATGGGCTTCAAGGGGACCTACACAATGTAGAGTTCTGTGAAACGTGTGCTCAAACTAAAATTCACAGGAACCCTTTCCCAAAACAGAGTCATTGGAGAGCTAGTGCTCCCCTTGAGCTAATTCATACCGATATTTGGGGACCAGCCACCTACCAACTTGGTAGGAAACAAGTACTATCTCCTTCTCGTAGAGGACTGCACTCGCATGATGTGGATATTCTTTCTCGTAGAGGACTGCACTCGCACGATGTTTTTGAAATTCAAAAACTTTGTGGAAAATGAGAAACAACAAAATAAAAGCTCTCAGAACAAACAGGGGTGGTGAGTTCACTAGTAAGGAATTCTCATCCTATTGTGAAGCTCAAGGGATCAAGCGCCAACTCACAGTACCTCAGCCCCCCCAATAGAATGAGATTGTGGAGTGTCAAAATCGAACCATAGTAGAGATGGGAAGAAGCATGCTAGTTCACAAAGACTGCCAAAGCAGTTTTGGGGGGAGGCGATGGGCACTCTTGTCTACATTCTCAACAGGGCACCCACTAATGCCCTTGAAAATTCAACATCTTTTGACATCACATTCAACCAGATTTACATCACTTGAAAGTATTTGGGATCTTGGCATATGTCATACCTGCAAATGAGACAAGAGACAAACTTACAACAAAAGGTGAGAAATACATCTTTATGGGATATAGTCAAGAATCCAAAGGATATCGACTATTTAATCCCCAAATCAGAAACTTGTAATAAGCAAAGATGTTTTTTTATTAGGAAGGAAGATGTGAAGAGTGGGATAAAAATGAGGATCAGAGTCATGTTTTTCCTATAGCTTTGGAGGATGTTGTGGAAGAATACTCAACTGAACCTGGTCTATCTCCTTTTGATGTTATTCCACAATCGACCATTCCAACAGCCTTTGATGATCCATCATTGGAATCCAGGTTAGACTCATCATCTCCTCGTAAATTTCATTCACTATCTGACATATATAAATCATGCAATGTAACTCTATTATGTAGAGAGCCTACAAAATGCTGCTGATGCTGCTGCTGACCCTAAATGAACTGAAGTCATGAATGAGGAGCTTACCATGATAAATAAGAATAACACGTGGGAACTGGTGCTGAGACCATCCAACAAGTCCATCATTGTCTTAAAATATATATACAAGTTGAAATTGAATGAACAAGAGGCAGCGGAAAAGCACAAGCCATGGCTTGTAGCCAAAGGCTTCTCTTAACAACCTGTAAGAGATTTTACAGAAACTTTTGCCCCTGTAGCTAGAATGGAGACAATTAGAATGATTCTTGCTTTTGTCACTCAACGAAAGCTAATGATCCATCAATTGGATGTTAAATCCGTCTTCCTAAATGGAGACATACAAGAGGAAGTTTATGTCCACCAGCCAGAGGGTTATGTTATCAAAGGATGTAAAGAGAAAGTCTACAGATTAAGAAAAACATTGTATGGGCTGCGACAGGCCCCTCGTGCATGGAATGATCAGATAGATGCTTATCTAAAGAAAAATGAATTCATTAGAACTTAGAAGTCCCCATGAAACATCTCTCTATGTTAAACACTACTCTCATGATAACTTTATACTTGTGTGCATCACCGGGTCCTCACCTCAGCTTATTGACGAGTTTAAAGCCATCATGAAATGTGAGTTTGAGATGAGTGATCTCGGAACTATGAAGTATTTTCTGGGCTTAAAGATAGTTACACAACCACACTGCATCCTTCTTCACCGGGAAAAATATGTTACAGAATTGTTGCGTCGACACAATATGACTGAGTGCAAGCCCACCCCTACACTATGACAACAGGAGAGCAACATGGCGAAGAAGAAAAAGTAAATGAGGAAACTTATCGAAGCATTGTCGGGGCTCTTATTTACTTAACCAACAACAGGCCTGATATAGAACATGCCATGGGAATTGTTTCCAAGTTTTCCCGTGAACCCAACACAGCTCATACGAGGGATGTGAAGAGAACCCTAAGATACCTGCAAGGCACTAAAGACTTTGGGATTGTATTCAGAAGAGAAGGGAATGAGGTGGAAAAGTACGCAGACTACTCCGACAGCGACTGGGCAGGAAGTGCCGGCGACTGCAAAAGCACCAGCGGCTCCCTGTTTCAGTTGGGGCAAATGACGGTTTCGTGGAGCTCAAGAAAGTATTATATGGCCATAGGTGAGGCAGCAAAGGAAGGGGTTTGGCTTAATCGTTTGCTAGCCTCGCTGAAACCAGAAGAAATTCGCGTTGTTACTATCTTGGTCGACGACACTTCTACAATTTCCATCAGCAAAAACCCAGTTCTCCATAGCCGCACCAAATATATTCAGATTAAACATCATTTCGCTCGGGAACTAATAGAAGAAGAAAAAATTGATGTTCGTCACTACAACACAAAGGAGCAACTCGCCGACGGAATGACCAAGGCGTTGTTAGCTGAAAAATTCCGGCATTTCGCAAAGCCATCGGGGTGATCTGATGCGGAGAGGCGAACCAGGAAGAGAAAAGAGACCTAGATTTAGGAGGCGTATTAGATTTTTGTATAATCCGGCTCTCCTTTCTCTTATCCTTTATCCCTCTTATATTTATGTACTGTACCTTGTTTTGTTATCAGTACTGTACCTTGTTTTGTGTGCCTGTAGCCAAAACTTTCTTTTTGGACGGGTGTATTTGAATATTATCTAGAAGGGGCAAGATCATTAAGCTGGTCCTTCACCTTTTCTTTGCTCTAATATTTCCTCCTCCAGTTTTCCTGCAGGTTTTGTTAGGGTAAATGCTAATAATATCGACAACCTTTCCTTTGTGTCGTCCCGCTAAGTAGCGTTGACGCGTAAAGGAAATCATATGAATCAATTAGGTACCTATTGCTAATATCAGATCTTACCTTCCGGACAACAATTTTGCTGTCATGTGAGAGCACAACACTGACTCATTGAAGCAAACACTGCAGGGGATTAGTCTCCTGCACTTGGCCACCAAAGAGGATTTGGGGAAGATGAAGGCAGCTTTGGCGGCTGAACCAGACGCTTTTGTATCTTCACATCCCCTCGACTGGAACCACCAACAATTTGGATTCTATAACATTCCTACTAGATGTGCTCGTTTGGATTTCCCTCGCTTTGCCGGTGGTGCAGTGATAGATTGGTTGTATCGAAGTGAGTAATTTTTTGAAATTGAAGGCACACCAGATGACATGAAGGTGAAGTTGGCCTCGTTTCATTTTGAGGGCAGGGCTCTGGCTTGGTCTCTAATTTTTTCCAAATCATAAATGGTCTGGACTCCAATTTCTTGGAGTGACTTTACCATGACAATTCATCCACGCTTTGGTTCGATGTTGTTTGACAAATCGATGAGTGAACTCAAGGAGTTGCGACAAGTATCTTCATTTTAAAATTATTTGAAAGAATTTGAAGCTCCACAAAACAAGGTATTCATCACTGAAGAATACATAATTAACCTCTTCCTCACCAAACTAAAGGAAGTAGTCATTCCAGTGAGGATGTTCATATCGCAATCCCTACAAAAAGCTTATAATCTAGCCAAACTTCAAGAACGACAGTTGCATCTTGGTCTGTTGATTTTAAGGGAAGCCATCATCATCAAGGAGAAGCCGTGTCCATAAAGCCTGATCGGGCCGGCCGGGTACCGGGCCCTATGGGCCCGGGCTTTAGTCAACCAAGCCGGGCCCGGGCTTTCATTTAATTGGGCTCGGGCAGCAATCCCGGGAAGGGGTCTGATCCGGCCCCCAGGGTCAGACCAGGTCGGGTCGGGTCGGGTCGGGCCCGACTTTTATTATTATTATTTTAAAATTATTAATTTTTAAAAAAGTATACATATTGTATTATAAAAAATTATACGTGAAAAATTTATAATTATTACGATAATAAAAAAAAATTATCATGGACAATAAAAATGAATTTTTATTAATATTGAAAAAAATAAATGACACTTTTACAATTTACATTAATTGAAAAAAATGAAATTTATTATTATTGTTAATTTTAAATAAAGAAATTACAAAATTCATTAACTTAACAAAAATACAAAATACATATTTTATCGGGTGTGACGAATGTGCGACGCGCTTAATCATCTCTTAAATTTATTGTGTCCATCTCGTCTTCTATCTCCTCCGAGCTATCCTCTAGCGCTGTAATGTGTTGCTTTCCTTTCATAACATCAAAATAGTCGTTGTAGTAGATGCAGATTTTCAGTGATTCTTCGTTGAGTCGGCTCCTCCACTCATGCAAAACCCTGCCAGTAAGAGAAAAAACAGACTCCGAAGCTACCGTAATAGATTGAATTGTTAGTAAATCATGAGCCATATATGCCAAAATAAGATATGTATTAACTTTACATTTCCACCATTTTAAAAGATCGAAGTTTTCAATCTTCTTCGTACTCATAAAATCACAGAATTGTGTTTTACTATACAATCTTAATTCATTTAAACTACTAGATGTGCGCGTTTTTTTTCCTAGAAGCTAATTATAAAATTTTATTTTTAAAAGTATCTTTTGTTCTGGGTTGCGATATTTCTTTTTGGGGCCGCGAGCCGTATAAGTTATCGTAATAATTATAACATTCCGTAAAAAGAGAATTAAATTTTGAAATACTAACGTCATTAGTATCATCAAAAATTAAATTTAAGTTTAAATTAGTATTGATTTCATCAAGCGGTGACGCATGAAAACATGACAGACATTTCTCTATAATATTTTTTAAAAATTTCTATTATTATTTCAATTAAAGGAAGTCACCTGTCGTGTTGCTTTTAATAGTTAAATTTTTGTGCGATATTTATAAAATTTTCAATTATTAGTGAGCTTGTCGGATATTACACAACAAATAAAAAAATAGTTGTCATATAGAAACATTTTAATAAATCCATATAATTTGCTAATACGTCTCAATCGGCATTGGTCAAATCATGAGTATTTAGCATCGTATAATATTCCATAAGAAGTGATTTTTTTTGGAACGCTCTTTTTACCATTTTATATATTGAGTTCTATCCAATGGACGTATCAAATTGAGGTTTCAAAAATTTTTGACCATGTGCGTTTACGAATTTTTTAAAATCTTGAGATCGTTGCCTAGAACTTTAAATAACTTTTAGCATAAAACGGATATTTGCAATATAGGATTTCATAACAGTTAAACTATCTTGTAACGCTAAATTTAAAACGTGACAAACACATCGAGTATGAAAAAACACACCATTTAACATTATTTTTAAATCGTGTTTTAATCACTCAATTGCGATAGTATTATTAGTGACGTTATCAAAAGAAACTCATTATTTTATCTTTAATTTTAAATTCTCGCACACATTTAATAATTACTTGTTATATTGTTTTACCTATGTTCTGAAATTTGAAACCTTCAAAACATATTACGCGCTTATTTTGCTCTCATAAAACGGGATCGATCCAATGACAAGTGATACAAATATACGATAGTCCTACTTTTATGATACTACTCCAAACGTCACTCGTTAAACTTATACGTTCTTCGCAAGTTTTAAAATAATTTATTAGCAATTGTTTTGCTTCTAAATAAAATTTGATGACGTCGTGTCTAAAAGAGGAGGTACTTATTCGTTGATATTTTGGCTGAAGTCCTTCATGTATGTATTCGGTTACCTCCTCGTTGTCGTAGTGGCTGAATGTCAACCCACGTCAGATGACGTCCTTCACCTGCAACTCTCGTTGTCGGAGTTGATCGTACGTCCAAATTTGTCCTGCTCCTGATATTTGTGCCTGACTGGACTCAGGAGCTTGTCTCGAAACATAAGATTTGAGGTGTCTTGCTAGTTGCCGCTGAGTGTCAGCAACTTCAAGCATAATTTGCACCGCGTCTTGTATTCAGCGCCAACTTTAACTTTATCGAAATGCTCCCAAATTGACATCGTACGCTTGTGCTCCACCACTTCATGAGCAGTTTGAGTAGACGACACTGGCGTTGAGGATAACGATGCCATGCGGCGTACGCTTGAGACTTGAGCACACTTAATTTGAAGTTAAAAAATTTAAGAGAGAGAGAGTGAGAGAGAGAAGAGAGAGGGAGAGGAGGGGTCGGCTGGGTAGAGGGTGGTTTATAAAAAAAATTATTTCTTTTAAAAAACATATATTTTTAATTAGCATGGGGCCTGGGCTGCAAGCCTAGGCCCTAGGCTTTGTTGTACTGCAGTACAAAAGTTGACTGTTGTACTGCTGTACAACAACACTCGGCCTCAGGCCCCCAACGACTCTTATAAGAGTCGTTGGGCTCTCGCTTGGGCCGGGCTCTCGCCTGGGCCCGGGCCGGGGCCGGCCCGAAAATCAGGCTTTGCCCGGCCCAACCCCGGCCGTGTAATTACTCTATATCTGGGTCCTGTAAGGGTCCTGAGCCCGGCCTAGGCCCACTGGGTCGGGCCTAGACTGGCTTTTTCTAGGCCGGGTTCAGGACCGATTTTTTTGGACACGACTATCAAGGAGGTTCAGATGCCGACCAGAGCCTTGAAGGGGGTAAGTTAGCTCATGCAACTAACTCAACCTCCTCTTCCAACTGGCAACAACTGACCAGGAACACCAAGCGATTGTCCCCCAAAGAGATGGATGAGAAGTGAACTAAAGGAATTGCTTATGATGTGATGATAAATACACTCGGGGCCATAAAGTTGGTTCTCGAGCTCAACTATGTTTGTTAGAGATAAAAGAAGTAGAAGAGGAGGATGAAGAAGAAGATGCAGTTTGACCGTCATTTCTGAAATCATATCTAATGTATCAATGAATGCCATCACTGGTGTTCATGATTATTATACCATGAAAGTTACAGGCCCAACCCACTATTTCTTAAATCAGGCCACGACAATCCATTTGGGATGCAGTTTGACTGTCATTCCCGCTTTTACAGTTGTTGTGACTGATGGAAATCACATTTTACGATGACAATCATGTACAAATTTCAAACGGAGCATTCAAGGCGTTGAATTTGAAACAGCTGTGTTGTTCATTCCATTATGGGGATGTGATGCTGTACTAGGTATTCAATGGTTAATCACCTTTGGACCAACTCACATGGATTTTTTGAACTTGGAGATGGATTTTGCCACCAATAACAAAATAGTCTTCTTAACTGTCTTCAGATCCACTCAACCGAGAGTTATATGCAAGGGGAAAACGGGCAAGCTAATCCAAAAGTCACCACAACTATCTCTGCTTTTAGTTTGTTGGATAAAACAAGGGGAAGGCCACTTCTCTTCCTGATGCAGATGGAGGTTAGCCACCATGAAGCATTATATCCAGAAGGGGAAACGAAATTGCAGAAGGTGTTAGAAGAGTTTGATGATATTTTTTCACTATCAGTGGGCCTGTCGTTGAGAAGAATCCACGTCCATCAAGTCCATTTAAAAGAGCTGCACCTCTATACCAATTTCAAGACTTATAGATATCCAACAACCCAAAAGAATGAAATTGAAAAGTTAATCAAGGAGATATTAGATTTCTGTGTAATTAGACCCAACCAAAGGCCATTTTTCATCCCCAATTGTCTTAGTGAAGAAGGACGACTCCTAGGGATGTGCATTGACTACAGACATCTAAATAAGAACACAATTAAAAACAACTTCCCAATTCCTATTACTGAAGAATTGCTGGATGAGTTGGCGGGAGTTCGCATTTTTTCAAAATTGGATTTGCGTCCAGGATATCGGCAAGTGAGGATGACTGACAGAGATATACAAAAGATATCTTTCCGCCCCCATGAAGGACATTATGAGTTCATGGTGATGTCTTTGGGGCTCATTAATGCACCGGCCATCTTCTAAGGTTTAATGAACCAAATATTCTACCCTCATTTACGATGATTCATTTTGGTGTTTTTCGATAATATCTTGATTTACAGTCCCATCATGGAGGAACATGTACAACATTTAAGGACAACCTTCCAAACCTCGAGAGAAAAAATTGAAAGAAGCAAATGCACGTTTGGAGCCACTCTTATGGAATATCTAGGTCATATTATCTCATGACAAGGAGTTTTAGCCGACCCCCACAAAATCTTAGATATGCTGCAATGGCCAATCCCAACTGCCCTCAAACAATTACGAGGATTTTAGGGAGTCACTGGATATTACAGGAGGTTCATCAAGCATTATGGAAGTATAAGTCACTCACAGAGCTGCTTAAAAAGAATCATTTTCTATTGGCTGAAAGCTGAAGCAGCAACCGACACATTTGAGACACTATAAAATACTCTCTTCTCCCCAAGTTCTGGTGTTACCTGATTTCCAGAAATTCTTTGTTGTAGAAACGGTTGCCTCTGACAAAGAGGTGGGTGTGACGACCCGCAAATCGCCACAACAAACAAAAAAAATCAGGAGCAGTTTTTTTTCTCGAGCACAACACATCATGCACGAGTATATTACAAACACAAATGTACAAACTAAGGATTTTCATTTCATTAAAAGCTTGGTTACAAGAGACGCATGCAACCATGCAGTACATCTGCTACTACTAACTTACCTTAGCTCGCTCCTCAGTTCTCTTTCTTTGTTTTTCTTCGGTCAATCTTCTAACTGTGTTCGGACCTTGGCTAGGACCCTAAAAAAGTTAGAACAACAAAGGGTTTGTTATAATAATATGATTATGTGAGAAGTTTACCTTTTTAATTGTTGTACATGCAAAACAAGAGAGTAAGTACCAATATGCATAAAATTTATTAAAATTCTAAGCAGTAAAAAGAATTTTGCATATACTATAAATCGTAAATACTAATAGATTTCATTAGCAGGTTATTTATGGGTTTCAAATACACTTATTGCTCATTTTATATCCGTCTTGATGTCCTTTCATTTTCATTTCTATTTTCCATTTTCATATTTTCCACTTTCTTTTCGTACTTGTATTTCATGTCCTTTTACCTTTCATGTTCAGTGATTCATGTAGAGCTGTCATGGTTTCAGTTCGATTCCGGTTTTACTAAAATATTGAACCGAACCGTTAAGATAACAATTATTCAAATTAGAACCAAAACTTTATTTGGTTTGACCAATTCCAGTTCCAACATAATTTTTGGAACCGTCGTCTCTACGGTTCCTATTCAGGGGGAACTAAAACCAAATTATCGACCAGCGGTTTGGTCTAGTTCTATGCGGTTCTGGTTCAAATCAATAAAACATTTAAGAATAAGAAGGTCGTAAAATGAGCAAACTGAGAGCCATATATAAATGTAGACTAATAAAATTGAAGTTGCGCTATTTTTAAAGGAAAACTAATAGAATACACTCTAAACATGAATCAAACTTTAAATAGGAGCAGTAACAAATCATTCGATAAAAAATAGTGAGTAAGATGAATATCTGATATGATGGCAGATGAACAATGTCAAGGTATAGTTGTTAAATTTCGTCGGAAAATCTAAGCATCGGCGAATAATCCGTCGTGAAATCCCATTGCTAAAATAATCTTCAAAAAAATACGCAAAATTGAGCGATGGAAAATTTTCAAAAATTCCCGGCACTGAATTTCAATTTAGTTTTCATCGGGGAAATTTTATTTTCATTACTTTTACAATAAAGATTCAGGTGTTACTGTTCTCTTGGAGGGACATCCCTATTGCATTTTTTAGTAATGTTTTTGGGCCTGAGTATATAGGCTCCTCAGTATACGTGGAGTTGTTGACCATTGTTCTGGCCATTCAAAAGTGGAAACATTATCTCATGGGTGTACACTTTATCATACATTTCGATCATCAGAGCCCCAAATTTTTGATGGAACAAAAGATATCAACACCACAACAATAAAGATTTCTCTCCAAGTTAATGGATATGGATTCCACCATCATCTATAAGAAGGGGGTAGAGAATGTTACAGCTGATGCTCTATCAAGACAATTTGGCGGGGAATGAGCCATAACCTCATTGGTCACATTCCAGTCTGAATTGAGCTCTAGGATTCAGGAATCTTTGCGGCAAGACCCAAAGTTGCTAGAAATAATTAAGGGGAAAGAAGCTAATGCCATTCCAAAATTCACTATCAATGATTTTAGGTCATACTCAAAAGAAAAGGGAAATTGATGGTAGACCAAGTTGAAGAGTTAAAACAATCTATCTGTCAATTACTTCATGATTCTGCCATCGGGGAACATTCAGACACCCTTGACACACTCAAAAGGATCGAACAAGCCTTCTATTAGAAAAAAATGAAGGATCATGTTTATCAATATGTGAAATAATGCCCCATTTGCCAACAGTGCAAGCCCTTCAATGATAGACCCATGGGATTACTTTAGCCCTTGCCAAATTCAGTGCAAGTTTGGAAGGTGTCTGTCAAAGAAAATATAATGGCCCAAAATAAAGGCCCATATCTTGGCCCTCTTGTAGTCTTGTTTAGTCTTATATCTTAGGATTGAGAATCCTCTCCTCTCTCTTTTCCTATATAAGTGTATAAATACAAGTATTCTGGTAGTTAATTGTGAGAAAATTAATAATAAAAAATTTATTTTTGCTCTCCTGTGCGTTTCTACATGGTATCAGAGCGATTCGATCTTATTAAAAAAAATTTTAGGTTCCTCGCTCTATCTGGGCAGTTAGAACTGTTCTAACCGCATGTATATCTTGCTCTTGCCTCTGTGGCTTCTGCCTTTTCTAACCGCAGCCTTTCTCCTATCACTCGTGTCTTCCACCCCCTTCGCCAATCTCCTTGCTTTTATAGTTTTCTCTCCTGACAAGTGGGCCCCATCATCAAATTTTCTCGCCACGGTCTTCTCATCCTAGCCGCCAGTCTCTTGCTTGTCACAAGTCTCTTGCTTGCTGCAAGACTTCTGTGTTGTCCTAGCCGCAAGTTTTTTGCTAGCTGCGGTCTTCTCTTCTTTGTCGCGAGTCTTGATCACAAATCCTTCTTGCTGTTGTGGCATTTTCCTAGCCGCAAGTCTTCTATGCTAGCCGCGAGTCTCCTGTTAGCCGCAGTCTTCTCTTCTTGGCCGCATCCTTTTCTTTTCAGGTCATTTGTTGGAACCGAGATTTTTGGTCCTTGAGTTCGGACCCGGGGGTGACCAAAGTTTACATGTCTAATGGTTGACTCAGATGAGACATGACGAGGGGAGGTTAGCGAGCACAAAAAATCCTTGAATCGCACGGGTGAAAAACTAAGAACAGACCCTCGAGTTGCAGCGAGGAGGTCCCGCTACACACCCGGAAGATCGATGAGAGTTTTCTCTCTCAAATCAAAGCTGAGTCAGGCACTTTGGAGGGCACTCAGGAGCACCCGACTTGTCCACCCGGAAACCACGGTGAACAAGGAGCTGGAGCTCTTAACCTATCCACCTGGAAACCACGATGAACAGGGAGCCGAGTCTCTTGCCAATCAGAGCCAGCCTAAGGAGAAAGAAGCCAAGAAGAAGTTCTCTCCAAAGGTGTCATTGGGGGTCTATTTATAGTTTTCTGAATTTAGCCTACGGATAGCGAAATCCCGTTGTTCGTTTTATTAAGCGCAACCCAAATTGGCCTTCCAACAACAGAATCTCGTTGTTTGGAAAGGCTAATGGCTGGCCAAAACATTATTTCTTGAGTTCTCCCTGGCGACCTGGAGACCCTAGAGACCCTGACGACCTGACGACCTTGTGACCATGGCGAGCTGAATGCTGCCGAGGTCAGGCTGACGAGCTGAAAGTTGTCGAGGTCAGCCTGACGAGCTGAAAGCTACTGATGTCAGGCTGGCGAGCTGAAAGCTGCTGAGGTCAGGCTGGTGAGCTGAAAGATGCTGAGGTCAGGCTGACGAGTTGAAAGTTGTCGAAGTTAGGCTGACGTGCTGAAGGCTGCCGAGATCAGGCTAACGAGCTGAAAGCTTCCGAGGTCAGGCTGACGCTGCGACCTGGCAAAGTGGTCTCCTAAAAAGTATTCCTTGGGCATTTCTGATCTGGACAAACACGGGGTTGTGTACAATCCCCGCTCTTTGCGAGTTCGTCTCGAGCTCGGAAAGAAATTTCAACCCCTTATTTGGCGAGGTCGCCTTTGATGAGCCCGCTTTTGGCAAGCCGAAACCGGTTGTGAGAAGCGTGATGTTATGCTCACTGAAGAAGCGAGTTCTCCCTAAGGGTCTCCCCGATAAAATATGTGACTTCTCGATTTCCATCTTGATGAGCTCGCCAGTGATATATGCGAGATCTCGAGCCTCTTTGCTCGACTTTATCTTTCTCGACTAATTAGGCTGATAACCTCTTTTTTGAGGTAAGAAGGCTCACCACTAGTTTAGGGGCCCACCACAACAAATATGAGTTGTCCACCTAGAGGCACAAGAAATGGCGCATTGAACTCCCAAAGGTTCTCTTTTGCCAAGTCGTGCCTTCTTTGCTCCTAGCTCATCTCGTCTTTGGGAGGAGAGGTTCCTATAAACTTTCGGGTGTATGACGGAAACTCCTCATTACTGTACATAAGCCATGTTTATATTCGATTTGATGTCTCTCTCCTGCTCTTGCCATCAGATATGTTGTGTTAAACTGCAAGATTAATAACCTCGGTACCCATTTGATCAGAACTCTTATAAATTAATTTCTTAATTCCAACAAGACCAAATTACCCCGTGTGCATAAAGACCAATGCTTAATAAATTTAGCTGGCGTGGCGAAATGTCGAAATATTTGAGATGCAATTTGCTAAATACTTCACTTTTGAGGAGAAAGCATCCAAATTATTTAGGCCATAAATTTCCAATAAATACCTCGCTCCACCATTGCACCTCAGTTTTCTCTTCCCCAATTTCTCGCATCAGCTCCAAAACCTTCTTCCGTGGTCGGCATTCCCCTGTTCTCAAGTCTCAACCTCCCTCTACAAAGTCTACCCCAAAGGAAAGCTTGGAGCACCTTGTAGCTCGCAAGGAGAAAGACAAAAGCAATGTCTCAGGGCTCATGGGGCTCAAGCAACCAGCGCCGACGAGGGTGTCTCGAAGATCCCTTCTCTTTAACACATTACCTATAGCCTTGGACTCGAGGCCCACGACCATGTGCAAGTCGTCTCCCTTATGGGTACAGAGTTCCTTTTTTTTTTTCTTTCGCCCCAACCATGTCTTATTGTATAGCCAACTTTGTTACAACACCCACCCTCTACATCAACAGATGCCAGTACTACGATGGGAGCGGTGATCTGAAGGACGCGAGCATCAACGTGCCCCTGGACACTCGCCCCCACATCAATGGTACGTTTCCATTCAGTCTTAATCTTTATTTCTTCTTAGTGTCTCTATATATTAATCCCACCGAAGCCGCGTCATCAGGGGGATGGGTGCTCGTGATCTCGCAACCGAGTTCTCCGTTGCGATGATTCCTCCGACGAGTTCAGTACTCTCCCCCTCTGCAACTGCCTCAGTTCTTTACCCAAACAAGCCTCCTCGCCAAACCAACGTGGGAAAATCTCTTCTCCTCCCCCTCCTCCCACCGCCCTGGTAAAGAGCCCGCCTTCGTTTAGGGTATGCAATTCGTACTCGTCCTACTTTGTTTGGACTGGCCAATTTGGTACCCTTTGTCCTTTTTTTCAGATCGACATGATTCCGCGAGGGCCGACTCCTCGGCCCATAACGGATCCTATTCTGCTCGGCTATCTCCAACCCCCCTCGACGAGTTCCTGGGAAATCTACCAGGCGGTGCCGAGTTCAAGACTCGCTTGGTTAAGGTTTTGCAGCAGTACAGATCCAACATTTGCGAGCTCCCCGGGGGTCGGCTCCCCGACGAAGTGGACTACTTTAGGCGAATAGGTGATGATATGCAGGTCATGCAGGATGACCTCAAAGTCGCCCGTGATTATGTGAGAAGTCTGCGCCCTCCAAGGACTTTCGCTCAAGGTCATGGTCCCTAGATGTGGCCACCGCCATGAGCGCATTGAAGTTTTTTACTTGTACTCGCCCCACATCATTATGTTATTTGTAATTTTTATTTGTCGCACAAATATTTCCTTTTATTCATCTCACTCGTAGCCACGACGCGGCTACTTTCATATATCCTTGCAATTTTCTGTGTGATGGTATCTGAATTGTTTGTGATTGAAGAGGCTGTACTCGCCCCTGACTGGCGAGTAGTCAGCGCTATCAACAAAAAAAATAGGCGAGTATGGGGATGGCGAGTAGGATGCGCCCAAGAATGTGCACCCCCTTTTTATCTTTCCATCTATAAATAGGGCCCTTCATCAACCATATTAATTCATACCTTCCTTGTTGAGAACGAGCGTGCTAAGAATGTTGAGAATTTCAAGATGCATGCCCTTCCTGATGGGCAGGTGACAAATAAAGGCAAGAGGAAGGTTGTCGACCTCGAGAGCTCGCCTCTCCAGTCCTCGCGAAAGAAACAGAAGTTTGTGAACATGATGCCTTGCATGATGACTAGGTGGGGGTGACTGCAAATTTACTCACCCCCAAACTATTCTTGGACCCAGGAAGTCTCTCTTCCCTGAGTCGTGAATACTCTCCCTTGCACAACGATGAGGGTGGCGAGCCGGGGGAGTCCCCCAAACAGTCACCCGACTCCTAACTCAGAAGCATACATCTTTGTTTTTGTTTGGGCGAGTGCCCCCACATTTTGTAAACACTCATAATTATAATGTTCATTTCCCTTTTTTCTTTATTCTACTCGCATATTCGTAATTTTGTGTCCACAACTAATTAGTTTGTTAGTCATTAATGTAAACATTATTAAGCTACTAGCTGCAATACCGAATTCACACTAATATTTAACTTAGGTACACACCAAAGCAACGTCGGAGTGCTCACACATGTCATGCGGATGGGTTGAGTGAAGTGAATCAAGCCCTCACTCGCCAGTAAATGAGCACGCACAGTACTCAGCCTGCGTGAGGCGAGTGGTACCTGCGTACTCGCCTTATGTATACAATGACTTGCAAAGTTCTCCGGACCTTTTCTTCAATAATATTCAATCATGAATTCACCGTCACTCAAGTGGGTCCGCTGCCGGCATATGGGAGTCCGGGAAACGGATTTCTGCTCGGGTACTATACCACCATTTTCAACATTTTGTTTTTTACCTCCACACGAGCGAGTGATCCTAGCCTTTCTGGCATGTTAGAGCCTGGACAACGGTTTTCTGCTCGGGGTCTTTTAACCAAACACCTCTATTTTTTTTCTGCCACCCGAGTGAGAGGGGCCTGCCCTATCGTCTTGAGAGAGCCTGGTCGGTGGAACTTTCTTGGGGGCTCTTTTCCAAAACCACCTTTTTTGCATTGTGCCTCCTGAGTGGTCAACCCGCCCTGCTGGCTTGCGAGATCCCGGTTAGCGCGATCTTATTAGCGGCTTTTGACCACCTTTTCTTTTCAACCTGCCATCCGAGCGACCTGCCTGCTTTACTGGCTGGTGAGAGCCTGGTCAGCGGGATCCTATCGGGGGCTTTTGACCAAAACCCTTTTATTTTCAACCTACCACCCGAGCGACCAGCTTGCTATGCCGGCTTGTGAGAGCCCGATCAGCGAGATCCTATCAGGGGCTTTTGACCAAAACCCTTTTCTTTTCATCCTGCCACCCAAGCGACCGGCCTACCCTGCCGGCTTGTGAGAGCCCGGTCAGCGGGATCCTATCGGAGGCTTTTGGCCAAAACCGTTTTCTTTTCAACCTGCTACCCGAGCGATCTGTCTGCCCTGCCGGCTTGTGAGAGCCCGGTCAGCGGGATCCTATCGGGGGCTTTTGAACAAAAACCTTTTCTTTTAAACCTGCCACCCGAGCAACCTGCCTGCCCCGCCGACTTGTGATAGTCTGGTCAACGGGATCCTTGCGCGGGCTTTTGACCAAAACCCTTTTCTTTTCAACCTGCCACCCGAGCGACCTGCCTGCCCCGTTGGCTTGTGAGAGTCTGCTCAGCAGTATCCTATCAGGGGCTCATTTCCAATCAGAAGTGTTCGTACCAAAAAAGTGAAACTAGGTCGGTACAAGTGTCACCTTTGACTATATAACCCCCTACGCAGAGTTAGAACTCGACTATGCTGGAACTTTCCTAGCTGGGACTTGCCAAGCTGGCACTCAACCAGCTGGCACTCACCCAACTAGCACTCACCCAACTGACACTCACCCAGCTGGTACTCACCCAGTTGGCACCCGTTAAAGCTGGTACTTGCCCAGCTGACACTTGACTCACATCTTTCTCATCATAACTCACCATGAGGTCTTGCACTAGAGTTTCTTCTTCCAATCACGGTCCACGCTCACCGCACCAAAATGTTGAAACCGAGATTTTTGGTCCCTGAGTTCGGACCCCGGGGTGACCAAAGTTTACTGGTCTAGTGGTCGACCCAAATGAGACATAACGAGGGGAGGTCAGCAAGCACAAAGAAATCCTTGAATCGCAAAGGTGGAAAACTAAGAGCAGACCCTCGAGCTGCAGCGAGGAGGTCCCTCCACACACCCGAAAGATCGATGAGAGCTTCCCCTCCCAAATTGAAGTCGAGTCGGACACCTTCGAGGGCACTTGAGAGCACCTGACCTGTCCACCTGGAAACCACGGTGAACAGGGAGCTAAAGTTATCAATCTGTCCACCCGGAAACCACGGTGAACTGGGAGCTGGAGCTCTCAACTTGTCCACCTGGAAACCACAACGAACATGGAGTTGAGTCTCTTGCCAACCAGAGCCAGCCTAAGAAGAAAGAAGTCAAAAAGAAGTCTTCTCCAAAGGTGCCATTGGGGGTATATTTATAGTTTTTCGAAGTTGGCATGCAGATAACGAAATCCCATTATTTGGTTTTACTAAGCACAACCTAAATTGGTCTGTCAACAGCGGAATCCCACTGTTTGGAAAGGCTAATGACATGCCAAAACATTATTTTCTGAGTTCTCCCTGACGACATGCCGACCCTGGGACCCTGGGACCCTGACGAATTGGCGACCTGGCGACCCTGGGACCCTGGCGAGCTGAATGTTGCCGAGGTCAGGCAGACGAGCTGAAAGCTGTCGAGGTCAGGTTGACGAGCTGAAAGTTGTTGAGGTCAGGCTGACGTGATGAAAGCTGCTGAGGTCAGACTGACGAGCTGAAAGCTGCTGAGGTCAGGCTGACGAGCTGAAAGCTGTCGAGGTCAGGCTGACGAGCTGAAGGCTGCCGAGGTTAGGCTGACGAGATGAAGGCTGCCGAGATCAGGCTGACGAGCTGAAAGCTGCCGAGGTCAGGCCGACGCTGCGATCTGGCAAAATTGTCTCCTAAAAAGTATTCCTTGGGCATTCTGATCTCGACAAATACAGGGTTGTACATCGTTGGTTCTGCCCGCGCCCTGATCTCCTGCTTGTCGCTTACCGCCTGCCTAGCTACAACTTGTGTCGTTGTTTGCCTAGCCGTAAAACTTGCCTCTGCCGCTTGTCGTGCTCTTGCTTGCTGCTACTGTTGGCTTCTTGCCGCAATTCCTGCCGTTGCTAGCCGCAATTCCTGCCACTGCTAGCCGCATTCCTAGTCGCAACCTTGTCGTGACTTGTCGTGTGCTTCTTCCCCACGACTCTAGTCGCAACCTTACTCGCAGAAGCTGCTCCCTTGCCACAAAGGTCCTTTTTTGTCTACTCATACTTTGTTGTTACTACTATTCTATGGATTCAACAACTGCTTCCTCTCTTTTGTCCGTGTTGCTGCTCCTCTTCCTGGAATTTGTGATAAGCTTCAAATCACCCCCTCTCAGTGGACAACAGAACTTTATTGAGGGGGTGCACTCAGTTCGTCGTGTTCTGCAGACCAAAGGCCTTCATCATCATCTGACAAGGGCCACCCTTACCGCACCCACCGAGCAGTGGATCCGTAATGGCGGTCGTGTCCAATCATGAATTCTCAATTTCATGGACACCGAGCTATATCGGATGGTCATGTATCATGAGACGGCCAAAGCTATGCGAGAGGAAGTTCACTCCCTCTATTCTGGCAAGGACAGCCTCCAACACATTTTCAACATCATCACCGATCTTCAAACACTTGACCCCGGAGCAACAGGTGACTTGACCTCCTTTATTGCAAGAGTCAAGACTCCTATTGAAGCATGGATACAACATCTGCCTCCCACGACAGATTTGGTTGTGCAACAGGCACAGAAAAAAGCAGTTGACATATCCATGATGATGACCCGTGTTCCACCCCATCTACACAGTGTTCGGGCTCAGATTCTCTCTTCATCTATAACTCCTTCTCTGTCAGATGTTTGCTCTTGAAGGTTACACCGCCACCTGATGTTCCTGGGAGTCTATCTCCGACTCTTCTCCAGCAGCCTCTTACAGTTCCTTCTGCCCCTTCGGCTCGTGGAGGTTGCAACACTTCTCGGGGACGGGGACGTACTGGAAGACCCCGTCTTAAATGTTCTCATTGCGATCGGGATGGTCACCTTGAGGCCACCTCTTATCGCAAGCATGGTTTGTCTCCACATCTCACTGCCTTCATTGCAGCTGATCCGCACTCCTCCACTTGTAATGACATTGATGATTTACACACCCAGCTCCAACATCTCCAAGGGGTGATTAGTCGCTCATCTGGATCGGTTGCGTCGATCTCCAATGAAGGTATATCTTGTCTCTCCCGTAGCTCCGACTGGATTGTGGACTCGGGTGCCACACACCATATTACTCCGTAGAAACCGTCTCAGTATTTGTAATGTGCACATCCCAAGTTCATTACCTTAGCTAATGGTGTCACCACCCCAATTTCTGGCGCTGTTGATCTGCCTCACTCCAACCATCTTTATCATCGGGCCTTCATGTTCTGGGATCATCTTTTAACTTGTTTTCTATTAGCCGTCTTACTCAGAAACTTGATTGTTGTGTAACCTTCTCACCTTTCTCTTTTGTTGTGCAGGATTGACTAACGCAGAATATCATTGGTAAGGGGCGGCTGTCTAATGGATTTTATCTCTTGGATATTCCACTTACTGTTCTCTCCACGGTCTCTTCTGTTGATTGACATCGACGTTTTGGGCATACTCCCCTCCAGATTCTCAAGAAAGCTCTTCTTGATGTCTCCCTTCATGAGTTTACTTGTGAATCATTTATCTTTGACAAACAGCATCGTACATCTTTTATCCCTAATTGTACTCGGAGTGATGCTCTTTTTCCGTTAATACATTCTGATATTTGGCGATCATATAAAACCTCTAGTATTTATGGTTATCATTAATTTGCTACATTTATTGATGATTACTCGTGCATGACCTGATTGTATTTACTTTGCGATTGTGATGAAATCACAATTCCCTTTCGTGTCTTTATTACTGAGACTCGTACTCAGTTTTTCACTCCTTTAAAAGTATTTCGCACAGATAATGTGTGTGAATATACAAGTCGTACTTTCTCAAATCTGTATACTGAGTTTGAGATCATCCATCAAACTTCATGCGCTTATACTCCACAACAAAATGGTGTGGCCGAGGGGAAAAATTGTCACCTTCTTGACGTCGCCGGATCACTCATATTTCAAACGCACGTACCGACTCCATACTGGAACTTCACGGTTTCTGCTGTCTGTCATCTCATAAATCGTATGTCCTCTTCCCTATTCAACTTTGCGGCTCCGTTTAGTTTTCTTTTTTCTTCAAAACCGCCTTTTCCCATCACGCCTCGTGTTTTTGGATGTACATGTTATGCCCATAATCTTGGTCCGTCCACTGACAAGTTTGCTCCTCGTGCTACTAAATTTATGTTCGTTGGATGCTCACGCACTTAGAAGGGATGTGTGTTACTCTCCCAACAATTGCAAAATGGTTGTTTTGGCAGATGCAACCTTTCTCGAGGACCAATCTTTTGACTCCTCTCCTCCAGCTCCCCGTATACCTCCCCTTCTACCTCGTTCTACCGTCCCTGTTACGTCTCACCTTCTACCACTTCTTCGCACACCAACTCCAACACCAGTGCAACCCAAACTACCTCTTTGTGTGTACATTCGTCGTCCTTACAAATTTGATGCCCTACAATAGTTACCCTCTACCAGCGCTATCTCGCGGCCTACCCACACTATTTTATCCCATATTGTCGTGTGTCGATCGGCGTTGTAGAAGGACAATGGGACGCAAAGAGAGAGAGAGAGGGAGGGAGGGAGTGTTGCAGAAGGGAGCAGTGTGGAAGCCTGGCGACGGGAGCGCTGTGGTGCGGAAGCCTGGCGATGGGATGCAGAGGCGAGGACGAGCGGATCGGTTTGCGGTGCGGAATCCCTAGCGCTCAGAGGAAAAAGTTATTTCTGGCTCTGATACCATGTTAATTAGGGCAAAGATAAGATTATTCAGTAGAGGGATCCCCTATATATAAGGGAAAATACATCGTAATCAAATATAAATCAAAATACAGTCTAACAGTGTACACATACAAGTATTCTGGTAGTTGATTGTGAGAAAATTAATAAAAATCTTTTTATTTTCTCTTTCCTGTGCGTTTCTACAGTGTCCATGAATTTCATTGAAGGTCTACCTAAGTCAAATGGGTTTTCAATTATCATGGTTGTGGATTTACCAAGCAAAGCAATATGCAAATTCATGTATGAAGGAGGTTTTTCGCCTACATGGAATGCCTAGCTTTATGGGCATGACAGAGATGTCATCTTTCTTAGTTTTTGGAAAGAGATTTTTAAATTACACAGAGTTCAGTTGCATACATCCTCGACTTTCACCCGCAATCAGATGGTCAAATGGAGGTGGTTAACCACTGCTTAGAGAATTATCCGAGGTGTGTATGCTCTGATAAACCAACACAATGGAGTCAATAGTTGCATTTGGTTGAATGGTGGTATACCACCTCTCACCATAGTATCATCCAATCAATTCCATATGAAATGGTTTATGGACTGCCCCCTCCACCACACATTCTATACATCTTGGATTCCACCACTGTGGTTTCTACTGATAAGAGTTTACAGAGGAAAGCATGTTAAGGGTGTTGAAACATCACTTGCAACAAGCCCAAAATCGCATGAAAACCATAGCTGACAAGAAGGGGAAGGAAAGAGAGATTGAGGAGGGAGGACCGTTCTATGTATATCCACCCTCCATAAACCATCTCCAAGGTATTTTGGGCCCTTTCAGATTGGAAAGAAAATTAGTCCGGTGGCATTTACTTAAGCCACCCCAAGTTCCAAGATCCACCATACATTCCATATGTCATAGCTGAAGGAGCACATTGGTTCATATCCAAGTGCAACATTTCTACCGAATATCTCACAAGTGAAGGTAATGTCATGGTCATTCTAGAAGAAATCTTGGACCGCCGCCTGATTCAAAAATGAGGAAAGCCAGTGGCTCAAGTACTGATGAAATGGTCAAATTCAACTGAGGAGCTGAAAAAGGCTTTTCCCGCTTTCGATCCTTGAGGACGAGGATGTTGTTTGGGGGGAGTAGTGTTATGTATCAGATTAAATTAGTATTGTAATACACCTACGGTCTGTGTTTAAATTATGTGAAAGCTTATCTTGTTTGTTTTCCTTCTTATCCCCTGTATTCCTACTGTATCAACAGCCTTTCCTCTGCTTTGTTCCACGAAACAGCGTCGATGGTCCTGTAGGAAAACATAAGAATCAATTAGGTTCCTATCATTTTTCTTTTTCAATAAATTTTTTACCTTGGGATAATTTACAAGTGTCCCTTAGATTAAGGCCGTCCGGGGAAGGGTCCCACCACAAGAGTGAAATGTAGGCAAGCCTTACCATGCATTTTTGCAAGAGGCTGCTTCTAGGACTCGAACCCGTGACCTCAAGGTCTACACCTTCCTAACTAGATTAAATAGTGTATTCTAGATTTAGTGTAATGTGAAAATGACATAATTGTTGTGCTTAACATTATCGTCTCGGTACTACGGGACAGCCTCCAAAGAAATCCATCAATGACAATGCTTATAGGCTTGCCCATCTACACTCTCTCTACTACACTGATTAGAACTATGTGCTTAGGATCTGTAGGGCTTAACACAAGATAAAATTTTAAGGTTTAGGCTTAAGGTGTGGAAAGCAATGATAAACATGAAGGCTAGACACACTTACGCAAACACATGTTGAGCTTCAATAAAAAGAACACTCTCTCATCATAAGATATGAAGTGATTTCCCCTAAACTCGACTTCTATTTTATGGTCTCACTTCATAAAAGAGCTACACCACCCAATTCATTTCACTAGTATAATTTTTTTTTCTTCACCCTTTTTTTTTTACTTCAGTTTTCAACTTCTCAAAATACATGTATCACAAAGGAAAGAATGAATTTTATCCTCTCATCTCTTATACGATTTTTTTTACAAGAACCATCAATAAACTATCTGATAGGAAGAATAGGAAGGAGAGAAAACTAAGAGAAGACTAAGGAGAAATTAGGGTTAGAGAGGAGTAGAAAGAGAAATACATTGATAATGATGTGCATAACCCCAAGAGAGGGGGCCCCGGGTATGAATATACCCGGGCCCAAGAGGGGGCCGGCCGGCCCCCCCAATGGGGCTGAACCGGATCGGCCCTCCCCATCAAGAACCAACTTGTCCCCAAGGTGGTAGTTCGGGTAAAGCTCCCGGAATTCCAACAAATCAACCCAAGAATTGTGTGCCTTGGACAGGTGCTTCCATTTGACAAGGAGTTCGGGGCAGTACTCGGTGCCCCGTCGTTTCCACTTGAGCATCAGGATATTCTCGGGAAGCTGCCACATTGTTGCCGATCTTCTGCTTCAATACGGGCACATGGAAAGTCGGATGAATGCGTGACCCCGGGGGAAGGGCCAAAGTATAGGCCATCGGCCCCACCCGGTGTAGAATTCGAAAAAGCCCGTAGTAGCGAGTGGCTAGTTTCTGGTTCGACCGGCTGGCCATTGACACCTGCCGGTTGGGGCGGAGCTTGAGGAAGACTTCATCGCCTATAGCAAACTCTCGGTCCTTGCGATGCTTATCGACCTGGGCCTTCATTCGATCCTGTGCGGTACAGAGATTTGCCCGGAGAAGGACGAGAGTGTGGTCCCTATCGCGGAGAGCTCGATCCACTGCTGGTAAAGCTGTGCTGCCTGGTTCGTAGATGCTCAAAGAAGGCGGGGGACGACTATATACGGCCTCAAATGGGGTCATTTTGCTGACAGACTGATGGGATGTGTTGTAACAGTATTCTGCCCAATGGAGTCAGCTGGCCCAGGTCCGCGGCTCGTCCATCACAAAACAACGGAGGTATGTTTCCAGCCCCCGATTGAGAACCTGTGTCTGGCCATCCGTCTGGGGGTGATTCGTCGTGCTGAAGAGGAGGCAAGTGCCATGTTTTAGTGAAAGAGCTCCCGCCAAAAGTTGCCCACGAAGTTCATGGCACTCGGGACTCCGTGAAGACGGACAATCTCACGGACGAAAAGATCGGCGACGGACTCGCCAGTGTACGGATGGCTGAGAGCCAAGAAGTGGCCATATTTGGATAGCTTGTCAACCACCACCAAGATGACTGTCTTGCCCTGGGACTTGGGCAGTCCGTCGATGAAATCCATGGACACGGTCTCCCAAATATGTTGCGGAATCTCCAAAAGTGTGAGGAGGCCAGCGGGTGAGGTCGTCTCGTGCTTCTGACGTTGGCATATCTCACACTGCTGCATAAAAAGCTGGATGTCGCGTCGCAAGCTTGGCCAAAAAACATTCGCCCGTGCACGTTGGAGGGTCCGGAGTAGGCCCGCATGGCCGTCGGTCGGGGAGGAGTGAAACTCATGCATCATAACTGTCTTCCAAGCGGAGTGGCGGAATGACCACCCGGTTCTGATAGTAGAGTCGGTCGTTTAACAGCTGGTAGCCTGGTGTAGTAGGCTGGCCCTGACAGAGAGCCTCCACTATGTCCCGGAGTGTAGGATACCCACCCATTTCCAGAGAGTTGGGCGCAGGTTGTAGCGAGGGCGTCGGCCAACATTCTCCCTCCCCTGTCTGTAGACTCGTTGATCCATCCAGCAAGTGCTTCAAGCTTTGATGATCGGTGTGGATCTTGAAATGTCGTCCCAACAAGTAAGGCCGTCACATGTCGACTGCATGAATAATTTCCAGCATCTCCTTCTCATACGTAGAAATCCCCAACGCGCGGGGTGCTAATGCCTTGCTGTAGAAGGCGAGTGGTCGGCCCTCTTGCATCAGCACCACGCCAATCCCAACGCCGGACGCGTCGGTTTCCAATACGAACTCCTTGGTGAAATCTGGGAGAGCGACGACCGGGGTAGTCGTCATGACCCCCTTAAGAGCCTGGAATGCCGCTTCCGCCTCAGCCGACCACTGGAAGGCGTCTATTTGCAACAGTTGCGTCAGTGCCGAACGATCTTGCCATAATCCTTGACAAAGCGTCTGTAGTACCCCGTGAGACCCAGGAACCCCCGTAATGCTCGGATCGTTTGAGGACGAGGCCAGGATAACATGTTGTCGATCTTGTTGGGGTCCGCCTTGACCCCGCAAACGGAGACCACATGGCCCAGGTACTCCACCTCTCCTTGCCCGAACGAACATTTGGACTGCTTAGCATATAGCTGGTGTTGGCGGAGGAGGGAGAAAACGTGTTCAACATGGGCCAGATGCTCCTCCCAACTAGTGTTCTAGATGAGGATGTCATCAAAAAAGGTCAGCACTGACTTGCGGAGAAGAGGCTGAAAGATCTCGTTCATGACTGCTTGGAACGTAGGCGGGGTGTTGGTGAGCCCTAAGGGCATCATCAAGAACTCATAGTGTCCATCGTGCGTACGGAAGGCCGTCTTGTGAATGTCCTCCTCGCTCATCCGAATCTAGTGGTAGCCCGGCCTGAGGTCGACCTTGGTGAAGAGACGAGCGTCGTGTAGCTCGTCTAATAATTCTTCGATTAGCGGAATAGTTAACTTGTCTTTGATAGTGGATGCGTTCAGACCGCGATAATCCACGCAAAAGCGCCATGTGCCGCCCTTTTTCACTAAAATGATTGGGGAGGAGGAGCTGGTGTTGGGGCGGATAATCCCTGTGGTAAGCATTTCCCGAACACTGCGCTCAATCTCAGCCTTCTGGACGTACGAGTAGCGATATGGTCGGATGTTGGTAGGCTCGGTGCCTGGCTTAAGCTCGATCTGGTGATCTCTGAATCGCGAAGGGGGAAGTGAGCGGGGTGCTTGAAAGATATCGGAGTACTGAGCCAACAATGTTTGTATCTGAGCGGGTGCAACGGGGAGTTCCGGGGGTGCCGACACGACTCCCATAACTACTGCCATCACGCTTCCTTGACCCTCCAGTTGTTCCAAGCTTCGAAGGGATATTTCCTTCATCGGAGATGATTTAAGGCCGTTCAGACAATACTGTCGTTCGTGATGTAAGAACTTCATCGTCATCTGGTCCCAATCAAAAGTAACACTGTAGCTTGCAACCACTGAACCCAAGCACCATCCCCTCGATTGGATAGACCACCCCTGTGTACCCCTGACGTGAAAGGAGGCCCCCTTATCAATCGCGTGTCCCGCCTTTTCTGCCACTTTGGGATGCATGAAGTTGTGGGTGCTCCCGCTATCCACCAGAATCATCACATTCTCTTGACTAATCTTTCCCGCAATCCGCATCGTGAGGGGGGGATTGCATCCCTCCATGACGTGTATGGACACCCCGAGCTCGGTCAAGTCCAAATCCTCCTCCAACTTAGTCTCGGAGGCTATCTCGGCGGACACACCCTCATGGAGCATGAACACCTGTATCTTCTGACATTTGTGCCCGGGCGCAAACTTTTCATCACAGTTGAAACATAAACCATTCTCTTTTCGTGCTTGCAGTTCCGCCCACGATAGACGTGTCACAGTCAGCTTGTCGGCCGCTTGTGGCTCCCTGCGAGCGGTCGTAGGTACAGTACCCGTCCTCCCCGTGGTGCGGAAACGTTGCCGGTTGAGTCGCTCTTCCTGAATACGGGCTAGATTGATGGCATGATTCAGACTGTGGGGCATGTATGCTCGGACCTCATCCCGTAGATGCTCTTTCAGCCCGGAGACAAAACAGCTGAGCAACATTTTCTCTTCCCAGTGCACCAGATTGACTATTTTCTCGAACTCGATCCGGTACTCTGTCACTGTTCCTGTCTGATGTAACTTGTGCAAAAGAGCTTCAAAGTCTTCATACTCCGGTGGACCGAACCATGTGATGAAACTGTCCACAAAATCAGCTCAGGGCACATAGTCTCTGCCCTACAGAAACCACTGCATCCACTGAAAAGCGTCTTCCTCCAGTTGGAACGAAGCCTGCTGCACCCATTGGGCCTCCGGAACTTCTTGGTAACTGAAAAAAGCTCGGTCCTCTGCACCCACTCCAAGGCGTCCCCTCCTTTGAACTTTGGAAAATTCATGCGCGTGAGCTTCGGAGGCATGTAAGACTGCGGAGCGACTCTCCCTTGCCTGTTTCATGTCGGTCGCCTCTGCTTCATAGGGCCAACGTATGCACCCTGGTAGCCATGGTGTGGTGGCCCTGGATACCCCTGATGCGGCTGGCCGCCCCAAGGAGCCCCGGTTCCCAATCCCCCGGGACGGCCGACGCCATTGGGCGGGAGTAAAATTCCCCTTGCACCTCCAGCCCCCACGCCCGGCGGTTGTCCCCCCCCCCCCTGCTCGTCGCTGATCCGCCACCACGGCAGTGGTGCACTGGTGTCGTCCGATGCCCCGTAAGGGGCAGATCCCCCCGCTAGAGGAGCCCCGCACCCCCACCCCCATGCGCTGCCACCCCGTTGCCCCCCGATCTGGCGGATGCGGAGCCCGCGCGACCCGCGCCAGTCCCTGCGCGGAACGGATCGGCCGACCCGGCCGTTTCCGCGACCTCTTCATGCGCTGGTGATTTCCCCTTGAGTAGGGTTTTGAGTTCTTCCATACGGACATCGATCCACTCTTCCAACCGTTGCGTGGCAGCCCTAATCTCTTCTTCGATGTCGGCCACCGAATCCGTCAATCCGATGTAGTTTTCCTCTAGTGTTTCCAAACGATTGATTTCTTCTTGCGAGCGTGTCCACCATGATGGGAGGACGAATCCTCTGATACCAAATGATAGAAAGAAGAGGGAGGAAAGAAAACTAAGAGAAGTCTAAGGAGAAATTAGGGTTAGAGAGGAGGAGAAAGAGAAATATCTTGATAATGATGTGCATAACCCCAAGAGAGGGAGCCCCGGGTATAAATATACCCGGGCCCAAGAGGGGGCCGGATCGGTTCAGCCCCACCGCCGCCTTTTAGATGGAGGGGACTGAACCGGATGGTTCAGCCCCGTTGCCGCTCGCCGTCTTCTTCCTCCTACGACTGTAAGTGTGCCCAAAGGACTGTGCCATGTTCGGGGGCGTAACACTATCATACGCCACAATACAATAATGATGAGGCTCAAAGCATAAGTGTGACAAATAGGATAGACAATTTGGCTTTGATGATGGTAATTGGTGGTACATCAAAGAAAATGGTGTAAGCTCAATGTGGTAGCGCAATGGTGAATGTTAGTTGATAAGGTGCAAAAGATCCAACTATCCAAAAAAATGCCCACTTCATGTCTTAAGAACATAATTCAATATATGCAAATGTTTCAAGCGTTGCGTTAGGGCAAGTTCTAGTCAACGAGAAAGGATACTCTTTCACGTTGATATGATAATATGACACTAGCACCCTATCACACACAACTATACTAATCATAAAATGAACTACACTTCGGTGATATGTGAACAATACACATATACGGTGAGAAGATAATAGATGTAAACATAGACTATGCATAGATAATAGATTTATATGATGCTTTAAGCAAAACACATACACATAAACTAGAACATTGCACGAGTTTACAATTTACCTACATGTCATACATCAAATGTAGATTTAAAATTACCATAGCTAGTGGAATAAAATAGAGCAAGCTTGAATAAAAAAACCAGAAATATCAAAAAAAAATTTGATGGGTTCAATATTATAAAACTATTAGTGAAATAAGTGAAAATTTTGAAAACTTGAGTGTGTGTATGGATGCAAAATTATAAAGAGCTAAGGTTAATTAAACACTCTCCAAACTTAAACTAAGCAATGAAATCATTGATAAAAAGAGAAAAAAGGATGGTAAGAAAAGGAACGAGAATACCCAATCCAATAGCATCATCCAATGTAATGCCCCAAATTGATGGTTACCGGGTCACAAATATAGTTGTCGCAAAACCTGAATACTAACAAAAACACACTAACAAACCAATACACACAGAACTCGGAGAGTTCTAGCAGAGTAACATCGGCGATGCGGGTGAAGATACGAGGATTTCTCTTGACCTTCTGACTAAGTCCACTGTACTCCAATGTTACTAGTGCGAAAACTTGATGACAACAAAATAAAGAAACGGCTAGTCGTAGGGGAGTAATATTGACGACGCGGGTGAAGATATGAGGATTTCCCTCGACCTTCTGACTAAGTCCACTGCGCTCCAATGTTATCGGTGCCAAAACTTACCGTAACACAATAAAGAGAACGAAACACCAAATTTAAGGTTGACATTCACTTAAGAAATAAATAACTTTTGTGAACTGAAAAAAAGAATTTGTTAGCGCACACCTGAAGAAATAATGGAAGCATGAAAAATGACCATGCGCGTGCGTGTGCATAAGGCCACTCGCTGCATGCGTGAATAAAATACAAAAATACTCTCTATGGCCGCTTTTCCTTATCATGCCCGATTCAAATGAATCATTTTGGCTGATTGTTTTTGACTTCGGATAAGGTAGGTGCGTGCGCCAACACACGCACGTGCGTGAAGATTGTGCACGTGCAGTAACAGAACTGCAAAATTCAACCATAGACCATACACGGCCTGTGAACAGTAGACACACACACATGTGCGTGAGGAAAGCACATTGCAGTGACAGAACACCAGAATCCTAGTTTAGAACTAGCATAAGGTGAACAGTGCACACGCGCATGCGCATAGGGGCACATGCGGCATGCGTGAAGAATTTTGACAGAAGACCACTTAATCATGGACATTTAACTTACTAAAAAAAATATTAATGCTTACAAACCAAAAAATACAATGATTAATAAGAAATTTGAAGAATACAGTGATTAAACAATGGAGAGAAAAAATGTAAAATAAAATAAAGAAAATAACAGGCCTAGTCGAACTATGACATGATTCACTACGCTCCCTGAATGAAATCATCCAAATTTCTGAGGATTATAGAATGTAAAATTGTGATGCAAAATTTAGCTACAACGCTCTTATTCAGCGACCCCTGATAAAACCAATTGTATTCCCCGACAATGATGTCAAAGACTTGATGCACGACAAGAGTACCAACCACAAGTAATAAAAGAGGTGAGTGGTGCACTCGGATTTTATCGTCTGCACGTGGAGCATAAAATGACAGTATCCTACGATCTCCACATTATTAGCACGTAGAACAGATTCAAATTAGTTGATGGAAGCTATTTCTAACTACAAAGGTAAGATCTATGCTAACAAGGGTTATTCATTCATTTTCATAAAAGCAAACAAGCATAATTAGATTTGAGTTCATTACAATTGTAATTTAACGCAATACTCACAATCCAAGTTACCACTAGTAGGATGTCGATCCAGCAAGAAAAGGAACATGAGTCTTTTCTGGGAGAGGGAAAGTAAGCAAGTTTGGAACCTTCGATTTCCAATAGCTCAACCACAACTGTCGTCCGGGGTCTAGGAGGTTGTCACGACTTCTCGCCTGTCTTCTCTTGGGTTGTTTCCACACTTGGGGAGATAAGCACATTCGTCTTCTAGCACTGAGATTGCGGCAATACCATTAAAGATCAAGGAAAACTTGTAAGGATGGAGGAGAGGATCTCTCTTCCACTTAAAAAAGATTGAGGATGCTTGAGAAATGTTGAAGGGAGAGCTCCGAATGACGAGGATGGCTGGAGAAGAGGCTCCGGGCGAAGGGGTGCGGCTGAATGAAATTTAGGGTCATGGATCATCCAAATGACCTAATATAAATAGAACATGGAAAAAGATCGTGCACGCCCCATTCAAGCCTTATGTGCACGGGCGTGCGCATTGTGTTAGCATAGAAAAGAGACGAACAACGGAATGAGCGTGCACGAGAGCACATGCATGTGTGAACAAAACACACACCCAATGAGAAAATGTCAATTTTAGAGAAATGACCCTGCACACACAAACCCAAAGCGCGTGTGAAGAAAATGCACGCGCGATGACAAAATGATGAAATTTTTAGCCCAGAACACACACAGGCAACAAATAGTCATCACACGGGCATGTGCGAACAAAACGCATGCCCAGTGACAGAACACTGGGAATTCTACCCAAGATGAATAATTGAACTGAGCATGCGTGCGCGCGCGCGATGAAGTGCACATGCTTGTGTGTAAGAAATTTAATATAGCCTTCCCCAAACAAATATTATGTTTACACCTGTAATTCAAATGCAATTTCCCAGATTTCCAAATCTACAATAAGTGAGATGAAAATGTATGAAACTATACTCAAAGCGGGGTACAAAAGCGTAAAAGAAGTGTGAATTATAGGGGAAAATGCTATTCAAAATGTGTATATTAGTTCTCCCCACGTCGATTCCCCGCGAGCTGTCGCACCGTCCGTTCGTGCATCCCGACAATTGCATCGATCTTGCACCCCCCTCCGGTCTTATCGTGCCTTTCCCTACTGCGTTGTGCCTGACCTGAGGTTTTGGCCGCTCTTCCACCGTTGTTGGTCGTGTTTCCTTCATTGTGCACCGCGTGGACTTGTTAACCGCACCCAACAACCTCTCCCTCTCTCGTCCAGCTGTGCATCGTCCTTCCTCACATGTGCATGCCCCCACATGTCCGATCTATGATGCACTTTGACACACTCGCGCCTTAACTTCTTGTGGATCCGGCCATCTTTTGCCGCCTTGTTTCTCATGAGGCGATCATTGCCTCATTCTAGACCCTAATGATGTGGATGGATGTTATGTTTGATGCCCTCCTGGCCGGCAGACCGCATGCTTCATCATCCTCCAATACAGAGTCCCATCGCTTCTCGGGGCATGCCCGAACCTTCTTCGGAACCTTATCCCACCGTTGGCGTGCTTCCCACCCCCATTCCATTCATTCGACATCTCTTCTTTCAACGACACCGACCCCATGGGATGAATTTCTTGTGCAGAACAATTTTTCGACATTCATCTGACTCCAGTGCCACAGAAGGTTGTTATAACTCTCATCGGCATGGAGAGATCAACCCTCCATTGGGTCCGCTGGCTACGAAAGAATAACCCTTCGTTCTCCTGGGCGGAATTTCAACAGGACCCCATCCTCTGTTATGTTGTTCACTATTCAGGGACAACAGTTAAACTTTTTTGTGGTGTCCGCCAATTAGACTTCCTCGACGAGTACATCAATGAGTTCATTGCCTTGGAAACTAAAAATCGTTCGACTGCTGAAATATTCTATCATATGTCCCTCCTATTGGAGCACGGTACGTCACCCTTGTTTTGATGCATCACACTCACCTGGAACTCCTATGTAAAGTCTGGTAGGTGAAGGACGGGTGCGGACACCAAGGCTTGCTGAAGCGCTCAAAAAGTAGTGGTGTGATGTCTCCCCATGCAAAGGATTGCTTCTTTAAGAGGGAAAACAACGGAGCTGTTATTACGCTATACCCCTAAATGAAGCACCTGTATTACCCTGCTAAGCCCAAAAACCCGCGGAGCTCCCACTGGGACCGAGAAAGGGGCCACTCGGTTACCCCTTGGATCTTGAGTGGGTTGACGGACACCCCCATACTGTTGACAATGTGGCCCAAGTAAGCGATCTGGTCTGTCCTAAAGAAACATTTGGCCCCTTCAGAAATAGTTGGTGGACGCGGACTAGCTGAAATACGGTGCGGAGATGGATAGGCAGGCCTCCCAAGTTGTGTTGTATACCAGGATATCGTCAAAAAACTCAAGCACTTAACTACATAATAAGCCGTGGAATACCTCGTTTATAAGATCCTGGAGGGGTCATACACCTTAAGCCAGAAGAGCCGTTTGCACCGATGTCACCGGCTGAAAGCCTCATCACAGTTAAAACAGTGGCATTTGGCCTTGCGGTCGGCCATCTCTTGCGTAGACAATTGCTTAATTGTGGAAGGGAGGTCTTCCTCCTTGCCCTTTCTGACTCCATTGATTTCCCGGGGTGGGGACGGGCCGAAATCCCGTGAAGGTCCCTCGCCAGAGCGACGTCCCATATACGGTTGATCCATCAACAAGCGTTTCTCACAATTGCATGCTAAACTCATGGCCGTCGTGAGGTCTGGTGGAGACTGGAATTCGACATTCAAACGTAGGCGCTCATGGAGTCCTGCGGTAAATAAGGACACTTGATGTATCGTTTGAACGGAAGGGGAACGAGCAAGCAGTACCTACAACTGCTCGAGATAGTCATCAATGGACCCTATTTGCCGGAGGGAGATGAGAACGTCAATGGGGTTCCCACGAAGGGGGGAGAAGATGGCGAAGCGGAGGTTAGAATGAGTCTTGAATTCTTCTCACGAGGTATCGGGCTTCTCCCGCCGTAACTGGGAAAACCATAACTGAGCAGAACCCATGAGATGGAAGGACGCAATACCAATCCGGTCCTCCAATGGTGTGCACTTTTTCGCAAAGAACTGTTCGCAACGGGTGAGCCAAGTCAAGGGGTCCTCGTGATTGTCAAAAATTAGAAAGTTCATCTTTTCACAAAATGAGGGAGCCCGCTGCCCTAAAAATGAGGTGGATGAGAATCGTGGTCCGCCTGGGAGGAGCCCGAAGCAGCACGATGCGACGGTGGGGGGTCAAAGGGCCTCGATGAGGGCCCGATTGTTCGCGACCATCATGTTCTGAAAGGAATCCAAAGTTTGATCCAAGGTCAGGCCACCGGGATTGTCGTCTTCCATCAGGAGCGCTGGAGCAAAAGGCGAGATGCTTTGGGGCGTAGGTAATAGGCCAGTACTGTCCGCGTGAAGGGGAAGGCCAGCTGACGAAGCCCCCAATAAGGTTGGCTGGTTCACGCGGGAAGCAGGCGACGTGAAGACAGGCAGAGGTCGTGGCACTAGAGCGATGTACGTGTTGTTGCGGTCAAAATCGGTAGCGGGAGAGTGAGGGGAGCGTAGTAGGGCGCAATAGACTGTCGATGTTGCGAAGGAGCGGCAGTGGAGGAGACCTCTGATACCAAGTTGATATAGCATGTCGTTTGGGACCATGTTCGCTGACGATTGAGAGGGAAATCTCATAGGAGCTAGACGTGGCACTTCTTGGGACCCCTGGAACCTATCTCGCCGGAGAGGAGTGCCAGATGAAGGCGATTTTGGGAAAGAACAAACGGCGGAATGCGTGGGTCTGCTAGGGCGCCAGGTGGTATAGTGAGAATAAAGAGAGAGTGGCAAATACAGAGAATTAGAGAGATTAGGATAATAGTTTTCATGCCATTCCATCATAGCCAACCCCAACGCTATAACCTGTTGGGTCAAAACAAGTCCAACTACCATATAGCTTGGTACAACATGAAAACAGCAGAAGCATAAAATAAGATATATATTAACTAAGCCTTGGACTCCCTGCGCATTGTCGTGCGGCACTTGTAAGTTATCCCCCAACGTGGGTCCGTAACATCTACCTACACACATACAAACATAATTTCATCCAAGCACACGCACACATGCCCGCCCTCCCGCCCGTCCGCCCGCGCCCGCACGCCCGCACACACCCACACATGCATCCCCCATACCTATGTGTATGCGCGCACACGCGCACACACATGTCTGTGCACGCACACACCCACACACACGTATTCACGGGCACTCATGTTCCGGGCTTACCACCAGATCACTACTTAGACTTTTTCAGGCATGGGCTCGTCCCCCACATCCGATCCTGCCTTTACACCCACCACCTCAGAGCGATTACTGTTGCCATGAACTTAGACCGTTTGGTGGAACCAAATTTCATGGTCATCTCCATCGATATAGGTCAGCCACCAGGGAGTTCTACGACCACACTGATTCCTACCCTCCCCCACCCTTCTGTTCACCACCACAGGTGCATACCACGACTCCCCCGTGTCTCGGACCACCTCCCCGACCGCCTCGACCATCGAACAACCCCTGGATGACCAACCACGAGTTCCACAATCTTCGCACTAGGGGCCTCTATTTTTGTTGTAAACAACCATACTGCCTGACTCATGACTGTCCTTTGAGGGAGCTCCGCATCATGGTTGGCGAGGAGGATCCAAAAATCACCCTTGGGGATTTTGAAGCCCTAGAGGGCAATGACTCACCTGTTGTCATGGGTCCACCTGCATGTTTGCATCGTCTCTAACTTTTTTGTTATACGGTGAGCGACACTTATGGGTCCTCACTATGATGCTCGCTGGTTCCTGACTGGCACTCCCCTGACAGTGTTGATTGATAGTGGGGACAACCACAATTTCATCTGGCAATACAGCTCGACATTCGTCTGTCTCCTTCCCCTCCTTTCGTTGTTTGCTTGGGCGACATGTGCCACACTATCACTGGGGGCCTCTGTACGGACCTGCACATGACTGTGGGTTCATGCCCTCTATGTGCAGATTTCTGCTCTTTTGAGCTTGGGGGGTCTTTATGCCATACTCAGTGTCGTGTGGTTTTGTTTACTCGGGGGAGTGCATATCACCTAGGCTCGCATGCCGATGCACTTTTCTCAATTGGGAGTCTTTTTCCTCTTGGCAGGGGAGACATCCTTTTCTCATCTGTAAGACGGCGACATTGTTACGAAGATGAAAAAGGGCAAAGGATGAGGAGACAAGGACACGACACATAAGTCGACATCGGGGCCAAGGCGACGTGAACACAGATCCCAACTCAACGAAGAACATTCGCTAGTAGGCCACAATGGGTGTAGCACAGCCGTGAGTATTATATTTTATTATCGTACATGTATTTCGGGTCGTGGGTTATTTACCGTTTGCCCTTGCGTACTTTGGAAAGAGACATTACATAAGCCTATATGTACCTCTCATTTGAGTTAACTTGGAAGTATGATTAAAAAAGAGCCCTAGGGGTTGAAATTCATATCTATACTTCTCAATTTCTCCCTATCCCCCTCTTCAACCCTATCACCTAACAAAGTACCATAAAATATTCATAATAATGTGGGTTAAAATTTTAGTGCTCATAAAATTTCCGCGAATTATTCGACATGGTAGATCAAAAGAATGTGACGTAGATGTCATAAAGTATGCTTGTTTCCTTGTTGGTAACTCTAGTAATCCTACTATCCCTGCTCTTGCATAGGACCAAAGACTAAGTTATAATACAAAATTTACAATTATGATACAATCTAACATATGCACTTCTAGTATATCCTGGGCTTAGGATGGTGTTGCCTACTTTAATGGATGGAGAAATTGAGTGGGAAGGCTTTGTTGCAATGGCGGATCTATTCTAGGCCCAGTGTGGGCAGCCGCTCACAACCTCACACTGAAAAACCCCACTTCTAAAAAAGTGAGGAGTTTTCTAGAAAGTTGTGAATGTCTCTTGTGTCTTCTAAAGAATTATATTGTGATGTGGAGTGTTGAATACTCTAGATTAATATTGATGGTTCAAGAATATTGAAGATGACTCTTGCATATAGTTTTGGGGAGTGCAAAAAATTATGGTGGAGTCATGTATTTGTTGTTAACCCAAATCCTGCGACAGCTCAGGCGAGCATCAGACAAGTGAGGACAACTAACCAGGCGTCCATTCCCATAGTTCGCGAGGTCTTCAAGCGGATAATCCGGATGTCCGCGGGCGTTCTTTGATTCGTGGCTTTAGCACGACAGTGTTTGACACGAGACCCCGACATGTACACTTGGTAGGCGGTCTCTCACAGAGCAGCTCCGTAGCTCTAGCCCAGAGGTCGTGGCGGGCACTTCTCCTGGAGCTTGCGCGGACTCGTCTCTTCGACATCAACCTCGGTGGCACCACGCGGTTTCATGCAGTCTCTTCTCTCAACCCCCACCACCCGGCTCTTCGTGTACCTCGGGCGGCTGCACATTTAATGTCGTAGTTAATGAAGCGTTAAAAGACCGCCGGTTCGTGAATCATCTGAGCAGCCTACCCTCAAGTATAAATAGGGACCAGGGGTGTTTGGATGAGACACACGTACTTAACCCAGAACCTGCCTAGTTGCTGGTGCAGACACTAAGGTCATTCAGTCCTCTCTCTCCTTTCCCACTTGTACTCGCTTGTACTCTCTTGTAATACCTTTACAATTAATCAAGAGGCTCGTCGCAAGAAAGGTATTCACCGCAGCTGGTCAAATTCGGTGTTCGCCGCTGTCAGTGGCATCTCCTTTTCGTGCTCTTTTTTACTCGCTTAAATTGTCCGCGGGGCTACTAACCGACCGCTTGCGAACCTCTCTCTCCTCTACCGACCCAGGGATAGCGCGTGGAGAGTTGGTAACTTTTTTGGCTCTAACAGAATTTGGTGCGGTGAGTGTGGAACCAAGCGATTGGTGAAACCGCCCTCGCCGTCGAAGAATAGCGGTAGTGCTCGCCCCCGCGACCTTCAGATACCATCCAGCCGACGAATTCACTCTCATGGCGGGCAAACAATCGCCAGATCGCGAGCAGCCGACCGTCAATCGGGCCGAGTTCGAGCGTCTGCTCGGCTTAGTTAATCAACTAGTTTCCCAGGGGGAGCAACGAGCACAGGGCGCCGAGCATTCGGTAGAGCCTGTCACCCCCACTCATCTACCGCCTCCACCGTTAGGGAATCTGCCCCAGCTCCAACCGCAAGAGGGGGGAGCCCGCGCCCGCCGTCAGCTTTTCCAAGAAGCTATCCGGGATCATCCTGGAAGGGTCCTGAACTTTGAGGATCAGGAGCCAGTCATGGGGGAGGAGGTTTACTCGCCATTTGTCCCAGGAATCCCGGGGGAAACAGCCCCCGACAGCTTTAAGGAGCCACGACTTCCCCGCTTCTCGGGGAAGGAGGATCACGCTTCTAACTTACAGGCATTTGATGTCATGGTATCTCTACAACCGCTCTCTGAGGGTCTGCGCTGCAAACTGCTTTCCACCACCTTTGATGGGAAAGTAAGGGAGTTGTTTTATAGTCTCCCTCCCGGCTCAATCACTTTCTTCAGAGAGTTGAGAACAGATTTCTTGCAAAGGTTCGCCACCTCCAAACAGCGAAGGGCGGATGTTGATGCTCTATTCCAGATCTGACAAGGACCAAGGGAGACTTTGGGATAGTACGTTGATCACTTCCAGAGTCTGATCAAGTGTCAGTCATGGACCCTCAGGTCTACAGGTTGCCTTTATTAATGGCCTCCGACCCAGACTGTTCAAGTTCATGATCAGTTAGAAGAAGCCGAAGATATACACAAAATTGATCGGGAGGGCAAACCGATTTATTGAAGGTGAGTTCAATAATGAAGAATTCATCGCGGGTTCTCCGACCTGGGGGGCAAGCGTCTGCTTAATTCTTTCAACCGCCCTCCGATTCTCCCCCCAAAAAGTAATTTTATCTGCCAGGAGCATCAGCCCCCCCTAACTCGTAGGGGCGTAACTTTCAACGTCGAGGCCTTCAGATGTTTCAGCCGATGAGGTCGGGGCACTCCCAGTCGCGGCAAGAAGGCAATGGTAACCCACCATTACTATTCAGAGCATCCCTGGAGCAGCAGAGTGAGACACAAGAGTACACCGACATAGGAGTATCATTGAAAGAGGTTGTGGAGATCCTTCAGTAACAGCTGGACTTCCGGCCTCTGAGACCTTTGAAAGGAGGGTTCAAAAGTAGGAATCCAAACCTCTACTGCAAGTTCCACCTGGATGTGGGACATGATACCGAGAATTGCTGAGTCCTACGCGACGTGGTGGAGAAATTGCTGAGGGACGGAAAGCTGAAGTACATGCTTGTAGAAAGGCAGACAGAGAAGACCAGGGAGGCCTCGTCCCGAAAAAGGAAAGAAAAAGTCGGGGAGGGGCCGAGTGCTCCAAGGTGCAACATCATCGAGCAAGGAGAAAACATGGAGAAAGAGTGTAGAGGTAGAGGGGGTCGGTCTGCTAGGGTGTATACGGCAGGGCCGGAGTTGAGTCTTCCCGCAAAGGGAGTCTGAGGCGTTTGCAAGGGTGAGAAGTAGCCTCAACATCGCTGGCCCCGCATCCTTGCAGGATGGTAACATTCACGGAGGAGGATCTCCCCTTGGTCATCAGCCTCGTTCACGATGCGGTCGTCATCAAGGCCGTTCTGGGAGATTATACTGTGACCCGAATCGTGGTAGATACAAGCAGTTCTGTCAACGTCCTCTTCAAGCCCACATATGAGGTGATGAAGAAGAGCGAGCCGCTGAAAGCCTACGATGGCCCGCTCTATGGCTTCGCATGGGAAAAAAAAGAGGTCGAGGGGAGCGTGGACCTGACCTTCATCTTGTGCGGAATAGCCCGACATGAGTACTTCTTGGTCATTGATACACCCATCAACTACAATACAATCTTCGAGAGGCCCCTTTTGGACGAATTCCAAGCCATTGCATCAACCTACCATCAGGTCCTGAAGTTCCCGCTGGGGGTAAAACAATTCAAGGTCAGGAGTGACCCAAGGACGGCTCGATAATGCTACTTCTGATCGGTAAGTTCGGTGGAGGAGTACATGCCACCTTGAGTCGGAGACATTCTGTCTGCCGGTGCGGTGGAGTACATGCCACCTTGAGTCGGAGACATTCTGTCTGCCGGTGCGGTGGAGGAATACGTCCCACTTCTTGTTGGAGACATCCAACTTATAGGTACAGTGGAGGAGTACATTCCACTTCCAGTCAAAGACACCTTCCTTGCATATGCAACATAGGAATACGTTCCGCCTCTAGTTCAAGACAATGGACAGGTCAATCCGTTCTTCTAGCATCTGGCATGGCAAGCCAAAACCTTCATGTTGCATCTTTTCATTTATGCTCCTCCTTTTCTCTACTGTTATTGAAAGGATTTTTGCACATTTGCTTATCCTGAAAGCCTAACATCTGCATAATAGATGAGTTTTTCTTGCCGGGCGAGATATGTGCTCACCTGAGGTACCTGGCCTTTGAAATGAACCAAAACAGACCCGGGATTGATGTTCATGTGTGGTTACCGGTGCCTGCTTGGATACCTTCGGACGTATCCAGATATCTCTAAACTGGGCCATCGGGCTTCTGACCCTCCTGCCGGTGCGAGTCACTTTCCCCCACCATAAGACCACGATAATTGTCCTCATTGGAGATACTCCCCATCGGCATATGTGGCAGGTCCTGATGTATTGACCAACTACACGTTGATCGAGGCGTTATTATTGCTATTGCTTCCTTTCTGAGGACAAGCTCCGAGCAACATGTGTTTTATTCCCCTCCAACGTTATTCGACGTTGTTTGCAGATGAGAACCCTGTGGATGCCCTATGCCCGACTGGAATCCTTAACCTCTGACAAATGGACCCCATGGAGTCGTGGACCACTCCTCATGAGGAGCATAAGAGGTCCCTCTCATCTCCTGAGGCAAGTGTTCGCTCGACAATTCGCAACACTTCGCCAAGAACAGCTCAGTAAGTGTTCTCTTGACAACTGGCAACGCTTCGGCTCCCGCGCTACCATTCGCAGCACCTAGCCAGGAATTATTCAGCAAAAGATCACACGCTCCGCCATAACTGTCTGGCTCGGGTACCCGGTATTGAGGCCGTCTGGTTCTTCTAATCTTAATAGGCGGGCACCTGGTATTGAAATCGCCTGGGCTTTGAAATCTTAATAGGCGGACACTCAACTGTGGCCGCCTGCATTTTCTAATCTTAATAGGCGGGTACTCAACTGAGGTCGCCTGGGTCTTCTAATCTTAATAGGCGGGCACTCGAAACGAGGCCGCCTGGACTTTCTAATGGGCAGACGTTTAGGTCGAAATTGCCTAGGTTTTCTAGTCTCGATAGGCGGGTGCTCGGAATACGGTCGTTTCCCTATTAACAAGCATTATATGTCAGAAAGGAATTTAAATAATAGCTAAGAACCAAGTACGTACTAGTACTTTCATATAGTTACATAATATTTCTAACATCCATTTCAGAGACAAAAGGAAAACTAAGTAAAGAGGCACGACGGCGAGCTCCAAGCTAGCGTATTCACCTGGGCCCCGGTTAGTGCTACAAAGAGTCCTCCCCTGAGCTCGAGGACACCGCGTCTGGGTGGCCTGCGATGAGGGTCTCATAGTCGACATCGGTGTACTCCGACTTCATGGCGTCATTCTCCTTCAAAAGGTGGATCGCCGTCTCCGTTGAACGCCTACTGAGCCGGCCCAACTCCCGTCGAAATCTTGGTTCCTCTACCGCCCTCTTTTCCTGTGGCAGCACGAGTTTGCGAGAGGATGAGTCTTCCTGTACAGTTAAGGAAAGGGAAGTAGTGTTCATAATTAACCTTTACCTTCAGTTTCTCTCGAAGGAGGGCATTGGTCGCCAATGCATCGTCAAGGAGACTCCAGGCCGCCCTGTTGTAGGTGAGAGCCCGCAAGTTTGTCGCGGCGGCTTTTGAGGATAAATCCCCCGCAGGGACGGTCTCCATCTCCCTGCGGTCGGTCGAACCACAGGTCACCCCCGCAACCGCCAGTGCATGGCGGTGAACTCGCGCGGTATCCCTCCAGGAGGGCAGTAGGGTGGTGATCTTGACAAACTCAGGGCCCCGGATGACTGGCGGGACGATTGATTCAAAGCGCAAACTCAGCTCCAGAGGCGGGAGGCTGAACGTGGTGGTGTCCGCTCTCTGGGGGGAGCGCTGCTTCTCAGGTGTCGACCTGATATCGTTGGGCAGAGTTTGCGGTTTAGAGCCCGACACCATTAGAACAATTGCAAAATACAAAAGCCTCAGGCTAGGTACACGCGAGTATTTAGAATTTCTTGAAAAGACTTGCATCATTTTATAGTTGCACACTCTACTTCCTTCACCCAGCGGATATAGTATCGCAGGTCCAAGTATTCCTTTTCCAAGTAACGAGTGATCCGCAAGGTAACACCAGAAAGGGCATGAGGATAAAAAACCTTTTCCGTGCGAAGGGCGGGCATGACGCTGAACTCGCCCAGGTCGCCTTTGAAGAAGGCGAACCGTTATCGCCACCCCGCGGGGATGCCCGTTGCATGCAGGATTTGTATTTTGTCGGAGATAAAGTGCAGTTGACCGTACTTAAGAGCCCGCGTGCAAAATAAAGAGTGAAACAGCTCCAGAGAGAAGGATATCCGCTGCAATCTCAGATAAGTCACGAAAGATATTATGGTCGCAACAGAGTTTGGCGACATTTGGGCAGGTACGATCCCGAAATAATTCATTATCTTTGTCACCTCGGGGAAGGCAGGAAGGGCCCATCCCACCTCGAAGTGGTCGAGGGGAATCGCGAGTTCGGTCTCGAACACTGAGTTCACCTTCACTTCTTTTTTTGGGACGCGCGCTAACAGCCCTCTGCCCCGCAGAAATCTCGATAGAAAGAATGTCAAGCTCGCGTGATCCAGTGTTGGGCTAGGCGGGCTATCTTTCAGGAAAGCAATCGCGCACAAAGATTTGGGAGGAGCAGAAGCTCGTGCCATTTTAGAGTGATGACTCATGTTTGTAGAATAAAGAAAAAGCATGTTGGAGTCCTTTATTTATAGCCTTAACGAAAGGGGTGAACTGACGCCAACAGGTTTCTCTTCAAGGGGTGTTTGCTCGCGGTCACAATCCCTGAAATTCCTCGGCCGCGCGACCACGTATCGTCTGATGATGGTTCGCAAATACCATTCATAGTGGGCAAAAAGACACCAAGAAGTAAGTACAGAAAGTTTGTTATTATGATATTAACAGTTACATGCAAGAGGGAAAACAAAGAAGTATAAAGGAACACGATTATAATCGCTCGTCCGGACGATTGATCCTCGCCCTCAATTCGGCAAAACTCTACCTCTAGTCGGGCGATCCGCGCTTGAGCCTGCGTCAAGACTCCCGCATGACGCGTAAGGTCGTTGCGAGCATTTTCTCCTCACGAGAAGGCATTGCGCAGGTAAAAAAAGAGCAAGTTTTTGGTTGCATAAATATCATGAAGTGGTTTGCAGAACATACCCCTTGTTGCGGGCGGCGGTTCCTCAGCTTCCGCGTCTTCGTCTCCAAAGGTGTCGATCAGGGTGGTCGCGAGCGTTCGCGGATGGGATGTGTGGTCACTGCCTCCGGAGGAGCCAAAAGCTTGGAAGTCAATCCGCAGTGGGACTAGTGCCCGCGCGGAATCGAAGACTGGGACTTAGCCATCTCAGGGGTCTGTGCGCTTGAGGTAAGCCCTCTGCAGAAGCTCTTCGCGCCTACGCGCGACCTGCAGCTGCACGTGGGTATGCGGTTGCTCGCCAAGACTCGCCCCTACCACAGAGGGAATGATGGCGGACTCATGAGCATCCGACCGATAGGCAAGGGTGTCCGCGCGACCTCGCGCTGGTCGCCTCCCCGCCAAGCCCTGTCCATCGGCGACCCCTGCCAGCGTTGCCTATTTCAATGGCGGTTCGCCCTCAGGTATGGTCCTTGGCACTTCCTTATCCTCTGCGGTATCCCGGCGGCTTCTTCCTCCAACTGCGCCATCCAAAGCCGAGCTTTCATCGCGGCATCCTCCCAGCTCTTGTCGGCTTCTTCAAATGTGATGCGGGAAATCATTCCCTAGGAGGCATCGAACGCCAAGCTGTTAGTTTTTGGCACACTCCCGGTGGCGATCATTTCTACGGGCGTCCGCAGGAGGGACAGAGCCTTCATCAACACCTCTTCCCCAACGGCATTTTGTATGATGGCCTCTCTCACCGTGTCTATCGCCGCTCGGAGGTTTCCCTCAGGGACGACGATCTTCAGGGAAGAGCTCCTAGTGGCCGCATGCATTCTAATAGGGCGAGCTCTTCTGGTTATCGCTTTCCGCAAGTGTTCCTGCAGACCCGCTTCATTCGCCAAGTTTCCAGCGGGAAATTGCGAAAAGGAGGTTTAGGTTAATTCATTAGCCCTTGCCATCAGCTTTTCTAGGACATCCTGGTTCATCCCGGTCATTTTCCCCGAACATACGGGCACGAAGTCAGGAATCAAAGGAAAGTGGCAAAGGGGGTGGGCCATCCTACGCTATTTATAAGTCTCAGGCAGCGCAAAACTCGAGTCGCAGCCTTTGCGGTTACCAATTTATTTTTCCGGAACCCGTGTGATCTACCAAAGTAGTGCGGGGGTTATGTTAACACAAATTCTGCGACAGCTCAGGCGATCATCAGACAACCGGGGATAACTAACCAGGCGTCCATTCCCAGAGTTCGCGAGGTCTTCAGGTGGATAATCTGGATGTTCACGGGCATTCTCTAGTACGTGGCTTTAGCACGACAGGGTTCAGCACGACTGCGTTTGGTACGAACAGTCTTCAGGCGACCCCGACATGTACACTTGGCAGGCGGTCTCTCACCGAGCAGCTCTGTAGCTCCATCCCAGAGGTCGCGGTGGGCAGTTCGCCTGGAGCATGCACGGACTCGCCTCTTCGACATCAACCTCGGTGGCACCGCGCAGTTTCATGCGATCTCTTCTTTCAACTCCCGCCACCCGACTCTTTGTATACCTCTGGCAGCTGCGCATTTAATGTCGTAGTTAATGAGGCGTTAAAAGTCTGTCGGTTCGTGAATCGTCCGAGCAGCCAACCCTCAAATATAAATAGGGACTATGGGTGCTTGGATGGGACACACGGACTTAGCCCAAAACATGCCTAGTTGTTGGTGCGGACACTAAGTCCATTCAGTCCTCTTTCTCCTTCCCCGCTTGTATTCGCCCGTACTCTCTTGTAATCCCTTTACAATTAATCAAGAGGCCCTTCGCAAGGAAGACATTCGCCGCGGCGAATCAAATCTGGTGTTCGCCACCGTCAGTGACATCTTCTTTTCATGCTCCTTTTTACTCGCTTAAACCGTCCGCAGGGCTAGTAACCGATCGCTTGCGAACCTCTCTCTCCTCTGCCGACCACCCGACCCAAGGATAACGTGCGGAGAGTTTGTGATATTTTTGGCTCCAACATTTGTAGTATACTAGTGTGCTCCAAATTTTGCAGGGAAAATGTTTGGTAGGCCTATAAAAGGGAAGGTCCATCCCATTTAACACAACCAAGTTTGGATCGAGGGTTTCGGTTGAGAGTGATCATCAAGCTGTAAGCATCAAAGTTTGTGCAAAGAACTTGTAGGAGTACTCATTTTTTCTGTTGTGAATAATGTTGTAGATGTCGACCGACATGTCACCGGACATAAAGGTTATGGGGAGAAAACACAACGACAGCGACAATTTAAGCAAAAATATCATTTTTGAAAATATCGTCCAATATATTACTGAGAGTATTACACTGAGAGTATTACATTTTTTTCCATTTCTTTTAAGAGAGTATTACATTTTTTTCCATTTCTTTTAAGAGACTGAGCGGTAAAAATTTATTTCGTACTTCATGTTGTGCATCTCTCTAAGGCTAGGTTTGATGACTTTCTCGTCTCGCTCTCATTTAGTGATTTTTATGTCGTTTACTACCGTCAACGTCTCTTTTATGTGTAATTTATAAACATACATTTCATGTATATATATTTATTTTATAATTTATAAACATACATTATTTGTACAATTGTACATATATAAAAAATGTGTGTATATATGAATAAATTTATTTAAATATTAAAATAAGATATTGTAAAATATTCTCAATATATCCCCCACAATCCGATATCTGACATTTCAAACGCAAACCGACATGAACCCGACATCCGACATGCAACTTTGGTTGTGAGCGCCTTTGTTTACTTGTCTTTCCCTCTCCATACTGTTCTTCCTTCCCAATACTCCAATTTGGTGGCAGAATCATGATTTTCCTTCATTAATTATGTAATTACCATGTGTTTCTAATGCCTGATTATTGAAAAGGAAACATGATTCCGGCAATGTAACCCTAAACCTTGCAGAAACTGCCCTTCGTCTTGAAGCCTTAGTCGGCGATCTTGAAGATTCAGCCTCGTCGATGATCAAACATGTTCCAAGGAGGAAGGTGGACTATAATCTTTACGGATCATCAAATCAAACTTTGCCCGGGGATGTGAGCTCTTTTCTTTTCATGATCTTTATTTCTCGTATTACGTCTGATAACCCCAAATTCAAAATGCTTATCGAGTCATCCGATTCTCCCTCGATACAGGAGAGCGGGCGGAGACTAGAAAATATGCTTGTCGCGATTAAGACCATGCAGGACATAGAGGAAGTTCTCGCCGGTTTTTCGAGCACGCGGCCTCGGTGGATAAATCTACTCAGGGCTGCCGATTCCAGAGTGAAAAACGCCCTAGCGATTTTGAGACCGCAACTTCTTACCAATCACCGTAGTTTAATTGCATCCCTTGGATGGCCGCCATCCCTTTTGACAACTGATCTGGTGAAGGATAATTCCATGGAAATGCCAAATCCACTCTCCCTCATGCAAGGGCCAAAGAAAGATGAATACTGTCGAAGCTTCTCGACATTATGCTCCCTGCAGCATCTGCATGCCAAGCAGGAAGCTCGATGGAGTTTTCTTCGGGGAGATAAAACGGCTTTCAATTCATCAGGCTTTCGAGCTGCAGGCGAAGTTCCTTTCTTTAAGTGCAGCCTCTGGCCGATCGATGAACTGGTGAAGCCCATAAGCTCGCGAATGGAGCACCATTTCTCGAGATGGTTGGATCAGCCGAAGTTCATATTCGCGCTGGTGTACAAAACTACGCGGGATCTCATCGACGGAGTCGACATCATCCTGCAGCCGTTGATCGATAAAGCAATGCTGCTGAGTTGCAGCGCCAGGGAAGCTTGGGTGGCAGCAATGCTGAAGATTCTCTCTGGATATTTAGAGAGAGAGGTTTTTCCTGCCATTTCCGAAAATCGTCGGAGGAATTCAAACTTGGAGGTGACCTCTACAATGCTTCACATGGTTGACCTTATGATCGCGCTCGATCGACGCATGAGGATTCTCGCATCTTCTGGAACTCGGATTGAGATATCATTTCCCGCAGTCGGTTTAGGGTTTGATCCTGCCTTGTCGGTAATGTCGATGTTTTCTTTGCATTCTGATTGGCTTCAGATGTGGGCGGAAATGGAAGTGGAGGACGCGGAAGGCAGGCTGAAGCCTCAGATGGAGGACGAAGGATGCTGGTCGGTATTTGCCTCCGGGGAAGAGAAAGATGAATCATTCCTTTTTTCGTCGAGAGAAGATTATAAAGCTCCGTTAATTGCCGAATCCGTTCTTCGATCAGCGTGGGAGATGGTCGAGAGAGGATATGCGCTGCCGTGCGGCCGAACGAGGAACGAATTCATCAGCTCGTCGGCGACTTTATTCTTGAGTCATTTCTTCTGCGCCCTGCTTCAAAGGAGCAGAGACGTCGAGCACACGGCCGCCGTTCTGGACGATGTTCGGTTATCGAGGGTTTGCGGTTCGATGAATGCTGCTCGGTACTGCGAGCACGTGCTGCAGGAGTGGAGCGAGGATGCGACTTTGATGGAGACGTCGGAGTACTTGCATAAAGATAGTGCAAAGTTCACGGTGAGGCTGCAGACGGATTGTCTGGAGGAGATTGTGGCAGCTCTCCTTCTCCATTTTGATCATTTGTGCTGGAATTATGTGCGGGAAGGCGGCCGGTGGGAAATGAACCGAATTGACCCAGATTGCAGCTTCCCGGACGAAGATTATCCGCGCGTATCTCCGGATTTTATCGAAGCTCTAGACACACTGAGAGACAGGATCGTGTTCTTGAGGCTGAATCTGAACCCTCCGAACTTTGTCGAGCTGTGGAGGAGCGTCGCGGGCGGGATCGATCATTTCATTTTCGCTAGCATCCCGTTGAGCTGCCCGTGTTTCTCTTCGCGGGGAGCGGATCAGTTTGAAACGGATATGAAGGCGGTTTTCAGTATATTCAGACCATTTTGTGCCAGGCCTGAAGCCTTCTTTCCTTGCATCAGTGATTCTTTGAAGCTGTTGCCGGTCTGCAAGAAAGATGCCAATCAAATGCTCGACGAGTTGTCTCAAAGAAGATCTGAGGATTGCTTGAGACTCCGTGGAATATTCCACATGTCGCCGGCTCAAGCTGAGAAGGTTTTGAGGACCAGAGTGCTCGGGGATTGGGAATAGCATATTCCGATATATATATATATATATATATATATATATATATATATATATATCGGAATAATGTAAATTCACGGAACCCGGATTTAGCTAAATCCGGATTCCGCGCGCCTTTTGAAAATATGCATATTATATGACATTTTTAGAAAAAGTGTCCAACATGAAAATTGTAGATCTCGTCGAGATCTACAACTTTCATGTTGGACACTTTTGCTAAAAATGTCATATAGTAGGTCTATTTTCAAAAGTTGCGGAACCCGGACGTAACTATGTGATTCGCATTGTTCCGTCCGGGTTCCACCCCTTTTGAAAATAGGCCTACTAAATGGCATTTTTAGGAAAAGTGTTCGCCAGATCTACAACTTCCATGCTGAACATTTTTCTTAAAAATGTCATATAGTAGACCTATTTTCAAAAGACGTGCGGAACTGTAAGCTTTCATGGGAGGTTTCTTAAAATTTTAAAATATAGAGGGGGTGCAACATGTAATTATGCTAACTTTCACGAGAGATTTGAGTAATTAATTGGAAAGTTAAATCCTGTTCTTCTAGAAGCTCCGTAAGATTCTGAAACCTTCTGGAACATGAAGATATACGTACCTCTTGGAAAATAAGTAGACCTTAAGAACAAGCTCATTTGGATGGAATTGAAATTAGATTTTTGAATTGATATTAATTCCAATTTTTTTAGAAGTTAGAATTGGCATGATTTTAATTAGTGTTCGCTCAATAAATAGAATTAAAAAATATTATGGAATTGATTAATTTTGTTATTTGTGTGATAAAATTCAATCCAAGAATTATTATTTTTATCATGAAGAATCAAACATTCACGTACAAATATTATCAAAAACTTACCCATTCATTCACATATATTGTGATGAACTTAACCTTCACATATATTATAAAATGATATGAATTATAAAATAATGCATTCAATAAGAACCTAATATTTTTGACCGAGAAAAAATCGGCCGTTGTTGAAAATTGAGCGTTCAGGGCAAAAAATGCATCACAGAGCAAAAAAAAAACTCGGCTGTTGCGGTTGCGAACGCTGCGGTTATGAATCGTCGTTCGTGAACGTCCGACCACACGTTAAAAAACTGTATTTTTGTGTTCAAAATTAGTTTTTTTTTCATTGCTGACGGTCATAACCGTTGTCATACAAAACATAAATTTTACGACGGTTGCGTTTTTGTCCAAACTAATCAGAGCAAAAACACTGTGCCAAACAAATCCCCACGGCGGTGGTGGTCGTGAATGCGGTAGGTTATGAATCGTCGTTCGTGAACGTCCATCCTCGCCTAAGAAACTCATTTTTTTATGTTCAATTTTTTTTTCTTGATGACAATCATAACCATTGTCATGCCAAACACACTCACCGGGGCAAATTTGGTGGTGTTTTGGCGCCAAATATAAACGCGAACTCTTGATTGCTTCAGTGCGCTATCCGTCGGTTACATTTGATATTTCTGTTTTACCCCTCGAGCTCCGCCATTAAAAAAAAAATTCAACCAACCGCCGTCGGCTCGCCTCACCGGACCCCACCGCCGTGGTCTCCGGACGCCGGCGTCCCCGGCAGGGGTAGGCCGGAGGCAAACCGGCAAGGCCACCGCCGGCGGGGGTAGGCCGGAGGCGAACCGGCGGTGGCCCTGCCCGTGAGCTCCAGGTTTGGGGCTCCGTCGGTGGCCCTGTCGGTTCGCCTTCGGCCTACCCCCGCCAGTGTCGCCCTCCGGCGGTTGGCTGGCCCCTCCTCCTCTTCCGTGCACCCCTCCTCCCCCTCCTCCTCCTCCTCCTCGTGTTGTAAGTCCTAAGTTAGATATTATATTTATATTATTATTATATAAATATATATAATATTATTTATACTATATATTTATATTTATTTATATTATATATTATAGCCCGTGCTCGAAGCTCTCGGGCGGCCTTCGGCCACATCCAGGCGGGTTTTGCCCGCCTCTGCACGGGATTTGCCCGTGCTTAATGCTTCGAGCGGCCTTCGGACGCATGAAGCGGACCCGCTTCCACGTAGTTCACCGGCTCGGCACCGCAACCGCTACTCGTGGCCCCCTGGATCCCTATGATTGTTTGATTTTGCATACGCGCTCTGGGGGCCACGAGTGGTGGTTGTGGTGCCGAGCCGGTGAACTACACGGAAGCGGAGCCCGCTTCTATGCGGCCGAAGGCCGCCCGAAGCATCAAGCACGGGCAAAGCCCGCCTTGATGCAGTCGAAGGCTGCCCGAGAGCTTCGAGCACGGGCGTAGCCCGTCCGAAGAAGCTCGTGTTAATAATGCATAAAACAAATAATGTTACATCATTTGTCTCACGTGTGTTGAGAATGTATAGTCTGCATCACGTGCAAAAAAAATAACTAATTTGTTTAGACGTTTTATGCTTATGTTTTAACATACTATTAGCGTAGAGTAGCAACTAATTTTCACATATGGCTGATATCGAGTCGAGTTCGAGCGATTTGTGTTCGGCTTATTAAAAAAGAAGCCTACAATATGTAAAATTGCAAGTTGAGCGCATAATTGCACATCAAGAAACTCATGTAGAGCTGCATACTTAAATGTACATAATATAACCGCTCGACAATTTATCGCGAAAAAGCACGACTAGGTGGAAAAAGTGTATTAATGCTTCACACTCAATTTCACTCACTGCAGTTATAGGCTCCGTTTGGTTTGGTGTTGGCGGTCATGAACATGGGGGTTAATCTGTCATTCGTTAACGCCCACCTAAGAAACTTCATCCACTTTTATGTTCAAACGGATTATGTTTGTTAGGTGATCTTTAATGAATGACAGTTTAACCCATGCGCCTCCTCCTCAAGATATCTCTTGTATCTTTCCACAAAGATAAGCATGATGAATATCCACGCTCTATTTTTGTAGTAGTATTGCATGCAATTTTATGTTTTGTCCCATGGAGCACACACCATTGTATCCCAAGTTCGCGTCATTTACTGGGACCTTCCCTCTAAATTTGCTAAATTACAGGTTGCATTATCTTTTAAAATTACAAAAATCTCCCTTGTAACTTGTAAGAGTACATTTCACAACTTTCATGCACAAAAAGATCCCATAAAAATTTACTTAAATGTGAGTATTTTGTGTATGAATATTATGAAATGTAAACTTACATGGGAGGTTTTTTGAAATTTCAAAAGTAAGAGGAAGCAAGTTCTAGTTATGCTAACCTTTGGAAATTTTAGTAATTATTATTATATAGAGAGTAATTTACCAGGACATCCCTTCAAAGTTTGCGTAATTACAGCTTGCATCCCTCTATCTTTCAAAATTACAATTACCTCTCATCAATATTTACATTTCATAACATTCATGCACAAAAAGACACATTGAGAGGTGTAAGACACATTGAGGTGTGTGTGTGTGTGTGTGTGTGTGTGTGTGTGTGTGTAGGTTGCACCCCTCTATCTTTTGAAATTATATTTATTTCTAAGGGAAAATATCACCTTTCATTGTAGTCATTACAATGGGCAAAATTGAACATCACAAAATAATTTGGTTGATTGTCATTTTTCATTCATATTTCTAATAAAAGGGTCATTTTTGTAAACTGAGGAAATTTATAGAGGTAAATGTAATTTCAAAAGATAGATGGTGCAACCTGTAATTATGCAAACTCTCACTCGAGATCCCGGTAATATAATATATATGAAGAATAAAATTTACATTTCACACCTATAGTAACATGATAGCTATAGTAGCTTCCAGAAGGTGTCAATTAATGCGCAATTAGCATAAACTTTGATGGATGATCCTTGAGTTACTAAATACACTCTAAGAAAAGAAGAAAAAACTCCTCATTGCAATTCTTAATATTTGAATAGTGGTCTAAAAATGATTTTTTAAAAAAACTAAAGGTTTGAAATGTTTTTACAACCTCAAACTTTTTCTTTAAAACATTAAAAAATTCACTTTTCTTCTCTGTGGTCTTTCTTGAGTTCATGAACTCAAACAGTCCTTTGAACTTAGATGGACACTATGATGGGTTTTGAACAAAAAAGAATATGGATGCGAAGGAAAAAAATGCTTAGGTTCTTTTTTAGGGTTAGTTCGGTTAAAAAGAATTGAGGCTTCAGAATTGAAATTTGAGGTCAATTCCAACCAAAATAAACCTCTAATTCCAATTGCAAGGCTCGAATTTCTTCCCAAATGAACGGGCTCTAGGGAAAGACATTGTGAGGGCGTACAACAACAAGAATCATGGAAATTGATCAAAGAAGAGTGTGGCTACATGTTGTGCAACTGGCACCTGCCCGCGAGTACGGAACTCGTCGCGGACAATAGCAACGGAAGCTTTGAGCAAATAATGGCGCGCACCAAACACAGTTCGAGTTTCCAAAACACAGAAAAAACACAGACGACAAGAGATATACGTGGTTCGGAGTTAAGCTCCTACATCCACGGGGAGAGCGCGCCGGATCCACTAATCGAAAACAAAATCCGATTACAACACAGGCACTCAACGATCCTCAGCGGATCGACACTAACCTAAAATATGAAATAAAGAACAACAGGAGAACAAAGAAAACTCCCCTATCTGCAGCCTGGATCTGAATCTGATCTTCGCCTCTGCCACGCGTCGCTGCCCTCCGGCCAAGAAAGCCGCTGCCCTCTTCAAGATGAAGGAACCGCAGCCTTATGCCTTCTTTCACCGCCAAAGTTGCCGCCGCCGCTGGATCGCCGGAGCCGCCGGAGATGGAAACCTGCACCCGCCGCTGCCGTGGATCTCCCCTCTCCTTCACCGGAGATGGAGCCGATGCCGCTGCCGTGCACTAGATCGGAACTCCGATCAATCTTCCGCCACCTCCGTCAACCACCGCTCGCCTGCAAGATCTGCCGCCGCTGCTGCCTGAGAAGAACCGCCGGCCCAAGAATGCCGGAGAAGAAGCCGCCTCTGCCCGATCTTGCCACTGCCGGATCCCAAGGATCGCCGGACCTACGTAGCCCTAGATCGGGCTTGCCGCTGCGCCGCTGTCGCCGGAGAAGAAACACCTCGATCGGGAATCCCGATCCTAGCCGAAGTCGCTGGAGAAGGAGAGCCCGTCGTCGCTCGATCTTGGCCGGAGAAGAACCCCCAAACCGATCACTGCTCCCGAAGCCGCCGCTCCTCCTTCGCCCGATGCCGCTGCCGGATCTCCTCCCGAATCCACCGCTGATCTCCTCCCGAAGCCAAGCCCGATCGCTGCAGATGTCGCCGCTCGATCGTGCGTACTCCCAAGCCGCCGCCGCGCCTCTATCGCCGGAGAAGAAGGCCCGCCGCCGATCGATCCTTGATTGGTTCTTCCCGATCTTCCGCCGCGCTTCTCTTCTCCCTTGCACCCGAAGCCGCCGCTCCGGATCTCCTTCGCGATTTCTTTCTCCCGTCTGGATTTAGGTTAGAATGATGGATCGCCGGGTTCCCTCTGTGCAAGCCTATGTATATAAGAAAAACTGAACCGGTTTAGACCGGTCCGGTTTGGGGGGCATCAAAAATAACAATCTCCACCGTGATGCTCCACAAAACGCTAATACCGCATAAAACC